>JALIZH010032411.1:0-41232 GCA_030522465.1 Rhipicephalus appendiculatus
CCTCGTCAAGCTCAGGAATGGCGCCAGGTGCTCATCAGTGTAAACACGAGAGAGAGAGAACAACTTTATTAAAAATAAACGAACCCCAGTCCGGGTCCACTAATAAAAAGCAAGGCTTAGCCATCAGACAGGCCTAAAAGTTTTAAATGTCCCAGTAGTGCCTTCATGGTGTCTGGGGAGGAGTCCGCCAGCCACTCCTCCAGGGTCGCAGGTCTTAGATTGGTGGGTATGTGTTTAAGGCTCTCGCCCATGGCTGCACGGCCGCTCGGACAATCCCACAGAACGTGAGCGTTATCCGGGTAGCCGCCGCATGCCACGCAGGCAGGAGACCCGTCCTTGCCTTGTATGTAATGCTCAATGTGGGGTGTCATTAAAGAGTGAGTTTGGGCGCGCCTCATCAGGGCTGCCTCGCGCCTCGTCATGGAGTGAGGTGGATCGGGATAAACCCTGCGGTTGTTGCGCATCTCGTCTAATCGTTCGCGCCTTTCTAAACGCGCCGTAGCGAGTAATTCGGTTCGTTTCAGGGAATCCGGCCACCACAGGGGAGGGCCCGGGAGACTTACACGGGACATGACGTGTGCCACTTCATTCCCTCTGATCCCCGAGTGACCAGGTATCCACTGTATTCGAACACGTAACGAAGGGTGGGCTTCTAAGTGCTTCGTTAGTGTGCTGTAATGCGCGTCTGGAATGTCACCTGTCGCGAAGGCTCGACAGGCTGCCTGGCTATCTGTGCACACGATACGACAGTTCCTGTCTTTCGAAACGAAATCATGAGGTCTTCTTGCGTTACCCTGGAGGCTCGAGGGCCGTTCCGAAGTTCTTTCGCAATGTTGGTTCTTTGTTGTGTCCACCAATTGTCAATGATACTGAACAAATGTATTCGATTGACTGATTGAATTTTTGATTGATTTATTATTTGATTGAGTGATTCATTGATTGATCGATCAATTGATTGATTCATTGATTTCCCATCGATATGCCTTAGGTGAGGGCGCAGTGTCTTTGTGGCATAACCGGCCGATTCAACTCATCTAAAGAGCTCTCATAAGCGAACCTACGCACTACACTTCAGCGTGGGTGTCCGAGAAAGGGCTCTCTACGCTGTCGCTTAGCGCAATCAAAGGCGCAAGCCTACGCTCACATACCATCTGGAGAAGCTACTCGAAGGAATTCTTTGGATGTGGTTTTCAAGAAGGCCTCCTTTGTGATAAAGTATATTCGTACAGTTGACCACAAACTCACAGGCACGGACCATATACACACGGACGAACAGTATTCCGAACGCCCACTTACGCACACGCGCAGACTTACCGGAAGATTAAGAGCAAGGAATCCACTCAGTCTTTTACTGCAAGGGCTCATTCAATGCGTCGAGTGCGACGTCGTCAAAAGACATTATTAGATAGAATGCAATTTCGAACCCCTATAAACTTCAATTCGGTACTGCGCTATCGTGCAGTGATCGGGAACTTCGGTGCTTGGTCTTTCAGGCAACTATCCTTTCCATCTGTAGTGTTGTTCCCATCATGGTGGTCCTATGGATACGCTCTTCACCATACCAATGTATAAATCTTTGATCAGTGAATTGCAAACCGCCTGTACTGCATTAAATGTCAGCATTTACGGCCACAGCGTTTCCCGAAGAAGTTTGCGGTTGTTGTGTTATTTATTTATTTAGTATACCCTCAGGGTATAATATATTGAAGACGAGGGAGCAAATGATGGCACATGTAACACAAAGTTGATTATAGAGACAAAAAATAAACAACACAATCGAGAAGTTTTAGTGAGAACAGCAAAGACAGAACATGCGGTATTGAATAATTACTGAAAAGAAAAACAATGCCTTACGGTGAGAGCCTTAGGAAGGTTACTCGAATACATTACAAACAAAGCAAGTGGATATCAAACATAACACCCCACAAAGTAAAAAAAGGGAACAATGAAAACAAACAAAGAATTAAAAGCATCACAAAAATATACATGATATAACTTAAGCGGCATGTTATAGAAATAAAAAAAAAACATAACCATAAAAACGGCATAATTTAGAAATAAGACGCAGCAACAGGTACCACGCAGACCTATTTGGAATGAAACTTTCAGGTGAGATTTTTAAGGTGTTGGTGGTAGTTATACTCGTAAGTGATCATTTCTCTCGTAAGAATCATTATGCTCGTAAGAATCTTTTCGCATTTGGGAGAGAACTGAACGTAACTATAAGATATGATCCCATGATTTCTCGCGGACTAGAAAATGAAAATGTAGCTAAAGAACAGGCAGAAAAAGATGCAGAAACCAAGAAACAGCCTATGTATATTGTAGTACTACTACTTTTCAGAACCATTCTATGCGTGAAAAACAGCAAAAGAGAAAACTGACAGCTGTGTTCTTCGTGAACCCGTCGGAAGAACTCGCCGTAGGTGGGCGACGTATGTTCTTGCTCGACGCACACGAATTCAAATCCCGTGCGTGCACTTTTTGAGTGCTGACATACCATACCGTTCCAGAAATAGGAATTCTATTTCTTACACAGCCTTGAACTCGTCCTAGATAGATCACATCACATACAGCTTTGTGGCTTTATGTTCACACAAGCCTGGGACCGGAGACTGCTCTGCGGAAATGCCGTCCCGAGGTGAGACAGTGCGAATATCGATCGGCCAATGAATAACACAAACGCGACGGCAGGTTCTTCCGGTCAGGGTTGTTTGTCGGCACATAAGGGAACGGTGATCTCGGTCCCTTATACAGCATGTGCGGGCTGGATGTGCTATTTGGACTACAGAGATCCGTCTGGGTCGCATAGCGAACACACGGCAAGGACCATGACACCTTTTCTCCCGTCCGATCAGCGTGTGGATTTAATGCCTACAGGCACGCTGCATTCTTATTCACGAGCCAACGACCTAGTTTTCCCATGTCGTTCCGAGGAAAGTTATAGGGCACAATCAGGTTGGCCGAGTAAAATATTGCTGCTCCACTTTCAGAAGCTAAATAAATTAGTGCCAGATTCACATGACAGGGGGCTTCGTTATTATACAGCTGAGGCCAATGGTCTAATAGAAAACTTTTTTTTTACATTAGCGACGGGCCATCTTATTTTGGCTAAACAGGTTCGTGTTCTAAGTTATAATTCCATCTTCATTGTGTGAAGTAATATATCTGACAACGCTTGTATTATAAGGCCAACCTTTCATGCTTCATTAATTTGCTTCTTTCTTTCTGTTTTACTTTTCTTTCCTTCGTTTGTCGTTTGTTTCTTTATCTTTTTTTTGTAAATGCACGTGATAAGACAAAGGAAGAAAGCAACTGTTCGTAGACATATCTTCTCGCGTGACCCACATGCGCGAGCAGAGCTCCCCGTTTCCATGACCAGCGCGACTGGCATTGCTTCTTGTTTTCGTCTATAGGACCTGGTATGCAATCCTTGCTAGTCTGGCATCTCTTCACCTGCAGTGCTTTGGAAGAAGCTCCGAGAGACCGGCGTCGCATGGTGTCGCACATTTTAGAAATTACCTGAACGTACTTTTCTATTCTCGCTATGCGGTTGCCTTTTCTCTCTTAGCTTGCTTGAGTAGTCCTCACCAATTTACGTTTTTTTTTTTTTGCATTTTCCCCTCTTTGCAGAATAACGCTGCTAATATAGGGAAAATAGACAACCACCCGTTTGTAGCACGAAGCCACAAGGAAATCCGTACGGATTTCTCAGAAAGAAAAGCTTCTTAGTTGCCGAAAAATTCGTCTTGGTCCGGGGTTTGAACCCGGGACCAACGCCTTTCCGGGGCGGTCGCTCTACCAATTGAGCTAACCAGGAAGCTAGCTATTGGCAGTGAGAGGGCGAATCTATCGACAACTCGAAGCACATGGACAGAAGTAATGCAAATTAGTTCTGCGGAATCCCTCAAGGTGGCGGAAGGGTTAATAAAGAGAAAATAGACAACCACCCGTTTGTAGCACGAAGCCACGAGTTGCAATAACGCTGCTATTTACCCAGATTTGTTGTGGCATAATATTGATAGTTATGTTTATAACGGAGCAGCTATTTGTAGTCAACGCTTCGCCGTCCGGCGTCACGCAGGAGATGAGCCATGTTACGTGACCAGCAGATTAGTGCAGAGAAAGATATCACAGCAGCTGCGCTACGCAAGTCACATCATAAGCGGCCAGGGGGCAGGGGACCTATCAGACAGAGTGCCGGAGGGGGGGCGGGGTCGAATGACTCTGCACGGCTAGAGCGCCAGCGGGACCTCCCACGAGTGGATCAGCGCCAACGTCGCGCAGTAAACTCCGAGTTTAAGAGCGGGAAGCGCAAGCAAACCGGAAGCGGAAGGAAGCCGCGAAACCCGAGGTTCGACTGAAGGAGGCATCTTGAACTTACTTACAGCGTAAAACTAGACAAGGACAAAAGGAACAGAACGGACAACACGGCGCCGACTCTCAACAACTGAAAAATATCGGTTGAGATTCAGCGCAGCGTTGCTCGTTTCCTTCATTTGTCCTTTTAGGAAAATCGACGAACCCAGCCTTCAAAGACACGTACCCAAGAAGAGATGTATTGACGAGCACACACGCTGGGAACTAGAAATAGTCTTGTCTAGCGTTGCGCTGTAGCCAAATGCAAGATGAATCCCAACCAACTAGGCAGTGCACAGGCGTCGGCAGAGCCACCTCGAGCGCCCGCAATACTCGCGTGCTCGGCGGCTCGTACAAGTTTACCGCTTTGCCAAGAAACTATTCCCTGCTGCATAGTCGTTCACATAAAGCTTAGCATGTCTTTCTGCCACGACTAAATGACGTCAGCGTCCTGATTTGAGGCGCTCTTGACACAAACGCTATTATCTTTCGTTTTTTTTTTTTTTGTTGTACACGTCTGTGAAGTGGGTATTGTGAACATAAAAAAAAAAAAAACCTTTTGCACGTTTTGTTTATACTGATTTGAACAATTCGTGAAACACTGCACACTCACGTTCTCACAGGGTAGTAAAACTCATTCATGAGCCGTAATTTTCACCAAATACCGATTATAGTTTTCTTTCAGTGGTTCTCCAAGCCTTGTTCATACTGCGTGCATTACATATGGATCCTCGGTAAGCATCGTAAGCAGGGTTGGCGTTGGTGGCTACTTTGCGCCAAATTGGCTACTTTAGGACCCCGTTGGCGACGAAAATTTTTAGTTGGCGCCATGGCTCTTTTTTAAACTTGTTGTTTTACTTATTCAAAATGGTTTTATTCATTCATAAATAGTAAAGACTCTATTAAAAATACCACTTCTATTCTATTTGGCTAGACATTTGGCGATAACACCAAATGACATGGCTACTTTGGCTACTTTTGGCGTGAGTTCTGGCGCGTTTTGATGTCCACCCAACGGCAACCCTGATTATAAGCGTAAACGGAAGCCACGAAAGGAGTTTGTTGAGACGTTGTTGCATCTAGCGTAAAGTACGTAACGTTTTGGGCGTAAAAGTTGGCGGGCCCTCAACTTTTACGACAAATATCATGCGACCGTTACGACACGACCAATGGGCAAAGCAGTTTCGGTTTTCACTTCCGCTCACGGCGCTTCCGCCCTCCCCTGATTCCACGTCTTCATGCACGTCCTAAAAACCACGCACTAACGTGTCTGTGCAGTTGTACTGCCGGTGTTCATTGTGTTATGTACCCATGGTTACCAACCATGAGAACTGCGAAAGGGTTTTCGCTGTGAAGTGGTGAATTACTCGTACAGGAAGTGCGACAAAGGTCCATATTGTACGACAAGCGTCTGAAAACGTACTGCGACAAGCAGCTGCAGAACGACGCCTGGCTCGAAGTTGGAGGCGGGAGTTGGAATTGTGGAGCTTGGAGATTATTGATAATTCATGTGTTGCAAAACCTTCAAGGCAAAAATTTGGTGCTGGCGTACACGTATTTGGTTCCTAAAGACGGCGGCATAATGTAGTTGGATCCCTGTGTAACCGAGTCATTGCTTTTCGCTGAATTTAGAATTTCTATTCTTTTCCACTCGTATAGGAACGTTTCATGTTGCTTCAAGACGGCAGAACAGGCGTTCGTAGAAACCAAACTCCCGAAGTTTATGAAGTGTATTAGAGGTATATCGGACTATTTAGTGAAGTTTCCTGGTGAGAGCCTAATTCTAAAAACTTAATAAACGATATCATTGATGCCTTTGGAGAAGTACGTAGCAAGTTTTATTTAGAAGTCTATTTGCTTGTTCCCGGAAAATTTTTCGTTTCAGCATGGCGTCGCAATAAATGTCTCGTTTTTCAAATCGATTCTTTTCTACCATGCGCGAATGACTGAAGGCGCTACATTTGTCTATGTCGTAAGAGTGCTAAAAATATTTCTTCAGGAATGATTTGGTAGAGTCCATGAGAACAAAGCTTAAAAAACAAACACACAAAAAAACAAGCTAACCTGAAACGCTTGCGTTGTTTATGTAATGTCAATGAACCAAGTTTTCCGATCCGCTTACATTTCTGACTGCAGAAATATTCTCCGTAATGATTAGCGATTTTGATAAGATACTCCGTCCCCTGTGAGTATGAACACATAGTCTAATACCAAATATAGTTGCAACTTATAAGAAAATACAAATCTGTTGTGAGATGTCAGCAGGTCTCTACCTGAGATTATTTAGTGGTAATTCTTTGGGTTGTCAGCTTACGTTGAAGAATGCGGGCATCCCTAGATGTCGCATAGTCTACTTTGTTCATCGGTGAATACGAATGTACGAATGGGCGCTCAGTTGCCTGTTTATTCTCACAACTCCATGATATATATCTGCAGCGTTAATCATGCAATATATATTTATCTTGATAGTTGTCTCTCAGCGGTAAGTCACGTTCTTGTTTGTATGTATTTCATAGTCATCTTTTATTTTAGATGTGAAGCATCTTATGGCGAAGCTTAATCCGGTGGTGGTGGTGTGCCGCGTGCCCACCCTTACTACGCATGCGCAAACCCTTTAAAAAAATAAATATAAAAAAAACCTCCTCTCCCCCTAGGCATCCCTCCCGCGGCAACCACACCCTCACTGCGCATGCGCCTCCCCTCCTCTCTCCCCTCTTACACTCCCCCCTCTCTCCTCTAGGCATCCCTGCCCACGGCGCTCACACTCCCACTGCGCATGCGTGTCACCCCCCTCTCTCTCCTCTCCTACGCTCCCCCCTCTCTCGCCTCGCGACGCCGCGAGGCGAGAGAGGGGCTAGCGAGTTTCTTGGTTGAAAAACCGACTGCTCGCGCTGCACAACCGTTCACTGGCCACCCCGTATATATGGCAATAGATCTTGACCTCCAAGGTGGTGCCGGTGGGAGATTTCTCCTGTGCATTGTTGAACAATAAAAATTCGCAGCGTGCGCGTTAACTAAAAGCGTAGTGCGGGTCTCTGTGTCCAGTCGGAGTCTTCTGTCTCTCATTGCCCATTAGCAGCGATTGGCATGTTCCAGTAGGAAACACTGCTCCATCACTGCCTGCTTTGCGCCTCCCCAGTTTTCTCTCCTGCGCAACGCTGCGATGAGCGCCAGCGTCAACGCCGCCGCCAGTGTAAGCGTTAGCGCCCGCTGCTTCACATCTACACATGGTTCCCTTTAGCGGGAGATGGTGTAATTTTTTCATTGATCTTTGTTCTGTTTATCACTTCATTTTGGTTCACATTTTTTTTGCCTAAGTGATAACTACCTTACATAAGTGATAATTACCTTTCGTTCACCGAACTTCAGCGGTAGTCTCCAGCTTTATTGTCTTCATATTACATTTTGTAACATTGTTATTCTCCTAGCAGATATAACCTCTGGGCAATTATTCATTATGAGCTCTAGAAAAGGAAAGCACTGGAGCTTAGTTATCTTGATAATGAAGGAATTGACAGTCAGTCAAGCTATTGACGACAGGCCTATCAATCTAAGGTCCCAGTAACAATGCAGCGTGTAAAACTTAATTCAATAGGCGGGCTATTGCTCCAACCACACTGCAGACACCAATGCGCACAATTAGAGCGAAATCACTGCCCCCCCGCACTGACATCCGAATTCTATTGACGCCAGCTCCGCGGAAGGCCCATTACAGCTAGAGTGAGAATATCAACAGCCGCGTATTACAGCCTTTTTATCGACCATACAAACGAAAAGGGTGAAGGAAGTGACGAGTCCCCGCGAACACGTCTTCCATATAAAAGACATGGGACATGGGAAAAGCCCAACGTCGGCCGTGGCTTCCCGGTGGACAAACGATTATATGTACGACGAAAAATATCTCAAGAATCAGTCGACGCTGAGTTTTGCTGCTCATTTTTTCTTTATAAGGGGATAGCTTGGATTCATTTACGGCGAATCTCCGGGCCAGTTCATCGTCCTCTAGTCATTGCGGCGCTCATGCTTGTTTCCCGAGCGAGGCGCCAATGATCAGCGATAATTTCGCTGGGGCTAGCGGAAATCACTCGTAGAGGATCATTGACCCGGCAGTAATATTGGCTGCCGAATAAACGGAAGCGTGAGCGTATGTAAGAAACTCACAGGGGTAATAAAAAAATCCGTAGCTATGTCTAGATAGGCCAGAGGAAAGAAATCTAGAATTACAGGAGGAATGGGTGATGAGGAGGAGGAAGGTGAAATAATCATACTGCGTCCAATCCACCTATAGCAACAACCATGCATTTTTCACGGTCGCACATTCCCGTGTGTTATTTCTTCCACCCACATGACGCGAGCGCTGCTGAAACATCGAGAGCCCCAAGTTGAGCTCAGAGGTGAACCTTCTAGGCAGTGAGGGGTGTTCGCACATTCGCATATAAGCAGGAAACATTTCTTTTGTCACCAGAAAGCGCGTAGGTGGTCCCGGTCCCCAGTTAGCCATTGAGGCCCTTCGAACAGTCTGGAATCGAATCTGGGCTCCTTTGACTGAGTGCTCTGTGGCGGACGACGCATGGGTCTAGTTAATACCGTATTTTTTTTCCATTTTGTATGTTTTAATGGGATAGCGTTAAAGAACTCGCATCGTGGAAACTCCGATCTTTGGCGTTGCTATAGGAGTCGTTGGTTCTGACTGGTGAGCAAAAAATCATCAACTTATCCGTGACCGAAAAATCGAGAAAGATGCAAAGAAAATAAAGAATAAAATTTTTCTGTTCGAATCAAGGATCGCTACTGATTGTGTGGCAAGCAGGTGTTCTATCACAAAACCATATTATTGCTTGAAACTGCCTCGGAAATAAAACCTATATGAATATCATGTGGTGGAAGGAGTCTCTATAACGCATGTAATGCTGCGTGGTAAAAGCATAGAATTGCGCAACAGCTAGGATTTTGAAAGGCCAACCAATTACAGCGCTCAGATGCATTTAATCATCATCATTATCAAAAGCATCTTCTAAGTGCGCAGCTGCGTAGCTTCGCATGCTGCTTTACGGACGCGCAGTGGGCTATTCGCTGATTGGCAAAACTAAGAATTATGGCGTAGTCGGTGCTTAACAACTGTTACTACTGCAGTAGGCATTCTAGGATAGTTTTAAACGGCCAATGTTACGGCACAGTCGTTCGTTTCCTAACCGCACTGTTGAGGCATGTACCGAGAACGAAACACCAGGCTAGCAATACAGAAGGCGATGCACATGGGTTCGATTACTTGTACGCTATAGTGTTCTTCTCTTGAAGGCGAAGCTCAAGCGTCCTCCAAGTTTTTGATAGTTTGAGCGTGACTGCTTGGACACTGGCAAACGAAGCCCTAACTTTTCCAAATAAAGATGTGACAACGACCAGAAATATGTTTCTCACAATTTCTTTAAGACAGTAGTTTGTGGCTATGTGAACTTAAGGTATATAAACTATCCGATTGGAAAAGTACAAAATTAGCGTATTGCCGGACCTGACAAAACAACTGGGACTGCTGATTGGCTCAGCTCTACCCTAACGAAAAACCACAGGTCTCGCGTTGCTGGATATATTGATTCTGATAGTGTTTTCAGTGAAGTAAAGCTCTCAAAAGCGCTGGCTGCGTTTTGCAAGACCCGTAGAGAGGAACTGGAGCAGTTTCAGGTAGCTAGGAATCTCTTAAAATGGAGTCCCCATGGGCCTTCATATACTGATAAAAAAATACTATTGCGGCGGTTTGCGTAGTTGTCTACATTTTGCCTTTTTTTTAAATGCAAAGTTTACATACTCCCATTCAAATTATGGCGTGCCAATTCTGCAAGGTAATTTTTAATATTTCCTAACGGTCAGCTCAAACGTCCTTTCCTGCTTGTTCGATGACCTGTTACGAACGAAATGGAGTGAGCACTTTCACTATGCTGACGCATATTGGTAATAACGAAAATATTTTTTTCGCTCCAAATTTTCTACATGTGAGAAAATTGGTACGAAGGCTTGACATCAAGCCTAACAAAAGAAATATATCGCTATGCCTGCATCCTTGAAGTCTTGCTTTGTATTACAATGTTGCTTTTTCCGCCGCACTGCAAATTGCGAAAAAAATGCAGACATAATAAATTGCGTTCGTGCAAGTGGCGGTTTTTATGAGGGAACGCCACGGAAAACAAAGAGAAATGTTTATGTTAATATACCAGGTAATTACCATACCAAATAATTCAAAAAAGTATATTTCAAACCTTGTTAACTGGTAGCAGGAAGACCATTCTTTCAGTCTGTTTGCACAGGGAGAGAGTCTGCTTATTTGCTTGCATTTTCCCTGACATACAGATTTTTTTTAATGCGGAGGCATACCACACCTGATTATTTCAGAAATTCTTCCGTTTCTCCATTCATAACGCTGGAAGTGGCTAGCTCCTGGCAATAGTAAAATGTTGAGACGGCAGGAAAATTATTTTTGTCCTTTATTAGCTATGCATGTACTCACCACGCGATAAATATCTCTAATCGGGATCTATTGTTTTCTTTTTTTTTTTCAGATTTTTCTTCTTTGCAGCAACTAATTTATTAACTGCCCTCCCGTGTTTGTGTGAAGAATTACCGACAGAGAAAACACATCACAGCTCTTGGATGGCGCTATCTCTATGCACTCAAGGAAAGCTTCATCTAAGGCCGAAGGAAGTTCCGTTATCACAGTGAAACGTACTAGAAAAATGTTTTTATGAGACAATGGCTGCATCATCTTGTTGGTTGTTTCGGGGGTTTTGCGTCCCCCCGAAGGGACTCAGCCTATAAAAGATTGCGTACGGGAAGTCTCTGACTATTTTCTACCGACGGGAGTTCTTTAACGTGGATTGAAACTTTGCAGTACAGGGGACTCGAAAATACGACGTCCGCTATCGCAATCGAGTCCGCATCTCACAGGTAAGCCTCCTATCACATTAACTACTATTCCATCGCAGTGGCTTCAATGTTAATTTTTCCGTGTAAGACGGAGGCAAATAAACGTTAATAACTCAAATGAGGGTTTGAAACACTGTTCTTTGACAAAACCTGTTGTAAAATGGTAGTATTCAAGGAACAAAAAATAAAAAAAGAAGTCCAAAGTAACGAAGCCATGACTTCGGTCCAAAAGAAACATGGCAGGAATGTTATATACGATAGCTTCACAGTCAGGGACAAACGTGATATAAATACCTAAATAGATTTAAGAGGAAATGACAAAATACATAGGTGGCTCTCAATGTAAACTAAACGGAGACACGAGTGGGGTATATTCGAACACGGCATATTACGGACTTTTAGCGAGTACGTACGCTTTTTTAAGGCTACCATATTACCGAATATAGCTAGGTGGGCTAGTTGGTATCTCATGATTACTTAAAAAACTTTGAGCGCAAATAAACGACGTAGGACCAAGAAAGAGAAACACACACCACAAGCGCTCACTCGCAACTGAATTTTTATTAGACGAAAGAACGTACATATATACATACATCGCATCACGCATGTCACAACGAGTTACAGGCCTACACCCAAGGCATGTGTTCAGTGTCTGTTGATAAAGTTGAATTCCTTGTCATGTAATGATAGAGATGGCTGACTAACACATATCGCCGCGTTCTTTGTGATGTGATACGCCTCCGAAATTTCTCGCGTGGTCTGATGCGGGTGACGAAACAGAATTATGGTGCTTCCGAACGGAGGCGTATCACATCACAAAGAACGCGGCGATATGTGTTAGTCAGCCATCTCTATCATTACATGACAAGGAATTCAACTTTATCAACAGACACTGAACACGTGCCTTGGGTGTAGGCCTGTAACTCGTTGTGACATGCGTGATGCGATGTATGTATATATGTACGTTCTTTCGTCTAATAAAAATTCAGTTGCGAGTGAGCGCTTGTGGCGTGTGTTTCTCTTTCTTGGTCCTACGTCGTTTATTTGCGCTCAAAGTTTTTAAATAATCATATTACCCAAATACCGGATTGCCTTTACAGTGTTACCGGAACGCATGCTTTAGCGAAGTTTCAACTCCATACGTAAACGTATACCTTTACGTTTGAGCAAACCACTAAATGGTGATAATAACTGCATTTAAAATATATTTAATGTGGATAAAATTGAATAACCATAGCCGGAAAATCATGGGAGAGGTTTTTAACGTGTGCGGTATCTCGCGTTATGGAAAAGGCTGTAGAAATGGCGGGTTACCGGACGATGAAGTCGACATCTCGCGACACTTCGTGTAACCACAGTCATGGAGAAGTTTGTTTTCGCGTAGTGTTCTTGAGGGAAAAAAATTATTAGAAACGCAACTCATACGTAATCATGCCGCTGCAAGTCGTTTACACCAGAATTAGAATGCATGATGTTTCTTCAATAACAATTTTGTGCTTGGCTGGTTCATCTTGGCCCCGCTTTGGCGCCACCTTTCTAGCCCGTCAGGTGCTTTAGGCCTCTTCGGTATTCTAGGTTCCTCTAGCTTGGGTAATTCGGCTGAAACAAGGTGATCGCTCGCACTTCGGCTTATTTTGTACCGGCGGCCGAATTTCCGCAAAGCGAATATTGCGAGTAGCCATGAACGAAGGTGGATTTGCGGGACAGGGCTGTAAACGTAAAGCCTATCAGGTGAGTAGCTGCATGCGCAGATTCTTAACGGTAACCGCTAACACGGTGACACAAAGAAGTATACATCCACGCTAAAAGCCCATATTACCACAGTATATCCACTTCAGACATTTTACAATGTACACTTACGGAACAGTAGTTCTAAATCAACTTTTTCAATCTCCTAAATTTGTGACAAACATCCTACAATTTTTTTTTTGGTTTTACAAATGACTGTGAAGAGCATGGCAGTATAGTTTAGAGCTTTTTTGACAGGAAATCACTGAAGGTAAAAGTTGGGCCAGTAGGTTTGGCCTTGAATACACATAACTAGCTAAAAAACAGTGAAAAAGCAAGATACACACAGGACGACTGCTATCGGTCATCCAGTGTGCATCTTTCTTTGTCGCTGTTTTAGTTACTCTAGTATTGAGAATTTCAGATAGTAAAAATTACGATATTACCACCATTCATGTGGCGTGACTTCACCCAAATTAAACGAGCGGCTGCCAAGAATAACTAGTTGATCTTGTAGTATGCACTAGTACATGTGTTCCGATTTACGTCCCTAATTTCAATCTATCTTTCAAAGAGCCTGGAACACGCGTTGTACAGAGAATTCATGCTGACTCAAGACGGTGCAGACACGTTGAGCAGAAGGAATTCTTCAGTTCTTTGGCAATTTATTCAAAAAAACGTGGAATGTTACAAAAGAAGAAATACTCGGAAGCAGCAACCGTGTGTCTTAGAAGGCGTAAGCTTTTCTTGCAACGATCTTAGAAGGCGTTGCTTTTTATTGCAACGAAAAGACAAGACGAATTGCCCGAGTTGCGCTTGCGTGGGAAATAATTTGTCCCTTGCCTTTACAAGGAACATGGGCAATAGCACATGACACAGATAATTCGTCTTTCCTGCAATTTATGCGACAGTTTAGGGCTAAATGCCCTCATTTCTGTGAAGGTATTCCATTGTAAACGGCCATTTTTGCGCAGCGTCTTGCTGCCTGCAACACCTTCCGAAACTTCAGGAAAGTGACTTGACCTCCCTGATGTAGAACATTCTTTTGAGTTTTACAGCGGATGTCTTATACTCGTTTTCAGCGAAACGCGTTCATGGTCCTGGCTGCCAGCTCATATTTCATTCATGCTGACTCGTAGAGAAGGAACTAGGACAGGAAAAAGTGGCATCATTCTTGATTTTGTTTATCTGATGCTTTCAAGAGCGACTTATATTTAGTCCTCTATTCGGGCATATCTCACAAGTAGTTACTATTTTTGCGATAAGCTACAACTAACAAATGTTACAGCGCGTGTCGGCCACATCTAGCCGATCCCCCGTGGTGGGCTGCGCCAGGTAGCTGAGGATCAACCAACCTTGCACCAAAGAAAAACACATGTTCTCTGCTACGTTTCTTATTACATTGTATAGTATTTGTCTTTTGCTATTTCTCTGGCATTACTAGCTACGTGTTGCATGTACAAGTGACTAATGTCTTTCCCCATTCTTTTTTTACCATCATCTTTTGCATTTGCTGATTCATGGCTTGCAGTCTTCTATCACTTTTTTAGTCGCCTCACTCTCTCTATCAACTAAAGCAAAACTTGTGTTCGGTCGCCTGGGGCGGGCTAAATAGATTTGCCATGTTAGCATGCCGTAAAACGCAGATTACTTACGAAAGAAACTATGCGATCCGTTGTCCCGCACTCTGAAAATAGACGACGCTGACTTCAAATAATTGGTCGGCATCGTCATCAGCTCAGTAGTTCAGACATCGGAAAGCTTTCGCTTTGGCTCGCCCGATGTCGGAGAGCAATCGCGAGGCGATGAAAATAATTAATACCAGTTTAGGAAAGAAT
The DNA here is from genome assembly GCA_030522465.1 of Rhipicephalus appendiculatus. NCBI lineage: Eukaryota > Metazoa > Arthropoda > Arachnida > Ixodida > Ixodidae > Rhipicephalus > Rhipicephalus appendiculatus. Next base: position 14,841 of record JALIZH010032411.1, read on the forward strand.
ACAAATTAGGTACAAAAGTCTTCGCTGTGGTTTATCTCAAACTTTACATTACCAATAAAATATTGCGTACTTGGTGGCGTAAAAAGCTTATGAAACTCGACGATATATCGTGATATTCAGCGCACAGAAGAGTACCGTTTCCCATTTTGAAGTAAGCCTTTCTTCAGAAACCTCTGTGGGTTTTGCTGACCATGTTGTTCTGGCCGTTGTTGGTGTCCTTGCCTAGCACAATCGACTTCTGCCACGCACTTCCGGTCCTACGTTCATTTCCGTTGTCTCCTAACGGTCTCTTTTTATGACTTCCGGTGCAGAACTTTGATTGCTCGAATGACTTCCGCTTTACTGGGAAAATGTCTTACTTTAGTGCCGGCTATAGCCGTTCTAAGGAATGCTTCTGAAACAAGTTTTATCAGAACCAATCGTCATTGTCGTGGTTATCTTACTGTGTTACAGTAAGTGCTGGAACAGGCTCGTGTTGAACAGGCATGGTGACGAGGCTTCGTATCGCACACAAGACAACACTATGAAAATAGAAAATGGAAAGGGCTTCGCTCTATCTAGATCGCAACAGCATTGTTGCAATATTATTTGTTGAACTGATCACTCTGCACAACCAAACCTGCGATAGATTGTGGAGTTCACATCCTGGAAAGTTTTACTTTGTAGCTTTCCGGATTGCTGGTAGTGCTCCTTGTTTTATACAAGTCATTTTCTTGTATATGACGCTGTTGAGTTGCTACTGAGTTGTTGAGATGACACTGTTTAGCCTGTGCGCCTTTTAGTGGACGAAAAGATAACTTCCCGCTTTCAGGGACCGAACCTGCGACCTTCAAATGACGCGGCTGATGCTCTATCAACTTATCTAAAGGGCGGTTGCCTATTCCGTCCACAAGAGGCATATATTTGTACTTAAACTCGCGACTGATCGTCGGCGCCGCTAATAGCCATGGCAGCGAGTGGCTACTAGTGGCACTGACTAAAACTCCGAAGTGTACATGCACATATAAACCCTATCACGTGGACGGGGGGGATGATCGTCGTTGTAGCTCATTTGGTAGCTCATGGGACGCTTTATGCGAAGGTTGCAGATTTGGTCCGTGCCAGCGGCAAGTCCACTTTTCATCCACTTTACTTTGTTCACATTTACATCACAATTACTACAAATAACATCGCCTATACTTCCCTTAACTTTCTTGCCTGTCAGTTCAAATGACTGTTTCGTCAATTCAATATAACTTTAAATATCAAAACACTCCCGCTTTTCTTATGATAGCGTGATTGGGTTATATTGGTATAAATTTTATCTGTGCAATAGCTCTTGCTGCTGGTGCCTCGGGTACGCCCCACGGTTCTGAGACGACAAACCAAAATGGTCTTCATAACTGAGGCCATACACTGGCCTCAGTGATCAGAGACCTGACAGTCAAGTGAGTGAGTTTGTTCCGGCAGCGCCTCCATTTGTCAACTCTATTTTGCTATGCAAAACGGATTAGTTTCTGCATGTTCTAAAAAACGTCACACACACTGGATTCACACTCACATACTTCTACCGCCTTTTTCATTATCTACCATTATGAATGCCGAGTCTGTCACCTCGCAAAGGCAGGTGCACCCTTACTGTTCTCATTACACCTTCGATGCATACGGGTCCATAGTTTATGGAGTGCTCTTGGAATGTAATCACAGAAAGGCCAGTGACCCTGCAGCAATATTTTTTGTGGAAGGTTGACTCACGTGCTCAGAAGGCGATGGTACTCGATCTTCTTGCAAGCCCGAATAAAAAAAAACAAGACAGCCATCCCCCCCTCTTCGCCCCGGACATGTCACGAAAGGAGGAAAAGAGAAAATATGAGACGAGGGAGAAGCGTCTAAATAATAATTTTCTTAACGCAAAAAGGGCGTCGCTTAAAAGGATCGAAAAAGCAAAAGCCAGGGCTTCCAGAATTTCACTTTCTTTGTTTTTAATTCTTATTTGTCTGCCTGATTTCAATTTTTCGTGGCAACGGACCTTGATCTCCAAATAAGAATTAAAAAGGAGCAGCAATGTTATCATGATTTACTTAAATTCAATGCCTTCTTCTTTACAAGCAAAGTCACAAACCGACATATCGTGGAAAGGTCATCGATGAACAGCCAAAGGTGACACAAGTAACACGCCTCAGTCAAAACCAGCACAGTGCAGCCATATATCATTTCTACAACCTGATGTGATTTCAAGGTTTCAAAGGCAATTAAATAAAATTAAAACTAATAGACAAACTGTCGAGAGCACATTGAACAAACAACGTGGTGGTCTGTTCGTCATAGAAATCGGCATAACACGAAAGTGAGACATGTGCTCACAGCACTATAGCTGATTATTTATTGCACATTGATCAATAAGAGCATGCACAATGTATATTTTTACTTTACAGGTATTGTGCCATTTGACGTTGATGCCCCTACGTTGACGCCTAATAGCAAATCTTTATCGCCACTGGTTTTACCCAAAATCAATACTAATTATGGCAAGCAGAACGTTCTTTTCCCATCCATCCTGTTTGGAATCCCAAACCCATCGAAATCGAAACACTAAAAATTCACGAATTCAAAAAACAATTAAAACATTATTCTCACAATCCCTGATTTACAAGTATCTTCATAATCTTGATCATTGTTTATTACTATTTGATGACCCCGCTCTTGTTACTTTGTGTATTCGTATTTTTTCTGGTCTAATTTATTTGTGTCGAAATTTATTTATTTTTATTTACACATTGTATAATGCCTATGTTTAATTAAGCTGTAACCTACATTTCGCATTTATTTTGAAAAGGAGGTTCCATTGCAGTCTCTGACTTCGGGACCTCCTTCCGTATATTATCACAATGTAACCGTTGTACTATTTACAATAAATTTGATTCTGATTATGATTCTGAACCCTCGTGGTAGACGAAGTAGTTAACATGCCCCTGGACAAAGCATCACCTGAATCCCGCGCAAAGATTACATCAACAAGCCCATAACACTATAGTACTCAACATGCGCTCATTCAAGCCGTCATTAAAAGCGCTGATGGGTCACTTGATATCACCGGATGACGTCATAAGATGACGTCGTCGCTTGGGCAATGGTGAGTGGATCACGGAGGCAGGGCAAATTCAGATGAGATGTAGAAAGCTTGCTATGCCTTCGATCCTGGAGGCAATGCAAAACCCTGTTAGGTGCCGAAAGCTTTAGGAGGAATGCGGGGGAGGATCAATACATCTACTGCGAAGAGGTTGAAGGCGTCGTTGGCCGTAGAGTCGCTTTAGGCGAATTCGTGAGGCGGGCCATCAGCAGTTTTTTTTTCTTCTTTTTTGTTTATGAAAGGCTAAAATTTTTGAGTCACTTGGTCGTAATTAAGCAGGTGAGGAATATGACAATAGTCGATGCAACTAGAGCTTTGGCGGTAAAGGGACAGACTTACAGTAAGAATGTGTAATTTGGCTGTACGAGATACCATTGAGGCAGTCATGTAGTCGGGCCTGCACCCGGGGTGAAATGCGGGCACATTATGATATTGATACAAAAGCAGATTAAGGGGTATCCCACATCGTCCTGTCGTGATGTGTGGCTGACGGCAATGCGACAATCGCGAACGCGCTCCGGTTACGACAACTCTGACCGCTTCAGCCGCTCTTATTTCTACAGGGCCATTAAATATGGCATAAAAGCACTGCACAAACGTGTCTCGAGCTTTTATATTCTTTCTTGCTTTCGAGCTTCAAATAAAAGCTGTAAATCAGTTTTGAAAACTCCGTGAAGCGTATGACCGAATACATTTCTGAATATCTCGGCATGAGAGCAGATTATTAATGCCTTTTAATCTTAACTCTATTACAACCCGCTCGCGGATTTAGTGAGCCACAGGTGTATCAACTTTTACCACTTACTCGTGAAACTGGCCAGTCTTCACTGGCCTTTGTTGCACGCCACAACAACAAAGGGGACTAAAGTGACGTCCAAACAATCACAACGGTAGCGCAGGAGTCGCGTCCGTGGTCTGGCTCTTGTCGTGCGTGGCGTCCTTATTGGATGCGCCGAAAACGGATCACGCACTCTTCCTCTGCGTCGCCCTATACTTGGCCGCGGTTCTGACCCAGATTCCTCGAGGTTGAGCATCGCTGTAACCACTTTTCTGACTTTAATACTGCCTTGGCATAGTAGCTCGTCCCAGCCCACAGGGAAGTCGATCGCGAAAGGTGTCGTTTCCGGTTTCCATTTGAACCTGACAAGTTTGTCAGACTTATTGGTTTTCTTTTTTTATCATGTGGCGGACCACAAGGCAGGACAAGGGACACCCAGACGGCGAAACGTCAGTCTTCGTCGTCTGTGTTTTGTTTGTCATGCATTCGCACTACATGGCCTTGAATATCTGTATCGTGTCGCAACTGCCCGTTTGTGAAGCACTCGTGTTCATTTGGTATGCGTTCATCCGTTCGGCCCTTTTTCGCCTAGTCGCCATCAACATTGAGCGAAACGCTCGAAGAGTATTCCACCATACGTGACTTGCGTTATAAGAATGGGAAGAAAACAGCGCGCAAATGGACGGGACGAAGAAAAGTAACACAACACAACCACTGAATTTATTGGAATACACTGAATATTTAAACGTGCATGGGGTGGTGGTCTGTTTATTGCACCGAAAAAATGCGGGGACCATTACGAATATGATATACACAACGAGCAGGAGCAAAGGAGCTGGCGGGGGGAACACAATAATGCAAAAAAAAAAAAAATCACGGTGAGGAAACTGCATAGGCGCGAATTGGCATAGGTGTGAGCTTTCATGGATCTAGAGTGCTCTTAGGGCCGTACACGGAGACAGAGCCCCATATGCTGTAAGTAAACTTTGCTACAGGGTAAGGGTATTCGGTATACTACACCTAGTGCACAGGGCTATCATGCCTGGGCTTCGTACTACATTTATTCAGGCTACATCTTTCGTTCTGATGGTTTTTCGTCGTGCGCCAATGGACCCAATATGCCTAATTAATTCGTGTATGTTGAATAATCTGTGTATTCAAGTAAGTCCCCAGTTGAGAGTACAGCGCTTGTCTTGTGTTACCTTTCTTCGTCCCGTCCGCTTGCGCGATGCTTTTTTTTCCCCATAATGCACCACCAACTCGCCCATCTTTCAGTCTTGTGTTATAACACATTAACGTTCTAGACTGTACAGGTTAAATTAAACTTTTCGTAGAATCGGTCGCTCTTGCACTCTTTTTGCAAAGCTCGGACATCCTTGCAGATTCCCGCTGTGATGCTGCCTGGGGAGAACAAATCGAATTCATTGCAATTTTGTTTTCACCAAATGTATCCTAGCCATTCTTTCTTTATTTCTGTTGACGAGCCTCACAACTTTCTCCTGACATTTCCAATATTTCTTTTCCCTTTATTGCGCATTTCATGTCCCCCCGTTTGCGAAAGATTTGACTTCCCGAAACTCTGTATTTCGTTCAACCGCCCATCCAGTTCTTTGTAACCCCTCACTCGCAGGATTGCGGAAAACAATTTTGCAGTCGCTTCCTGTCTGCGCTACCACATCCATCTCCTGTTTCGAGGCCCCTTCCTTCCATGTGACCCACATCTGTTCTCCCCATTCATTTTTGAACTCTCCCAAACCTTTTGTACCTCCCAAATTCATTTCCCGTCCCATCTTCCAACGTTTGCGCAAAACATCGCTTCCTGTGCTAGCCACTGTCGACCACGAAGGCCTCCGAAGCCGGTGCCCAGCCGTGTTTCGCAACCGTCCCTCGGTGTCTGATGCAATACAACGGATCGTTTAACTCGCAATTTAGTTTTGTGCCCTCCCGTTTTCTGTGTTTGTTGAAGCCTTTGATCATTACAAGGAGCTGGCTGCATCACATTTTCAATTACTTTCTTTAGTTTTTCCTTTTCTTTTTCTGATGTGCGTCGTTGAATCAATGCTTTTCCCTTTACTTTGTATAAAACACAGCAACCGTTATCGCGCCAGGCTTGACTGTTGTTTTGAATTCCTTTTATACTTCGAACATTGCGTTGTTCTATACTCTTGCAAAAGCCATTTCTTTGTACTTCTTCTTCCGAGGTCTATCTACTCATTCGTAACTGACACCATTTTTTCTCTTCTGTTTAATGCTTTTCGCTCTTGCGCAACGCCTCGGCCAGTTCCCTTCGTCATCAAGTATCGATTCATCACACATTGAAGTTCCGGATCTTCCAGGGAATGGAGCCTCATTGTGCTCTCGCATGTTTAGGGAGGTTTTAAATCACGTTCTGAACAACGCAGTCATAGTTTGCGCATTCATTGATCATAAGTCGACACGAGTGTCTCGCAAATGACAAACGTACTATCGCTATCATCATTCTTGCCATCTGAAAACAATTGACTGCGGGCATTAGTATTAAAAAATGATGCAAACTACACGAGCTCCATTACACACTATGTATGATTCTAATGCACTTCGACTGGTCTTGGGAAAATCCGCTAACAAGAGTATGCTTAGTCTGGACCAGGGGCTGTATTCTGAAACGATCGCAAAACTAGCGCCTATGGTGCGCGCTGATTAGCTATTGAGTAAAGCTGGAAAAGTGCGGGTGCCATCTAGCATTTCCGTCGACGTGACGCCGCTCTACGGTGCTCCTGACATGCCCGGAATAAACGAGCGCGCCTTATAACCGTCGGTTGGTGGTGAAGTCTAGCATTTGAGTGATGTAAGGAAGAAGATGGAAAAGAAGACGCAAGGGTACAGCTCTTAGAGAGCGAGAAAGAAGAAGAACTAAAATAAACAGTAATGGCGACCGTATTGGATTCGTGATTCCTCGGTGTCGTTACAATTTTGGTGCAGTCTACTGCAGGATCCTGTGCGCGCCTGAACAGCTCCGATTTTCCGACGACCATGCGCGTCGACGTCGCTGCAAGATGTGTCAAGACGGTGAGCGTTGCATGCCGCGTCTATGGTTGAAAGTCGATCTGTTCGCGTGAGCTTTGACTGTTCGGCGACATCGCCAATTCTCGAAAGAAGATATGAATCACGAGGAACTTAAAGCGGCCATCGCGCATACTGGTCGGCTCCATAGTGAAGATAGACTACACGAAGCCGGACTGACAAAAGAGGAGATTGCTGAAACAGACAGCCCGTTAAGAGGCAAAGATATCTTCCAAGATATAATCAAGTTGCAGGAAGAAAATAGCAAGCGGCAACAACATCTGTTGGAGCTTATAATGCAGACAGGAGTTGGCCGATCTCTGAAACCACCATTGGAAGTAACTAAGCCAGAGATCTACGATGGATCATCATCAATGAGCGCTCAGGCCTGGCTTGACTTCTACGAATACGCGTGCGATCAAAATTTTTGGAATCACGATCGCGACAAAATAATGCACATGCGATTCTACCTGGGAGGCGTTGCGAAGACTTGGCATGACATTCGAGTAACAGAGAAGGCAGGACATCCTTGGGCGGACTGGAGGCAGAGCTTTCTAGCGACATTCTGTGAAAGCAAGTTTCGAAGTTGGGACCGTGCAATAGCCTTGAGGTACCTCTCTGGTCCTGTTACGAACTACTTCTTTGAGAAGTGGAGGCTATTGCATGCGGCGGACTCTGCACTCTCCGACTCGTCACTTGTGTGCCTCATCACGTTGGGACTTCCTGAATGCATGCAGCACCACGTTCAGCTTGGAACACCACGAACGCCTGAGGAGCTACTGCAGATTATGAAGCTGTTGTTCGTTCAACAGCGACAGTCTTCGGCGAGACAAGTGACCACCGCTGAAATGTTTCCAGCGCCTGGATGGCCAGACCCATTCAGCAAACCCGAGACGTCTACGAAAAACATAAGGCAGACGAAGAAAAGGAAATTTACCAAAGGATGTTCTGACGACCCTTCGTCCCAAACATATGAAAAGATTTTTCTGACGGACCACGCCAAGCTAATATACGTGCCTGCGCAAGTAAATGGGAAGGATGTGAAAGCTCTGGTTGACAGTGGAGCGTCAATCACTGTCATTAACAAAGACGTGATTCCTCAGCTAACTATAAGAAAAGATTGTCCCGTCGTCGTGTACGGCTATGATGGCAGGAAACAAATGTATGATGAATGGACAGATATCTTCATTACGTGTCAGGGCAAGAGTACGACTGTAAAAGCACTGGTCCTTCATGGAGTGAAGTATCAACTTCTTTTGTCCCGCCCGGTAATGCAAGAATTGCGTTTGAATCTTTATTGGGATGGACAAGTTACCACACATGATGACCGCCTGCTGACTACCTTTACAGCCGTTGCCGAAAACCCCCGCAAGCCTACTGCCGCAGAAGACGTCACTCGCATGTATCCTGAGTTACTTTGTGTAGGCGGGTACCCGAAGGCGACCACTAAGTTTGAAGTACCATTTGAGCTCCGAGATACGACCATAGTGAAGCGGAAGGCTTACAACATGTCCAGAGAAAAGAAGTTGTGGCTGAAGGCAGAGCTACAGAAAATGCTTGATGCCGGTGTCATACGCCCTTCTACGTCTCCTTTTGCTTCACCGATAACTATTGCACCAAAAGAGAACGGAACATTTCGTCTCTGCACCGATTACAGGCAGATAAACAAGCAGACTGACCTTTTTCCCTTTCCAATGCCACATATTGACGACATAATCAATGAAACCGGAGGCTGCAAATTGTTTTCTCGTCTCGACCTTTGCAAAGGCCTCTGGCAAGTACCTCTGCAAGAAGAAACGAAGAAGTTCTCGGCATTCATTACGCCATTTGACGTGTATGAGTACAACCGGCTGCCGTTTGGCTGGAAAAATTCTCCAGCTTGGTTTCAGAAGATGATGAACAGTGTTTTGAAGCCACACTTGGGAGTCTTCTGCAACGTTTATATTGACGACATTATAGTGTACTCAAGATCAAAAGAGGATCACTCTGGACATCTCGGGAAAGTATTACAAGCACTTAGGGACGCCGATCTCAAGATCAATGAGAAGAAAAGCGAGTTCTTTAGGTCGAAAGTGGTTTTCCTTGGAAGAGTGTTCGACGGAACCACCAAGAGCACGAAACAGGAGTCCGTCCAAAGGATCGCAAAGCTCACAAAGCCACATGACATTCACTCACTCCGAGTTTTTTTGGGACTCGCAGGCCACTTCAGGAGTTTTATTAAAGATTACTCCAAGATGACGAAGTGCTTGACGGAGCTCACGAAGAAACAAGTGCCTTTTGTTTGGACCGAAGATTGCGAAAGGGTTTATCAAGAACTTGTACGTCGTATATCATCGGACCCTATTCTTATTCTACCGGACTATAGTTTACCTTTCGAGATGAATACGGACGCTTCCAATTATGGTACAGGGGCGGTTCTGTACCAAAGAGGCCTCAGTTCACCTCCAACTCAGCAGCTTAGGGTTATAGGATACTACTCCTACACCTTCAACCCTACCCAACAGAATTATTCCACAACTGAGAAGGAGGCTCTTGCTGTTTTAATGGCTGTGCGCTACTTCCGATCATACATCGACGGAAGAAAGTTTTCATTATATACGGATCACCAAGCATTAACGCACCTGTTGAATATGGCGGAGCCAAGGGGAAAATTGGCCCGATGGGTCAATGAGCTTCAACAGTACGATTTTGACGTCTTCCACCGTGAAGGTAGCCATCTTACTGACGCCGACGCCCTGTCTCGGTTGGCGGTCGAGATCCCGCATGGAACAGTTAACATGACGAGATTATGGGAAGGGTATGAAAGTCTGCACTTCAAGGATGGCAGGTTCGTCGTACCAGACACACTGATTCCAAAAGTGCTTCACTTGTATCACGACAGCCCCGAATCAGGTGGTCATGATGGCTTCTGGCGAACGTACAACAAGCTTCTCAAACGGTTCACATGGACAAACATGAAGAAAGACGTCGAAGCCTATGTCAAGTCGTGCCACTTGTGTCAAGGGAATAAAGCGAAATACCGGCCTCGACCCGACGAGCTCGTCTTGCCAAACCACTCGGACAAGCCCTTTGAAGTCGTCCACGTGGACTTTGCGGAACTGAAAAAGAAGAGTTCCGGGGTTCGCAAGACACAGTCTTTCTTGATTGCCATAGACCAGTGCACCAGAATGGTAGCGGCACGTCCTGGACGAGAAGACACGAACAGCGTTATCGCTTTGCTTGAACGAGCGATATTCTCACAGCTGAAAGTCGTGATATCTGACAATGGACCCGCATTTTTAAGCAAGAAACTTCAGCAGTGGGCAGATAGCCGTGGCATTACACTACGCCGTTGCGCTCCATTTCACCCGCAGGCCAATGGAATGGAGGAAAGGGTTATACGTGACATCAAGCAATTCATGTCCATGTACCCAACGTTTAAAGGCGGATGGAAGTGCTGCCTAGAGGCGGCTGTGGCTCACCACAACAGAACACACACTACGAGTCTTGGCTGTAGCCCGCATTTTGCTGCCTATGGCGAAGTGCCAATACTGCCAGCCGACAAAGAACTTAAAATCGATGATCAACTGCAATTGTTTGAACAGCGAAAAACCAACCAGGAACAAAGGAGATACCGAAAGGCGATGAAGCTCCAGTTCGACAAGCGACACCAAGGACACAAGCCGGATATTGGACTGAACGATCTTGTGCTCGTGCGGAAGGGTCTGCCCGGTAGCAACACAAGAATTCTTGGACCGTTGAAAGTCGTAAAAATATCCGTGCAGCAAGGTTTGCTAAAGACCATTGGCTACCTCAATGACGGACAGCTGGAATTCGCCGCTACAAGCAACGTTCTTCGGTATCACCCCCAGGAGGGGTGACGACAAACAACGGGGGGAGTGTAAGGAAGAAGATGGAAAAGAAGACGCAAGGGTACAGCTCTTAGAGAGCGAGAAAGAAGAAGAACTAAAATAAACAGTAATGGCGACCGTATTGGATTCGTGATTCCTCGGTGTCGTTACAAGTGATATAGCCGGTATCTTCTAGAGTTCAACTTTTGTGTAGAGGACATGACAGCACCATCATCACGGACTCTCAGGCAGCCTGTCGTATCTTACTACAAGGCAGAATTCCTAGAGGATGCCGTGGTGTAATGAAACACCGCCTCCATAACGATCACACGATCTTCTGGTGCCCGGCTCACCAAGGGTTGGAGGGAAATGAGAGGGCGAACGCCGCGGCTCGCGCACTCTTTCCGAGCAGCGACACCGGTCTCCTCAGCTGACTTCCACATCCCAACGCCTCACGAAAATTACAGCCCTACAATCGCGAAGGACCTGCTTGCCCATCAGCGTTTCACTCGACAGGTATACGCCCCTCCCCACAAACACCTGACGGGAGAGGAGGCCATCAAGTGGAGAAGAATTCAGACTGGGGTTTATCATCACCTAAAAAGATTACACGCCATGTTCCCAACGTGCTATTGAAATTCCTGCCCCTGGTGTGGAGGAAGTTCTACACTATATCATATTAGCTGGGGCTGCTCAACCATCCCCCAGACCTGACACACACAGGCATGACACCAACACATACGTTGAGCAGTGGGAGGCGCGACTGTCCAGCTTTGACCTGGCCGACCAGCAGGCGCTGATCACCCAGGTTGAACGGGCGGCTAAAGCCAGCGGGGCCCTCGCCTAGGGCTCCCCCCCCATAAGAATCGCTTCTGCTTAAATAAAGTTTATGTCTCTGTCTTGGTGGAAAGCGAAGCATTTTTTACGCTGAACCTTTCAGCGATCGTTATCTTGGCGCGTTTTCAGTGCTGGTTCTTTTGCCAGCGCGTGCTTTGTGTGGTTCGAATGCTCGAGGAAGCTGAACCGCGCGTTGCTCGCGTGATTTATCGCACGCCGGCAACATGTTGAGATGTTGAGCCGATGTCTCTGCGGCGGCACACTACAGCTGAACTCTCTGAGTACGCCGAGTTAAACTCTCAACAAAAATGCATTTCACACAAAGCGACAGTCTTTAAATAGTATAATGGGCTTCACACAAAACACGTTGAAAACACGTTTAACATGTTTTAAATTTCGAATAGACACAAACAAGCGTGACCACTGCGTAGAAGCCAGCTTGCGCTCGAAAACGCCATACTCGGGTTGCTCTGCGCTCTTACAGTACGCCGATTCCTGGGTTGTCAGTCGTTCATAAACCAACTGCGGATGCAACGATGGTGTTGCACTAGTTGGTTATTGAACACATCAAACTCTACGTCACCGAAGGCGACACTGTTGCATTTCGCGATCGTTTCAGAATATGGGCTCAGACATTTCTAAGACGAGCCCCTATCCTTGTCGACATTTTAATGGGCGCGCGGACCGTCGAAGTATCTCTTAGCAGGGATGCCGGCGCTTGCTTGCCACGTGCGTCCTGCAAGAGTGCTGACGCACTGAGACGCCAACGGCTAGAGCCACGGCCGCTCATTATGCCATGGTCCTCGCCCCGCTTGTTTCGCAGTGACGAGGTTTCATTTCATATTTCGCGTCCTTTTACTCAACGCCGACAAAAAAAAAGCACCATGCAGCATAGTACTTTAGCAGAACAGACTGTTGGGATAGTTCGCTATCCATGAACACTGAAAAAAGCAGAGGTGGTTGCACTCAAACTACAGAAGAGCACAGAAAACGCGGACGAGCGCAGACTTTCAACGTTTATGCGCAAACATCTTTTCCTTGCGATTATAAACCGACTCGCCCGGCTGCAAGTTGTATATAACCTAAACGTATCGAAGGCCAGAAAAGCTACATTGAGTTCCTGGATCGGTTTACCAAGGGTTAGCCACGGTTCACATTAAGCGTTTGCTTCTTCCATATTTCAAAAGTCATGCTGCGCTCGTATACAAGCCGGCGTAGTTTCTCGTGAATTCATAGCGTAGGCTGATCTGCAGGCGAGCTGTAGTACTAGACCTACTTAAGGCATGTTTGATATATACCTAACCTACTTAAGGCTGTTCCTAGTGTAGGCACTGAACTGGGTCAGCGCGGCCTCTTATCAAAAGGGATTTTGAATTTAAGTGTAGGGAATGTACACAGCAGTGCGCAAGGAAGGTCTTGTGCTTTAAGCGAGACAACAACGGAGCCACTTTGTAGGCTGCAGGGTTTTTCCAGAGTCTTTGAAGCGGATATACCGCAGTGAGTTGAAACCACGAAGATTCTTGGGCTAAGGGATATTTTTTACGATGGCATAGGGCGAAATAGGTCGACAAGTTGTGTGTACGTCTAGATGAGTCTATGAGCAATTGAAGTAGTTTTAGAATGGCGTATAATATATAACGGATATAAAACAACTCTGGCTCACCAATTCTGTGCATTACTGTGCGCAATATTATGTTGCCTCCATGCAAATTGAATGCTACCAAGTTCCTTATTTTATTTTTTCTATGAAAGTCTATTGAGTGGCGGTGTGCGTTTGTAATTTACGTTGCCTCGTTTGACTTTAGCGACTAAGCTTTCGTGGCAATAAATCTTACTTTTGTTTGTGGTCTTTACAACGCCTCCCTTATGCGCTCAACACGGTTCATTATTGTTCTGTGCATTTTATATTCATGAGTATGCTCCCTTGTTAATAATTAACCTACGTAGACCTATTCATGCACAAATTACAATGGTTGTTTGCTTGTCATGAATCGTTTTTCGCCCGGCAATGGAGCGTAAAATAATGTTCTTGTCATGTTCATATTTAGCCTTACCAAAATGATTTTTCAGTCTAGGTCCTCAATAGTCTTCAATTTGCAGTTTCTCACAATAACTGCTGAAGAACACTATGTAATATGCAAATCGTAAGCTGATTTCATGTGTTAATTTTTATTCCTATTTCTTAGTGACGCAGTCATTTATATATAATTGGGGCAGCAGGAATAGCAATAGGGCTATTGGTTCCCTTATTGTTTAGGAACGCACTGACCTAATAACACACAAACACACACAAAAAGCCTACATGGGAACACTGGTTTCCTGGTTGTTAACAGCCGCGCAAATCACTCACCGCGCTCAAAAGAACAAAAGAGGGTAGGTTGATGTTAGGCAGATAGGAAAGGTTTTCCACGTTTCTGTTTAGAAAGTTATGCAGTGACCTATGGAAGAACTGAATTTTGAAAATCTTATTTCTCTACATACGCATGGTATTTGAGTTTCTTCGCAAATGCTGATGTAAAGCTTAACAGAACGCCTTAGGACAAGTAACTTCAGCTATCTTTTGAAATTTTCGCTCGATATATCGCCATCGATTTTAAGCGGTAACGAGATACCGTCTTTCCTGACTGTTTACACCAATCAGTTGAAAGCATAGATTACCCCAATTTTCGCAAGCTCAGGAGTTCATGAATTAAGAACTTGTACGTAAATGCACGAAGATTGGGCAACCCAGACATCTTGAAGGAGGATTCATTTTCGTAGTTTCCACATGCAGAAATTAAATTTCGTTGCAACGCAGGAACAAAATTATATTCTCGGCAAGGCAATTATGAAAAATGCAAGTTCTGGAAAAAAACAAAAAGATTTGGCGATGCAGCGATGAATACTGATATGATATTCCTACGAGGCAATATATGTTTGCTTTTTGAACACATGCACGTTCTCTTGTACGTATTCGTGTCTTGAAACCGCTGCATTATCAAAATCTCATTTTTCAATGCTATCCTCAGACGAGAATGATCAAAAAGTTCATCTTGCGACATACATCCGCTAACTTCCGTCTTTCTTGTCAATGTTAGGGATCTTATATATCCGCCTCCAGAACTACACAGTGGTTGCTAGTTTGCTAGTGTGCTTGCTGGTTTTGGTGGTGGTATTACGAGGTTGCGAAGAATGAAGGTAAACATTGTGGGATCAGATGTTTGCAGGTATGAAACAGCATTACAATGTGAGCGATATATATATATATATATATATATATATATATATATATATATATATATATATATATATATATATATATATATTCAGTTTACTATTTCATTTCTTTTACCCTCAATCGCGCAAACTTTTAGAGGGTAGAGTCGGGTGCATAACATAACAAACAAAACCGAACAAAATGATATCATGTTAATAGCAACAATATACATCGACTTGATGTTAGGCAGATCAAACAAAATAAAAATATATCAAATATACATTTTACACGTCATGAAGTAAATATTTGTTCCAAGAGGAACAAAAGAAGTCATAGTCTGAGATGAAAACAATTTCGGAGGAAATTTGGTTCCATTCTTAGGACCGGCGTGGTCCAAATGAATAATAGTAAGCGTTAGTGCTGCAGCAAGCAACGTGCACCTTACGTTGATTCCCTAAACGAGCTGAGCGATACGATGGCGTTTATGATGCAAATGGGGCATGACTAACACGGCACACAAGAAAATAGGGACAAAGGACAACGTGCTTCGTCCTTTGTCCATCTTTTTTTGTGTGCAGAGTTAGCCTCGCCCCCTTTCGAATCATGAACCAACACCAACTTGCTCACCAACACCAATTTGATATCATAAATGGGGTCGTCATGAACTAAGCTTACAAGTTTGGATGCTGGAAAAGTTTACGAAAAAAAAAACGCGGGGTATCCCGGTTCGAATCACAATCTATCATGAGTATTATTTATTTATTTCCTATTTTTTTATTAGGCGCGATAGCGGTTAGGGACACCGGCAGCGGCGGACAACTACGCGCCAAAATCAGCCCTGATTGTAATTTCATAACGTCTTTCGCTGTAAGAGTATGAAACGAGATATTTGGCGCTGTAATTAAAATGACGGCAAAAAAAAGGGTGCTACGTTCATTTCCGGTGTATACCAGCGGTCTAATTGTATCACTTCCGTTGTCCGTTATTTGATGCATAAATCCCTTAATGTGGATTAGATGTCAACGAGATAACTTTTTTCGTCACAGTTTACAACAATCAGCTGAAGGTATATGTTACACCACGTTTCGCAAGTTCGGGAGTTCGCGAAGTAAAAACATAAACATAAATGCCCGAAGATTAGACATCACAGAAGCCTTGAGACAAGATCCATTTTCGTCGTTCCCCAACACGGAAATGAAAATACGTTGCAACTCAGGAAGAAAACAATATCATTCATAAGATTACTTAGAAAAAGAGCCGTCCTCAAAAAAAATGAAAAATGATTGCGCTGTGCAGCGATGAACACTGATCTTATATTCGTATATAGGCAATATGTGTTTGCTTTTCAAACACATACTGCTGCCTTTCATATTTG
Organism: Rhipicephalus appendiculatus; assembly: GCA_030522465.1. Lineage (NCBI taxonomy): Eukaryota > Metazoa > Arthropoda > Arachnida > Ixodida > Ixodidae > Rhipicephalus > Rhipicephalus appendiculatus. The sequence goes on from JALIZH010032411.1 coordinate 31,008, forward strand.
TACTCGTGTATTCTAACTTGTGCGCAACTTCCTGATCGAATTCTCAATTTTAATGCTGTCTTCTAAGCCATGATGATCAAAACATTCTTCTTGCGAGATGCACCTGCTGACTTCTATATTTCTTGTCAACGTTTCAGGTTTTACATAACACCCTCCACAGTGTCTATATAGGAAATGAAGTTATGCTGGCAAACGTTCATTCATGTATTCACCAGCCGGTATCGGTGATTTCATTACCATGTTGCGTAATTAACAGAATGCATAATTAAATATTGACACACGTTAAACAGAGCTAGAACGAGTGTAAAAATATTCGTAGTTACTCATCGCGATCGCTAATCTTATGCTGTGATATTTGAAACACTACGTTGCGTTCGAGCAAGCACTTATTTTCTTGTTGAAATACTTATTCGGCAGACATGCCATTCGATTTAAAACCCATTGAATTGATTAAAAGATGTTGCTAAAATTGTTGAATAATGTCGTTTTCTGTGTTGAAATGGCACTTTACAATATAGAGTTCCACTGCTGGCTCTAGACATAGTTATCTCTATTTCATGTGCAATTTTAAGACGAGCCTTGTTAGAGAATGTAACATCATAAAAAAATTATAACAGTAAGTCGTCCTTAACATCATAAGCATCAAAATTAGAATCATCGTTATGATCATCATCATTTGTGTGCCTACTACAAATGGTGGTTTTTTCCTACCAGTAGTCCATAATTATATACCCATGTCGTGCAATAGCTGTTCCGTTGTGTTGCTCCAAACTTGCTCATTCGTCCGCAAAACGTCATTAGCTGCCTTTCTCGACAAGTCTTCGGTTCCCTTGGCCCCAAGTTCTGCAACAAGATGGCGAATAAGGCTTTTTGGTTAAAGCTCACTTTGCGAAAATATTCAGGTACACCGCTCATACAGACGAGATGCTATAGAAACGAATACAGAAACGCTATTCTTTCTACTTCCGGTTCATGCACACGTCCATGCATAAAGATTTCCATCACATACGTCAAACATCAAGATAAACTGAATACAAATTCTGCAGCTCTAAAGATCATCTTGCTTATCCGCTGTAAACAGGACACAGTCCTGTTTCTTTTCTTTGTATTTAAATGTCAGCATGAACATTGGTTATTTTCAATGTTCTATTATTTACACCGCTCTCAGTCTTCCTTTTCACTTCGGGTGCAACGTGCGCAATTCCATGAACACAGTGTTCAGTCTAGAAATTGTGCAGCTTCTTCATCAACCTAAAAAATGCAATAGATTTAGTGGCTATATTGCATCAAACTGCCATGAGTGGAAGGCCGCATATGTTACACGACTTTTCTGTCGACAAAATATAAGTACAACAAGCTTATCAGAAGCAACCACACACCTTTCTATTTGGCACAGGGCAAAAAAAAAACTATAGTCGTATTAAACATGAGGCATTTCTGGTGTACTCCACATCCGGTTTCTCCTTAACGGCGTCAAGACAGTCACGGATTTTAAGTTTTTTGTGTGTTCGTTTATTTATTTCTAACGCGTCGTTGTTTCCTTATGCTTTTTCTCTGATATGTTAAAAAATTACATCATGTGGATTGGGTAACACATGCTTTTTATGCGGCTGTTCAAGTGAAGTGACATTACAGGCCAATGCATACTGATTTTTCCGTATTCTACACGTGAAGCTGCTGGGGAAGAATGCGTTACACATATAACGATTTCAAAAGGAGGAAAATGATACAGTCTCGAAGACTTATAGAATTACCTTGCAGATATTCATGCAGTCGCGTAAATTGCGCATTCCAAATTCACATCTTTTATACAAAGTTTGAACGAGCCTTTTTCTAACATGAATGCGAAGTGAAAAGCACACGCAGCAGTAGGAAACATAAGGAACAGCAGAAATCGTCGCAGATATGCCGAGCATGATTTTCGTTCACCTCGCTTTTGCTGCTCTTGTACAATAGCCCAGTTCTATATTTGTCATCGGCCATTTTACCACCGTTCTGAGGACGTGTCTTGCACCTGACGCAATAAGCGGACGGTGGCGTTACTGTTTACTGAGGCTTAGATGCCTCATTAGTGAGAAAAAACATTTTCTGGTGGCCTCCACCAGCATGAACACGAATATAGAAGTCACGTGAATGTTAAGGACGTCGACAGTGACGTCAACAGATGACGTCATCACTTGGTCTGCGATTGGCCGGTTCTGGAGGCTGCGCAACAACAGGCGAGTTGCAACAAGCTTCAGCGAAAGCAAGGAAAGGGTGGGGAGGTCCAATGCAATCACCTGAGAACGTCAAAGTAATTGAATTCTTTAGTCGTGAGGGCACACCCTTTCGCCTGAGCTCTTCTTAGCGTTAGCTAAACCGACTGTCAACAGCCTTGCCTGCTCGGGGAGGAGACGTTGCCACTTTTATTATCACTGGTAGTTCCTGTGCTTTTTTTTTTGCCTCCTACGTTTTGAGTTGACGACTTCGAAACTAGAATAAGCTAAGCGCGTCGGCGCTCTACCTAAAATAGAAGGCTTACGTACGAAGAGGCGGGTGCTCATAGTTCGAGCATAATAATTGATTTGCCTTCCACGTGACGAAGCCAAGCAGCTGATGACGTGTGAAGTTTATTATCTTTCTGGCATATTCTATCGGACCGAGGTAGAACTTGGTCAACTAAGGGCGACCTTTAATTTGCTGGTAAACAATGAAGTTAGTAATAAAGGAATTTGTCGGCTCGCATGAACGCACTTTGCCGGCACGTTGACCAACAGCACACAACAGTAATTCTCGTAAAGCTTGCTATTTATTGACTCACGTGTTTTTGAAGCAGAAGTCGTTTTGTTACGTAATTTGATGACGCATGAGGAATATTGGTGGCCTTACATGACTTTCTAATGAGCTGGATTGAATTTGTGTAATTTTTTACGGTGGTAGCTGGTATTCAACTACGCAGGAAGCTGGATTTTCTGTTCTGGGGGGGGGGGGGGGGCGTTCCCGTTTGCGCAACATTTGAGGCGTTCACGTTTGCGCAAAGAAGGAAAATTTACAGAATAAAAGTTGGAATTAGCGGGGGTTCGCACTGGGCCTCTTGTTTCCCGCTCTTTCTGCATCTATTTCTTTCGCTAAAGTTTGCGCTAACACGGGTCCCTTATGTCTGCATATAAAATATTATTTTTTATTAGCCTTCAAATGTCAATACAGCCTTCCATTGCAACTCAGTGCTTTTTCGGCGGGTTTCGTTCTTCCTTCATGCTTATGTATTTCCTTAGCGCCGTTGAAATTAGTTTTGAACCAATAACACCATGTCAATGTTGTCGTCTATCTTAGAGATAACAAACCTGTATATCGCTTTTGCGTAACAATACCCAAACGATACGTCCTGCGTGTATTAGGGAACACTGATCAAAAACTTCCCAACAGATCCTCGTAGAAGATTTAATTTGAGCTACGTTTTGAAATAATTGCTCAATATCTTAATCTGTTTTGGGCGGTATGGCGATACTGAATTTTTCTCACTGTTTGAACCAACCAGCTGAAGGTATAGGTTACAGCATATTTCGCAAGTTCCGGAGTTCATTAAGGATGAACATATACTCAAATAAACGAAGATTAGGCAACACGGAATTCATGACAAAGGATCCATTTTCTTCGTTCGCCAACGAGGAAATGAAAATACGTTGCAACGCAAGAACAGAACAATATCAGCGACAAGATTAATAAGTAAAAGCAGTTTCTGAAAAAAAAGAAGAAAGAAGAATTGCGCCATGCAGCGATGAAAATTATTATTTCAATTCTAGGTAGGTAATATGTATGTGTTTGGTTTTGGAACACCTGTTGGCTTTCATATATGTACTCGTGTATGCTAATTAATGCGCAGCTTCCTGTTCAGATTCTCATAATACTCTCTTCTAAGCCTTGACGATTAAAACTTGCTTCTTGCGTCATGCATCTGCTAACTTCCACCTGCCTTATCACTGTTTCAAATATCAGATTTTGACCCCCACAGTGACTATACAAAAAATGAAGTTGTGCTGGCAAACGCTACTTCACGTGTTCATCTGCCATATTCGGTAGTACCATCACCGTGTGTAGAAGATTAAAAAAAACGCGTAGTTAAATATTTGCACACATTAAACAGAGCTACAATATGTGTAAAGCTATTCTTGTGACTATTTGCAGTCGTGAATTATAGCCTGTTATATTTAAGATAACACGTTGCGACTGAGGAAGCACTTATTTTATTTTCGAAATAACAAAATAAGTCGTTTCAGTATTGTTATATAACGACTTTTTTTTCTGTGTTAAACTTATCATTTTTAATCTAGAGTGCGGCCGCGGGCTCTATGCATAAATTTTGCGCATATTAAGGCGAGTCGTTTCAGATGGTGCAGGTCAATAAAAAATGAATAATTCTAAGCGACCTGTATCATCGTGATCATCATCAGCCATGCGCCTACTACGGAATGAAGACGTAATTCTTCCACTAGTCCATAATTATGTTCTCAGGTCTAGCAGTAGCTATTACATTTTGTTGATTGCTCCAAACTTGCTGATTCGTATGCGAAACATCCATAACTCCATTTCTCGATAACTCTTCGGCTCCCTTGGCCCCAAATTGTGTAGGGAAATGGCGAATAAGGCAAGTTAGTTCAATATCACGTGACGAGGATACTCATGCACACTGATCAAACTGACAAGAGGCTACAGAAACCAATACAAAAACGCTATTCTTTGTATTACTTTATGCCCAAAGATACGTTCATGCATCAAGATTTGCATCAGATACGGAATGCATCAACATAAATTCAAAGCAAACTCTGCAGCTCTAAAGATTAACTTGCTTATCTGCCGTAAACAGCGCGCAGCCTCTCCAGTTTTATTCTTCTGTATTTTACTGTCATATTGAACACTGCGTCTTGCGAACTTTCTGTTACCGTTGTGAGTTCGCAAACCCAGCCGTTTTTTGGCGCCGTAGTTGTCCGCCGACACCACCGGCGCCGCCGTTGTCCGTAGCCACTATAGCGTAAAATAACAATACTTACGATTTATGGTGTAGTGGTTGCCTGGCAAATGTATTTGTCTTAGTTTTTAAGGAACTACGTTAACGTATGTAATATATCATGGTAGGAGAATAAATTAACGACAGGCATCGCAACATGGGAATTATTTGACTAGAGATTCGTTTACAATTTAAAATCCATTAGAAAGGGCTCCGCCATAATTCTTCATCGTCACCAGCCACCGCATCAACAAAGTGCACATACTGGCTTAAAGATGTATAGGGGGGTACCTCAATTCTCCGCAGAATAACGAATAACGACTTAGTGAGTGCTTGCTTCCTTCATAAAAATTATGATGATGTATCGCGCACTGCATGCCATGCAAGTGTACTCCTAGTAGTTGCCCCAAGAGTCGTTAGAAAAGGCTTTGGAAGGGCCGCTCTTCCAGCTTTCGGTGTGACTGTGCTGGGCGTTGTTCACAGGCCTGCTCTTTATTTATTCGTAACGGTGTCATCCTTCCTTTTAACGTCGCGTGTATCATGTCCAAATCCATGAACACACTCTTCATTCTTCAAATCACCCAGCTTCTTCATTTCCTTAAAAAAACAAGCTTGCACTTGGCATCTCAGTGCCAGCAGAATAGATGGCTATATTGCCTAGTACTCACATGTGAGAAAGACCACGTATGTTACGCGACTTTTTTGTCAACAAAATATGTGTACAACAAGCTTGTCGGAAGTGACCGCACACCTTTCAAATTGACACTAGGCAAAAAGAAAAAAAAACTACAATTGCGTGAAACACCAGGTATTTCTTCTGCACTCTACGCCTTGTTTCTATTTACCTCTTTAAAAAGACCTCGCATTTTAGTACTTGTTCTTGTGTTTGTTTAATTTCTTTCTAACTAGGCATTGATTCTCTTCGCTTTTTGTTTTATACGTTGAAAATCCCATCTTTTTTATTCGGTAATACATTCTGTTCATGCTTCTCTTGAAATGAAGCATATTACGTATGTTTTCACAAAAATGCATTATGATTTTTTTTTGTTTTACAGCCTAGGCTTCCAGAAACAGATGCGTTACACATATAGTGATGTCAAAAAGAAGCAAACAATAGTTTCGAAAATTAAGTTCTTTGCTTGGCTGGTATTCACGCCGCAGAGTAAATTGTGGATTGCAAATTTACATCCGTTCAACAAGAGTTCAGCCTCTTGTCAACACGAACGTAGAGTATAAAGCACACTGAGGTGTAACAAACATTAGGAGCACCCCTCATTATCGGAGTTAAGGGTAGCATGAATTTCGTTCACATTTCTTTTGCTGCTCTTGTACAATAGCGTAGCCCTACGTACACCACAGTGAATTCTAGCATGGTTCTCAAGACGTCACTTGCATATAGTACAACAGAACGGAACCTGCCGCAATGGGGGCACTCTAGCCGCATTTTTTGCTGCGGCTTAGGTGCCTAATGAGTGAGAAAAAAAGTTCCTGTGTCGTCCACGGGCCTGAACACCAGCAAAAAAGAAGTCAAGTGAATGTAATGGACGTTATCAGTGACGTCAGCAGATGACGACGTCACTTGGTCAACGATCAGCTGGTCCGAAGGAAGTGCAATAGCAGAGGAGATGCGCAAAGCTTAACGCGAGGTCATGGAGAACACGGAACGGGGAGGGGCGGCAGTCTACTGAAAACATCAAAGTAACTTAATTCGCGAGTCGTGAGGGCCCGCGCTTTCACCTGAACTCTTCTTAACGCTAGTTGGAATGACTGTCAACATCCTCGCCTATGCGTGAGGGTACGTAACCGCTCTCAGCCTCACTGAGAGTTTCTATGATTTTTGTTTGCACCGTTCGTTTGGAGTCCAGTGGCGTGTTGACGAACGGAAACCTAGTAAGCGAAGCGCGTCGGCGAACTGCCTTAAATAGAATGCTTAGTTATGAAGGGGCGGGTGCTCACAGTTCGAGCATGCTAATATTATACCTCTCACGTGGCGGAGCCAAGAAGCTGTTGACGTGTCGAGCTTATTATCTTTCTGGCATTTTCTGTCGGACCAAGGCAGAGCTTGGTCAAATAGGGTGACCTTTAGCACGCTGGTAAACAAAGAAGCTCGCAGTAAACGAATTTGTCAGCTCGCCCGAACGTGCTTTTCCGTCAAGCTAACAGCGCATAACAGCAATTCTCGCACAACTTGCTATTTATAGACTCACGTGTTGTTCAAGCAGAAGTCAGGCTCTCTGTTGTTTAATTGCATAACGCACGCGGAATATTGGGTGCCGTACAACACTTCCTAAATACCTGCCTCGAGTTCTAATTATTTTTGCGCTGGCACAAAGTATTTACCTACGCGGAAAGGAGGATTTTTTTTTTTTTGGGGGGGGGGGTTGCTCGCTCGTAATTCACTTAAACAGATTTTATTAAGAATTGTTCCACTGCACAAAAAGAGTAAGGCGTGAAGAGTGGATGAAGAGGGGGGGGGGGGGATATATTTACAATATATCAAAAGTTAATATATTGTAAAGGATTCTATCTTGGAGACACTGTTAATTGCAGCAGGATATAAGAATGAGGTGGTGGTAACAGTGAACGATTTCTTGCTAGTCGAGTTTGTTGACATCTATGGGATTCATATTAAAGCAAACGACCACCGTTGTCGGAGGAAAGAGTTGGAAAAAGCGGGAGTTCGTGTCTAGCTTGATGCTTTACGCTTGCGTCTTGTTTCTGTTCGCGCTCACTTGGATCGCTTATGTGCGTCGCTGCTGTTTTGTCTGTATTACATTGCAAAATTTAATGAACTCTTCCACCGCAAGTCAGAACTTCTTGGGTGGGTGTCGTTCTTCCTTCAGTATTTTTTTTGTTGTTGAGAGTTGGGGGGAGGGGGAGGGGGGCGTAAATTCTTTATGAACCAATGTTATCGTTTTATTGATACTTCAGGTATAACTTTTCCGTGCCGTGAATTCGTGCTAAGTAATGATGCCAAAACGATGCGTCTCGCTTTCATCAGTGCGTTCATGAAATAGTGCATTGTCAAATCCTCAATTTAGCACAGCTCTTCAAGAAAACCTTTACAAATTTAGCGCAGAAAGGAGCCCATCATTTGAAGAAAAATTCGTGCTCGTCCACCGTTGCAAATCAGCAGCGACAATTTTCTGGCATGTTTGTTCTGTCATTTGAGCTAACCAGCACTAACGTCACTTGGCGGCGTGATGGAGAATAAACCCGCATCTCAGAGCGCAAGGACAAGCAGAAGTGAATTGTCATTACGGAACGTTGCGCAGCCGAAATGGTGAGCCGGACGTTGTACGAAGATATTGCAAATGTTCTAGCACTTTTCCCTAAGCGATAAAGCAATGTTACAACGGCACAGGTGGTGCTCCTCATGTCTCCAGAGTTGTGAGACGCTGCGGGGGCGCCACGGTTGGTGAAGAGCACTTGGTTAAAATTGACGGTGCGCCGAAGTGTGGCGCCCAATATTTTGGAAGTGGCAGTATACAATGATTGTTTGCGTTTCGCTTCCGAATCTCCCGGCAATTTGCCTATCAACATTGAAGAGTGCCTCTGGTATGCGCTCCCGCACATCCTGATTCTTTGCTGATTTTCCTTTCATTTATAATGCACCCCTGTTGGAAGTAGTTTACCTAGCTATACACAATGACATAGAGGCTTCAAGAGTTATTTGTAAAGAAATGTCTACAGCACGGAAGAACACGAACGGATGAAGAAGGAGCTGACGAGGACGTTCATCTATTTGTCCGTGTTTTGCGCATGTCCGTGTCAGCTCCATTTTCGTCTGAGGAAATTAGAAAAAGTTTCCCGCAGCCTCTACAGCCTTCGTCGCCAAGAACGCGATAGTACGTGGCGACCACATCTTTTTGAAGGCCTCCGGCTCTTTCGGTTGTTCGCAAACTCAGTTTTCGCCCCTTTGCGTCACATAGTATCGACGCTAAGTGCTTCGCGCGCTCGTCCGTATTAAACAGGTTGCGGCTAAATACGAGAGAATTAACGAGAGTTTGACGCAAGTAAACAATACATATGCTTAAAGGAACCAGGAAACACGCCCGAATTTTTCGATTTTTTTTCATGGACGAGGCTCGAATTAACAAGCTTTTACTGTACGTCCCAAGTTTGACGCGCCCACGCCATTTATTTTTTTCATGGTGAATTTCGTGGTATATGTGAACACAGCCTACATCTTCGTCAAACACTCATTCCAGAGAGCAATTTGCAAGGCTCACGTACGGTAATTTCGATTGCTTTTATGGCTAGATCGAGGGTGCATGTTAAATTCTCTCACTACGGGCGCGTTTTGATATGGTCGAAATGTAAGAAATCCATATGCTTTGGCTTTGCGGCACATCAATGAAGGCCTGGCGGTCGAAATTAAACAAGAGCGCCCCCCCCCCCTCTCTCAGCACAATTATCTCCCAAGAAGAATGCTGCCCCTGCCACACTCCTCGCTTTGCAGGGCCCAAGCTGTTACTCTCAGACTGCTACAAACAACCACCTACCCGAGCCCTGCGGCACTGCACACAATATACCCCGAACGGTTCCCAAGCCCGGACTGCCCCCTGTGTGGTGATTATGCGGACTTCGAGCATGTCCTGTGGGGCTGTGCCTCTGTAGGTCCCTCTTTCCACCAAGAGGAAATGAAGAAGCTCATTAAGGCCCAGTACCGGACCTCTCAAATCCTGGTCGTCCAGAGTGCCCGCGTGAGGGCGGTCAGGTTTAACCTGACCATCCCTTAGAGGGCCTAGCCAGGAGACGTTGAATTTACTCGCGTCTGTTGTGGACCGAATAAAGTTGTTTCGCTGACACGTACGAACCGAGATCTCTTTTTCAAAGTATAAGGACATTTCAGAAAAAGTTACATTCTACACAGAAAATGCTAAGCATTTTCCATGACTATATTATTTCACAGGTCGGTGTCCTGTAGGGCCCGAGAGGTTGCTGCATTGATCACGTGTGGTTTTTTGTTCAGTTTTCAGTGATAACACGGAGGCAGTGGAATCTCGTTGATACGATTTTGTTTAAAGCATTTTTTCGGACCAATATGTTTTTCTTTTCATTCCCGACCAACGTTCCGTGGAAACAATGCATGTGGTTAATACGGTCACATTTCTGCCCGAAGTTGGGTAATACGATTGCGAAAGAGGATCTTGACCGATATATCTAGAAATATCCTACGTTTATTCCTCAGCACGCTGGCCTAGGTCTTTTTTTTTTTACTTTGGTACAATAAATATA
>JALIZH010032412.1:0-11527 GCA_030522465.1 Rhipicephalus appendiculatus
ACATGACATCCGTGCCATAATTTGCATGTAAGGATCTGTTATTTGTGTTCGTCATACAGTCATGTCACGCCATATCAAATTTGGTATATATCCAGGAAACGAAACGGCTGCGAGCGTGCCATGAGCGTGGCATGTAAGTCATGCCGCACATGACATCCGTGCCATAATTTGCATGTAAGGATCTGTTATTTGTGTTCGTCATACAGTCATGTCACGCCATATCAAATTTGGTATATATCCAGGAAACGAAACGGCTGCGAGCGTGCCATGAGCGTGGCATGTAAGCTATGCCGCACATGACATCCGTGCCATAATTTGCATGTAAGGATCTGTTATTTGTGTTCGTCATACAGTCATGTCACGCCATATCAAATTTGGTATATATCCAGGAAACGAAACGGCTGCGAGCGTGCCATGAGCGTGGCATGTAAGTCATGCCGCACATGACATCCGTGCCATAATTTGCATGTAAGGATCTGTTATTTGTGTTCGTCATACAGTCATGTCACGCCATATCAAATTTGGTATATATCCAGGAAACGAAACGGCTGCGAGCACGCCATGAGCGTGGCATGTAAGTCATGCCGCACATGACATCCGTGCCATAATTTGCATGTAAGGATCTGTTATTTGTGTTCGTCATACAGTCATGTCACGCCATATCAAATTTGGTATATATCCAGGAAACGAAACGGCTGCGAGCGTGCCATGAGCGTGGCATGTAAGTCATGCCGCACATGACATCCGTGCCATAATTTGCATGTAAGGATCTGTTATTTGTGTTCGTCATACAGTCATGTCACGCCATATCAAATTTGGTATATATCCAGGAAACGAAACGGCTGCGAGCACGCCATGAGCGTGGCATGTAAGTCATGCCGCACATGACATCCGTGCCATAATTTGCATGTAAGGATCTGTTATTTGTGTTCGTCATACAGTCATGTCACGCCATATCAAATTTGGTATATATCCAGGAAACGAAACGGCTGCGAGCACGCCATGAGCGTGGCATGTAAGTCATGCCGCACATGACATCCGTGCCATAATTTGCATGTAAGGATCTGTTATTTGTGTTCGTCATACAGTCATGTCACGCCATATCAAATTTGGTATATATCCAGGAAACGAAACGGCTGCGAGCACGCCATGAGCGTGGCATGTGTAAGTCATGCCGCACATGACATCCGTGCCATAATTTGCATGTAAGGATCTGTTATTTGTGTTCGTCATACAGTCATGTCACGCCATATCAAATTTGGTATATATCCAGGAAACGAAACGGCTGCGAGCACGCCATGAGCGTGGCATGCAAGTCATGCCGCACATGACATCCGTGCCATAATTTGCATGTAAGGATCTGTTATTTGTGTTCGTCATACAGTCATGTCACGCCATATCAAATTTGGTATATATCCAGGAAACGAAACGGCTGCGAGCACGCCATGAGCGTGGCGTGTAAGTCATGACCGTACACATGACATCCGTGCCATAATTTGCATGTAAGGATCTGTTATTTGTGTTCGTCATACAGTCATGTCACGCCATATCAAATTTGGTATATATCCAGGAAACGAAACGGCTGCGAGCGTGCCATGAGCGTGGCATGTAAGTCATGCCGCACATGACATCCGTGCCATAATTTGCATGTAAGGATCTGTTATTTGTGTTCGTCATACAGTCATGTCACGCCATATCAAATTTGGTATATATCCAGGAAACGAAACGGCTGCGAGCACGCCATGAGCGTGGCGTGTAAGTCATGCCGCACATGACATCCGTGCCATAATTTGCATGTAAGGATCTGTTATTTGTGTTCGTCATACAGTCATGTCACGCCATATCAAATTTGGTATATATCCAGGAAACGAAACGGCTGCGAGCACGCCATGAGCGTGGCATGTAAGTCATGCCGCACATGACATCCGTGCCATAATTTGCATGTAAGGATCTGTTATTTGTGTTCGTCATACAGTCATGTCACGCCATATCAAATTTGGTATATATCCAGGAAACGAAACGGCTGCGAGCGTGCCATGAGCGTGGCATGTAAGTCATGCCGCACATGACATCCGTGCCATAATTTGCATGTAAGGATCTGTTATTTGTGTTCGTCATACAGTCATGTCACGCCATATCAAATTTGGTATATATCCAGGAAACGAAACGGCTGCGAGCACGCCATGAGCGTGGCGTGTAAGTCATGCCGCACATGACATCCGTGCCATAATTTGCATGTAAGGATCTGTTATTTGTGTTCGTCATACAGTCATGTCACGCCATATCAAATTTGGTATATATCCAGGAAACGAAACGGCTGCGAGCACGCCATGAGCGTGGCGTGTAAGTCATGCCGTACATGACATCCGTGCCATAATTTGCATGTAAGGATCTGTTATTTGTGTTCGTCATACAGTCATGTCACGCCATATCAAATTTGGTATATATCCGGAAACGAAACGGCTGCGAGCACGCCATGAGCGTGGCGTGTAAGTCATGGCCGTACATGACATCCGTGCCATAATTTGCATGTAAGGATCTGTTATTTGTGTTCGTCATACAGTCATGTCACGCCATATCAAATTTGGTATATATCCAGGAAACGAAACGGCTGCGAGCACGCCATGAGCGTGGCATGTAAGTCATGCCGCACATGACATCCGTGCCATAATTTGCATGTAAGGATCTGTTATTTGTGTTCGTCATACAGTCATGTCACGCCATATCAAATTTGGTATATATCCAGGAAACGAAACGGCTGCGAGCGTGCCATGAGCGTGGCATGTAAGTCATGCCGCACATGACATCCGTGCCATAATTTGCATGTAAGGATCTGTTATTTGTGTTCGTCATACAGTCATGTCACGCCATATCAAATTTGGTATATATCCAGGAAACGAAACGGCTGCGAGCGTGCCATGAGCGTGGCGTGTAAGTCATGACGTACATGACATCCGTGCCATAATTTGCATGTAAGGATCTGTTATTTGTGTTCGTCATACAGTCATGTCACGCCATATCAAATTTGGTATATATCCAGGAAACGAAACGGCTGCGAGCACGCCATGAGCGTGGCATGTAAGTCATGCCGCACATGACATCCGTGCCATAATTTGCATGTAAGGATCTGTTATTTGTGTTCGTCATACAGTCATGTCACGCCATATCAAATTTGGTATATATCCAGGAAACGAAACGGCTGCGAGCGTGCCATGAGCGTGGCATGTGTAAGTCATGCCGCACATGACATCCGTGCCATAATTTGCATGTAAGGATCTGTTATTTGTGTTCGTCATACAGTCATGTCACGCCATATCAAATTTGGTATATATCCAGGAAACGAAACGGCTGCGAGCACGCCATGAGCGTGGCATGTAAGTCATGGCCGCACATGACATCCGTGCCATAATTTGCATGTAAGGATCTGTTATTTGTGTTCGTCATACAGTCATGTCACGCCATATCAAATTTGGTATATATCCAGGAAACGAAACGGCTGCGAGCACGCCATGAGCGTGGCATGTAAGTCATGCCGCACATGACATCCGTGCCATAATTTGCATGTAAGGATCTGTTATTTGTGTTCGTCATACAGTCATGTCACGCCATATCAAATTTGGTATATATCCAGGAAACGAAACGGCTGCGAGCACGCCATGAGCGTGGCGTGTAAGTCATGCCGCACATGACATCCGTGCCATAATTTGCATGTAAGGATCTGTTATTTGTGTTCGTCATACAGTCATGTCACGCCATATCAAATTTGGTATATATCCAGGAAACGAAACGGCTGCGAGCACGCCATGAGCGTGGCATGTAAGTCATGCCGCACATGACATCCGTGCCATAATTTGCATGTAAGGATCTGTTATTTGTGTTCGTCATACAGTCATGTCACGCCATATCAAATTTGGTATATATCCAGGAAACGAAACGGCTGCGAGCACGCCATGAGCGTGGCGTGTAAGTCATGCGTACATGACATCCGTGCCATAATTTGCATGTAAGGATCTGTTATTTGTGTTCGTCATACAGTCATGTCACGCCATATCAAATTTGGTATATATCCAGGAAACGAAACGGCTGCGAGCACGCCATGAGCGTGGCATGTAAGTCATGCCGCACATGACATCCGTGCCATAATTTGCATGTAAGGATCTGTTATTTGTGTTCGTCATACAGTCATGTCACGCCATATCAAATTTGGTATATATCCAGGAAACGAAACGGCTGCGAGCGTGCCATGAGCGTGGCGTGTAAGTCATGACGTACATGACATCCGTGCCATAATTTGCATGTAAGGATCTGTTATTTGTGTTTGTCATACAGTCATGTCACGCCATATCAAATTTGGTATATATCCAGGAAACGAAACGGCTGCGAGCACGCCATGAGCGTGGCGTGTAAGTCATGACGTACATGACATCCGTGCCATAATTTGCATGTAAGGATCTGTTATTTGTGTTCGTCATACAGTCATGTCACGCCATATCAAATTTGGTATATATCCAGGAAACGAAACGGCTGCGAGCACGCCATGAGCGTGGCATGTAAGTCATGCCGCACATGACATCCGTGCCATAATTTGCATGTAAGGATCTGTTATTTGTGTTCGTCATACAGTCATGTCACGCCATATCAAATTTGGTATATATCCAGGAAACGAAACGGCTGCGAGCGTGCCATGAGCGTGGCGTGTAAGTCATGACGTACATGACATCCGTGCCATAATTTGCATGTAAGGATCTGTTATTTGTGTTCGTCATACAGTCATGTCACGCCATATCAAATTTGGTATATATCCAGGAAACGAAACGGCTGCGAGCACGCCATGAGCGTGGCGTGTAAGTCATGACGTACATGACATCCGTGCCATAATTTGCATGTAAGGATCTGTTATTTGTGTTCGTCATACAGTCATGTCACGCCATATCAAATTTGGTATATATCCAGGAAACGAAACGGCTGCGAGCACGCCATGAGCGTGGCGTGTAAGTCATGACGTACATGACATCCGTGCCATAATTTGCATGTAAGGATCTGTTATTTGTGTTCGTCATACAGTCATGTCACGCCATATCAAATTTGGTATATATCCAGGAAACGAAACGGCTGCGAGCACGCCATGAGCGTGGCATGTAAGTCATGCCGCACATGACATCCGTGCCATAATTTGCATGTAAGGATCTGTTATTTGTGTTCGTCATACAGTCATGTCACGCCATATCAAATTTGGTATATATCCAGGAAACGAAACGGCTGCGAGCGTGCCATGAGCGTGGCGTGTAAGTCATGACGTACATGACATCCGTGCCATAATTTGCATGTAAGGATCTGTTATTTGTGTTCGTCATACAGTCATGTCACGCCATATCAAATTTGGTATATATCCAGGAAACGAAACGGCTGCGAGCACGCCATGAGCGTGGCATGTAAGTCATGCCGCACATGACATCCGTGCCATAATTTGCATGTAAGGATCTGTTATTTGTGTTCGTCATACAGTCATGTCACGCCATATCAAATTTGGTATATATCCAGGAAACGAAACGGCTGCGAGCGTGCCATTAGCGTGGCGTGTAAGTCATGACGTACATGACATCCGTGCCATAATTTGCATGTAAGGATCTGTTATTTGTGTTTGTCATACAGTCATGTCACGCCATATCAAATTTGGTATATATCCAGGAAACGAAACGGCTGCGAGCGTGCCATGAGCGTGGCGTGTAAGTCATGACGTACATGACATCCGTGCCATAATTTGCATGTAAGGATCTGTTATTTGTGTTCGTCATACAGTCATGTCACGCCATATCAAATTTGGTATATATCCAGGAAACGAAACGGCTGCGAGCACGCCATGAGCGTGGCGTGTAAGTCATGCCGCACATGACATCCGTGCCATAATTTGCATGTAAGGATCTGTTATTTGTGTTCGTCATACAGTCATGTCACGCCATATCAAATTTGGTATATATCCAGGAAACGAAACGGCTGCGAGCGTGCCATGAGCGTGGCGTGTAAGTCATGACGTACATGACATCCGTGCCATAATTTGCATGTAAGGATCTGTTATTTGTGTTCGTCATACAGTCATGTCACGCCATATCAAATTTGGTATATATCCAGGAAACGAAACGGCTGCGAGCGTGCCATGAGCGTGGCGTGTAAGTCATGCCGCACATGACATCCGTGCCATAATTTGCATGTAAGGATCTGTTATTTGTGTTCGTCATACAGTCATGTCACGCCATATCAAATTTGGTATATATCCAGGAAACGAAACGGCTGCGAGCGTGCCATGAGCGTGGCGTGTAAGTCATGACGTACATGACATCCGTGCCATAATTTGCATGTAAGGATCTGTTATTTGTGTTCGTCATACAGTCATGTCACGCCATATCAAATTTGGTATATATCCAGGAAACGAAACGGCTGCGAGCACGCCATGAGCGTGGCATGTAAGTCATGCCGCACATGACATCCGTGCCATAATTTGCATGTAAGGATCTGTTATTTGTGTTCGTCATACAGTCATGTCACGCCATATCAAATTTGGTATATATCCAGGAAACGAAACGGCTGCGAGCGTGCCATGAGCGTGGCGTGTAAGTCATGACGTACATGACATCCGTGCCATAATTTGCATGTAAGGATCTGTTATTTGTGTTTGTCATACAGTCATGTCACGCCATATCAAATTTGGTATATATCCAGGAAACGAAACGGCTGCGAGCGTGCCATGAGCGTGGCATGTAAGTCATGCCGCACATGACATCCGTGCCATAATTTGCATGTAAGGATCTGTTATTTGTGTTCGTCATACAGTCATGTCACGCCATATCAAATTTGGTATATATCCAGGAAACGAAACGGCTGCGAGCGTGCCATGAGCGTGGCGTGTAAGTCATGACGTACATGACATCCGTGCCATAATTTGCATGTAAGGATCTGTTATTTGTGTTTGTCATACAGTCATGTCACGCCATATCAAATTTGGTATATATCCAGGAAACGAAACGGCTGCGAGCACGCCATGAGCGTGGCATGTAAGTCATGCCGCACATGACATCCGTGCCATAATTTGCATGTAAGGATCTGTTATTTGTGTTCGTCATACAGTCATGTCACGCCATATGAAATTTGGTATATATCCAGGAAACGAAACGGCTGCGAGCGTGCCATGAGCGTGGCGTGTAAGTCATGACGTACATGACATCCGTGCCATAATTTGCATGTAAGGATCTGTTATTTGTGTTCGTCATACAGTCATGTCACGCCATATCAAATTTGGTATATATCCAGGAAACGAAACGGCTGCGAGCACGCCATGAGCGTGGCGTGTAAGTCATGCCGCACATGACATCCGTGCCATAATTTGCATGTAAGGATCTGTTATTTGTGTTCGTCATACAGTCATGTCACGCCATATCAAATTTGGTATATATCCAGGAAACGAAACGGCTGCGAGCGTGCCATGAGCGTGGCGTGTAAGTCATGACGTACATGACATCCGTGCCATAATTTGCATGTAAGGATCTGTTATTTGTGTTCGTCATACAGTCATGTCACGCCATATCAAATTTGGTATATATCCAGGAAACGAAACGGCTGCGAGCGTGCCATGAGCGTGGCGTGTAAGTCATGCCGCACATGACATCCGTGCCATAATTTGCATGTAAGGATCTGTTATTTGTGTTCGTCATACAGTCATGTCACGCCATATCAAATTTGGTATATATCCAGGAAACGAAACGGCTGCGAGCACGCCATGAGCGTGGCGTGTAAGTCATGCCGCACATGACATCCGTGCCATAATTTGCATGTAAGGATCTGTTATTTGTGTTCGTCATACAGTCATGTCACGCCATATCAAATTTGGTATATATCCAGGAAACGAAACGGCTGCGAGCGTGCCATGAGCGTGGCGTGTAAGTCATGACGTACATGACATCCGTGCCATAATTTGCATGTAAGGATCTGTTATTTGTGTTCGTCATACAGAACGTAGGTCATGTCATACATGA
Organism: Rhipicephalus appendiculatus; assembly: GCA_030522465.1. Classification (NCBI taxonomy): domain Eukaryota; kingdom Metazoa; phylum Arthropoda; class Arachnida; order Ixodida; family Ixodidae; genus Rhipicephalus; species Rhipicephalus appendiculatus. The sequence goes on from JALIZH010032412.1 coordinate 8,028, forward strand.
TATACATGTTATGATTTTTATGTTAATACTTGTCATCTATATTTGTCACGTAGTAACATTGCATAATACCAATTTCAGTATATATCCAGTGAATGAAACGGCCGCACGCGCACCATGAGTGTGGCATGTAAATCATGTCATAAATGGCATACATGTCATAATTGTTAATACCTGCTATTTATGTTCGTCATACACTCTTGACAAGGCTCAATATTTTTGGTATACCTTAAACTAAGAAACGGCCGCGAGAGCGCTAATAATGTGGCATGTAGATCATACCGTTCATGACATAAGTGTCATGAGTTTCATGTCATGACCTGTCATTTATATTCTTCATGCAGTCATGTCATGCCACAGCAACTTCGGAATTTCATACCTTCAAATCTGTATGCCATCTCGGACACTTTTCGTATAACATCACTCAACACATAGATAGCATATAAGTCATTGATTGTAATTAACCCGAACTCCTAATTAATGAGAACAATAAACAGTACAAGCCAATGATATGAAATTGTTATCTACCACCTTATCGTAACTGTTCACATTGAAACACTATATGTACTGTACTACATATGTGCTTCTACACTGAGAGCTTCCCCCCATAAGTTTAAATTAAATGGTTAGATTAGTGATAAATACTTATTACGGTTATGAAATTCCTGATGCTTCATCCACATAATGTACGTCACATCTGCAGACTTTTGCTGAGTTTTTACCATGATCAACGTCCACTTTCTCATCGATTTACCGACAGGTGATTCTTTTACCCCTGTAATGCTGCTTTCCTGCACTATCGATTTGGAAAAGCTCTTCAGGAAAAAAATCCACCCAGCGTAATCCCACGAAATTGCAAACACAAAGACAGGTTGTCCTACCGTACATGCCACTAGAGTGCAATTAGCGAATACGTTATCGTTGCGCTACAATTAGCTTTTCAAAAATCACCCCATACATTTTCAATGGATGCACAAAAGTGTCTCGGGAAAAAAATCCAGCCGGCCGATTAAAACTAATCGCGTTGTACCACATAAGGAGGTTGTCAGCATTAAGTGCCTGAAGTGCAATTAGCGAAAAATCAGGCATTGCTCAGTAATCATTTTTTGAAGAACGCTCCCCATAGAGTTACGCCCAGCGCTTCCCCTTGGGGTCGGCTTTGCCGCACTAGTCGATGTCCCAGATTGCTGGACATGATTGCGTGGCAGAAGTGTAGAATCGCACCAGCGTCAGACATTTGAATTGCACATTAAGTTTGTTGCTTTAAAAACCAACCAATTCCCAAGTGCACAGGCATGAGTAATCATCATTATCAGCAACAATATCAACATAGTGTGCAGCCGCGCATTCGCGCTTGTAGGCTTAAGGATCGCAAAAGAAAGACTTATGGCTTATATAGAGGGCATTTTGCGTGCTGTACTTACAGTAGGCATTGCAGGATAGTTTGAAACAGTAAATATTACCAGTACAGACGTACTTTTCTTTCCGGCAGGGTCGTGGTGAGCGCCGAGAAGTTAAGCGAGGCTGGCAATTCAGAAGGCGATGCGAACGGGGATCGATTGCGCTTTCTCCTCTTCAAGGCGAAGCTCAAACGCACTTAATGTTCTTTTAATTGGTTGATCGCGTGCTATAAGGAAGCTCGTTGATAGGTGTACGCCAATCTTAAGAAATTTTACGTTGAAACAAAGATTTTATTCATATCGTATGGCTGACATGTTCTACTGACATGTGTTCTCCAGCAGAAATTCCGCATTTCTTCATTGATGAACTAGCTGTTGCTCTACGTGATTTAGCTGAACAAGGCACCATCTCGGCGTTCTCCGCGATGGAAACAATACTGCCTTAGTTTCAAATGAATGAGAACTAACAAAAAATGATGCCGAGGAAAGTATAGGGGATGTTATTAGTGCTAATTATAATGTAAATGTGAAGAATGAAAAGTGGATGAAAAGATAAATTGCCGCTCTCAGGGACCGAACCTGCGACCTTCGAATAACGCGTCCGATGCTCTACCAACTGAGCTACGGCGGCGGTCATCCCTCCGTCCACTTTATATGTGCATTTAAACCTGGGAGTGTTAGTCAGCACCGCTAGTAGCCATGACGTCGAGTGTGGAACAGTATTTTTCTGCCTGTTGGCGTCACGTAGCACATGATCTTACTACGAGCTGGCAGCTGAACAATATTCCCTCGCATACTACCTGAAGGCATCCAGTCTGCCAGAACGAGACCCTCGCTATGCATGCAGGAAAGAAGTGGAAATTTTAGAGGGCCCCTCACCAGGTTTGACAATTTTGAGCTGACGAGTGGAATGCGTACGCTGGGCGTTCACAATCACGTCTGCCAAAATTTGCAACGCAACGCGCCGCGGAAATAGGTCAACTTTCAAGCTGAACGCTCCTTGCCCTTCTTCTCGCGGGCGCGCGCCCAGAGAATGAGGGGATGACGTACACGATGGAGTAGCCCTACGTAGACGGTAGTGCTGTGACGTCGCTCCTCCATGTAGACGACTGTGCTTTGACGTCGCCAGCACTAGCACGTGACACCGCGATAATTATTTGACACGAAGTGTAGTTTATGCAATTTGTAGCTTGAATAGACGAATAAAACTTGAGAGCAGTAATAAACACACAAACGGAATGTTTGCGTTTTCTTTTTTTCATTTTTTCTGCGAATCGTAGCGAGATGCGAGACTAATCTACCTCCGTTCCGCATACGTTCGTGTTCTCGCGCTTTGCGCATCGTGCAGATGCCACCCTTACAACGAAACTAATTTTCTATCGCGTTCCAGAGCTCATAAGGCTCATTTATCCTCCCGCGTCATGTTCATGCGGCGCACCGCTTGTCTCGCGTCCGTACAAATGTCGCAGATTTCATGCTCAGTAATAGGTTGAAAGCCAAGTGATCGGCGAGGCGCATTCGGCATAGCCTGCATAGACGAAGCGCATAGAACGCCGCCACAGTACCGCTTGCGTCTCGGCGGCTATAGGGCTGGTTCGATCACGTGGTGCGCTCGTGACATTGTGTGCGCAGGACGTGTTTATGCGTATGCGTCATGTGATCCTCCCGCTCACGTGCCGAAGGGGGCTGGGAAGGGATTTGGCTTGCGAAGGCTACACGGGGCGAGCGCCGAGGTTTTCAAGCTGGCCTCCTCGCATCATAGTTTCGAACCGCCTCAAAACATCGGTTTCTCAGCTTCTAACAGACCGATTAAAAAAAATTATTCTGGCATAATGCTCTTTATAGGGCGCGCAACCACTTCCAGTGTCTAACTAAAATTCGTTATGTCACCTGGTGAGGGGCCCTTTTTAAGGGCTCGTTTTTCCTTGTTAGACACAATATTATTGGGAGCTAACAGACAATAATGCCAAGGAATATAATAATAATATCTGGGGTTTAACGTCCCAAAACCACGATATGATTATGAGAGACGCCGTAGTGGAGGGCTCCGGAAATTTTGACCATCTGGTGTTCTTTAACGTGCACTGACATCGCACAGTACAC
>JALIZH010032414.1:0-10323 GCA_030522465.1 Rhipicephalus appendiculatus
AGTGTTGACGCGCGATGGCGGTTAGTTTTCGCGTTTAATGAAGCACTTAAGGCTTTCGCCTTCAAAGATGTAACGCTTTATATAATGTCGCTACGAGATGAAAAATTTCGGTTTTAACCTAGGAACACAAACAGCGTTTTAGGAGTGTTTGCGTACGTATAGTGCTTGAATTGGCGACAAACATACATATAACTCCAGGCGCAGCAAACGATGCTCCGGCACCACCTGCGCTTCCACCTAACCCGGCTCCTGGAAAGCGGATAACAGTGTCCAATCCACAACATCATACGTTTTAGAACAACGACATGAAAACGTTCATAGACCGGTGGAATAAGTGGTCATACACAGCGATAAGGCAATCGGGTTGGGTTCGGAATATGAGCTTTGCACACAGATTAAATGAGGACAATGAAGAATAAAAAGAAACTAAAATTTCTGACTTTACAGGTTGTCCCACATAACTTGAGCCAAGACTTTTAAAATGAAAGGCACTTCAGAGGCGAATTGAACCGAGGGCATACTACTCGCACTAGCATATAGATACTCAGGCATCTTTTTGTTTCTCCCTAAGGTAATTAATTAATTATTTTTAATTACCTAGCTTTTTAATTATTGGCTAAAAACCCAAAATATGAATACAGAGCTGTAGAGAACTTTCAGAAACTACCGACTGAATTGCTTCCTGTACGATACGTCTCGCGCTGTTTTTTCCGCGTTGTAAAGAAAGCCCGCGAAATTTGAAAAAGAAGCCACGTGACGGACCGCGAGCGCATTGCTATAGTGCTGCTCTCAAGCGTGCAACCGGTGAACGAGGTCGCCTGCGGCTAGAGGTGTGCGCCGTGGCGGTTTCGACCGGCGGCGGCGTGGGGGTCGATCCGAGTCGGCGGCGGCGGCGGCGTCGGCGCACGCCGGGTATATCATCGGCGGCGGCGCACGGCCACTTTTCGTCGGCGGCGGCGGCGCCGGCGGCGTGGAATCGAAACCACAAGTTTCAAGAAGCTATTTTACTGCATCTTCTTTGTTTAATTAGCTGAAATTCAGGGCTTTTAACACTAAGGGCTGAGAGAATAGCATAGATATGTACTAGAAGTCAGAGAGCTGCCAATGTTTCATAAATATTTAGTTTTTCGGCGTGCACATAGAAAAAAAAAAAAAGAATGGGTGAGAGGGAACTTATCTCAAGTCATGTACAGTGTGTTAATCATTTCTGAGGTTTCACGTACCATGACCACGATGTGAACATGAAACACGCCGCAGTGGACTACTCCCAGAAGTTGCGTGCACTTGTGGTTCTTTGACGTGCAGACATCATTTAGCGTCCGTCAAAATGCGAGCACCGCGGCTGGGATCGAACACAGCATCAGAGACCGTGCCACCGCGGCACGTGCCAATGTTGAATGTGTGTTTATTTGTTCCATAAATGTGCAGCACAGCTTTTTTTTTTGTACCGTGGTTGTATGTGTTTTTCAAGATTCATGGCGGTAAGCTGTTGGCACATAGTTTGAAAGAACGACGAACCCAGCCTTGAAGGATGCGTACGCAACACGAGAAAATTTCACGAACACACTAGCTGCGACTATGTAGTCAAGAGTTCGACGAAAGTTCGTCTGGTCAGGTATCATGATGAGGATGTAGATGCGGTCACTGACCAAGTCAAGGTGAAGAACACAGAGACGTTTCAGAACCCATACAGGTTCCTTGTTCACACTAAACAGGCAAGGGCCGGTATACCTTAATTACATTTCTCTAAAGAAGGTTAAACCTCTTTTCGTGATAACGATGTACACGATGAGGACCATGTTTTTTTTTCGCTTGATATGCTTCAATCAGTTCCCTCGTATTTCGGGGCTGGGTATCGTTAATTATATAATTAATTATATCATTAAAACAATGATAATTATTGAAATAATTAAAATATATCATTAAATGATATATCATAAATTAAATATAATTAATTAATATCATTATTTAATTAAAAACGGATGACCAATCTCACACTCTGCAATGAGCAGGCATGTCTCCTCCCCCTGATGCGACGGACGTTTCATGTTCTTTCAGCGGGTGTCCTATGGTGGGTGTCCAGCGGGTCTGTCCTATGAACTCTACCACAAGGAAACGGCATGCGATACATGACGTTTCTGATTCATTCGGTGAATCTATTGACATGGCGAGTACTGCAAATGCTCCTTGATTTCTGGTTTTCAATGCTTGCACAAAATCGTGACAGCCTGACATCGCTGAAAACGTGGCAACTTCCACTCGCCTACTGTCCTCACTTTCACGGGCACCTGACATACCATGTTTCTTTTTTAACTTGTTGTAAAGGCACCTGGGGAGCCTTAACACCAAGTCTCCCCAGGTGCCACCTAATCCAGTCCCTGCACATGATGTTGTAAATATGCGTGACCCCCCAAATATGACTGCCAATCGAGGCAGTGACGTCCGTTCTACGCCCTCACCATGTCACTAGCGGCGCCAAGTTGAATTCCAACAGGGTCATTTACTTTGCCGATAGTGTGGTGCGTTGTAGCCTGCACAATGGGCGCCGTCAACAAAAGCCCTATCCACGGTGATTTCTCCGACACCGTGACTCCAACCAGCAGCGTGATTTTAAAAATGTTTCCTCTCCTGCTGAATTAACGAGTAGCGTTTCTCTCCCCCCTTCTTTCACCTTTTTTTTCGGCATCTGCAAAAACAGAGCTAATCGCGAAGGCCATGAACCACCTGTCTTCGGCGCAACTTCTTTCTAGAAAGGGCCCTAAGAGGAAAAGAAAAGGGGGGTTTTCTGAAAAGTACTTTTACTTTTTGCAGAGTGTTAGGAGGGATTGTCCAACTTTTTTAGAGAAGCAGAGTAGCTGTGTACGCCCACCAGTGGCATAGCCAGGGGGGATTCAACCCCCCCCCCCCCCCCCGAAATTTTTCAATTTTGCTTGCGTATATATGCACGCACACATACAAACGCACGCACGAACATACATAAAGTATGATTGAACCCCCCCCCGAAAAAAATTTCTGGCTCCGTCACTGACGCACACGTGTACTCCGTGTCGAAGGAACGCCTCTAGAACCGCTGATATATCTCTACCGAGTCGAATGCCTATGTATGTCATATAGATTGTTTTTTATTCGGCAGTTTTCTCAATTATTCGATTAATCGTATGACGGTGATCTATGGTAAAACACTATCCTAAATGCAGCTTCTTCTCTAGGTACATTAAAGTGAAGTGTGGCGCCTATCTTATTCGAAATTCAAATGATCTTCCTGAATATTCTGTACAACATGCTGAAAGGAGGTTGATCGGTCTCTAGTATTCGTGGGCGAAAGGTGCAACACATCTTTCGTAAATAGGCTATGAGAGCTTTGTCACGTTGCACAATTCACAGTACAAAGCCAAGAAACATGTCAAGGTGGCACAAACAGCCTATTTGCACGAAACAGCAAGATATCAACTCCACGTCCACCGTTATCTAGAACCGCAAATTCTTTATCTGTGAGGAAAACTGAGGGATCACTCACACATGACACTTTGCCCCTATATATATATATATATATATATATATATATATATATATTTGTTTTTTTTTTCAAAGGCTTCACAAGTTTCACGTTTACTCTTATTTCTTTGCCAGTGGCACTCACTGATTTGAAATCAGGGGCGCAGCCACAGCCTTTGCGGCGCAGAGGCACGTAAGTTTCGAAATTCGCTTGTCATGGGACTGTGTGTACAGCGGTCAGACGGGCCGATGATTCAATGACAGGCTGCGTGAACACTGCAATCTACTCCCTACGGGCACTGGTGGAAACTTACCTATGCGCTTCAAAGGCTCTGCGCCCCTGATTTCACATCAGTGAGTGTCATTGGCAAAGGAAAAAATAAGATTGAACGTGGAGTTTTTGATGCCTTCAAAATAAAACAAGGCATGGCAAAGTGTCATGTGTAAGTGATCCCTCAGTTTTCCTTACAGATTAAGCGGGTCCACGTGGCGTCGTCATTTCGGTGTTTCATGGAAATATGCTGTTTGTACCACCTTGACATTCACCATGGCTTTGTAGTGTTAAATGTGCAACTGTGAAACGGGTCAGATAGCCTATATTTATGCATGCGCTGCTGGTTAAAATGTGTATGGGGGCTTAATTCTGTAATAACCATTTAGTTCGAAGTTCGGCGCTTGTACTGTCTGGTTGTTCTCTTTCACTGTCTTCGTGTTTTTCGCTGATATTATGAACCAACTCGCCCAGCAACCTACGTTAGGGATGTCCTGTTTCAAACACGGTGTGACAAATCGACATCTACGCTAATTAGTCGAATTGAGTCCGAGGTAGAAAACAGGCGAAGGAAAGGCGCATTACTCGGTTTGATAGTCTGGCGTGGAGTATCGCATTGAGTGCAGGTCAAAGTGGAGGAAACACAAGACATTATACACCCACACTTTAGGGTTACGTCCGCATTCATGTTCTGTGCGTTACTTCACACGAAATTTATGGTGATCAGTGATCACCATCTCGTCCAATTGTCCACCTTGCTGAACCTGCCAACCTTTAGGTTGGGGATCGTTTCTGTTTGATAAAGCATTTCATCTATTGTCATTTTCCCTTTCTTTATTCATTAAAGACCATGTGTTCCAGTTTTTAAACTGATTCTTTCTAAATGTATATACCCCAAATAGCTAGCTCTTGCTCTATCCATTCCAAGCCCCCGCCCGTCCCCTTTGAACTGCCGTTGTTACTTGGCTCGCTTTCACAGACATATTTATTGTTATTCCAAAACCAACTCTCCACACATTTTATTACTATTCAAAGCCCGCCTCGTATAATACATAGTGTGTGAGAGGTAGCAGACTCGTCAGCCCGAGTATGTCAACAGTCCTCGCCAAACACCACCGTTGCCGCTTGTCACTGACCTGAATTCGCTTAACTACGGTGAGCTCGTAAGTAGAGAGAGAGAATAAAACATTTATTGGATGTTCCTCGCGAGAAGATCGGTGAGTGGGATCCTTAGTCCGGGATCCCATTGGCGCGGGCCGCTGTCCTCGCACGTTTCACGAGGGCCTCTTGGGTCTTCGGATCCGAGCTGGACAGAGCTGCCTCCCACCCTATAATGTTGTGTTGTGTCCTGGGTTGCATAGGTGGGTTGTGTGGGCATTCCCATACCATGTGGTACAGGGTGGCTGTTTTATTGGCGCAGAACCTGCACTGTGATGCGTATGTGTCGCTTAAAATTCACGTTTATTTTCAATTCAACAATACCTTTCCACATTATTAAGAGCACCGAACAAGTTTTCTGGTCCAGTTATTTAACTTGAAGCAGCAGGTGAATCAATTGCGATGCGTTTGCCAAGTGGGCAGAATTAAGAAAGGACCGAATATTTACTGGTGACAGAAGGTGTCAAATAAAGGTAGGTTTACTGAAAAAAAATTAATCGTACTTAAATGGCGCGCCGATCGCGCCGAGAGAACACGTCGGCGGCGGCGGCGGCGGGCCGATCAGTTGGCGTCGGCGGCGGCGGCGCAGCGAAAACTGTCGGCGGCGGCGCGCCGACGTCTCGGCGCACACCTCTACCTGCGGCTGCCACGAGGAAGCGACAGGGTGCTATGAAGGTGGCCGACATCCGGGCATTCGGCGTTCCTCGAATGACGGTGCAAATACAGGCTCTTGGCTGAGCGCTGCCGAGGTAAGCGTCGAAGACGGATAAATAAAACAAGAAAATAGCTTCATTTTCTCTTTTGAACTTGAGATGCGTAAAAGGAGGCGACGACGTGAAGCTAGTCCCGGGTGGCGGTAGGTAGGCGAGCGGCATGAGCAGACTTCTTTTTTTTTAAAGTGATCGGTGCTCGTAAAATTACGCCACGATTACAAAACATGTTCTACACGTCGCCATCTGCTGCAATGCAACTCTGGCATCTCTTTATCGGATTTTCCGTGACGTTCTTGACCACGGTTTCGGGAATGGAGTTGCAAACTTGCCTTATTTTTTCTTTTAGATTGCCTGATGTTGTGGTTGGTGCCTGGTATACCTGACTCTTGATGTACCCGCAAAGAAAAAAGGCTAGGGGGTTTAAATCTGGAGACCTTGCTGGCCAAGCAATGGGCCGGTGCCGCCCAATCCACTGCTGCGGGAAAACTTCATCCAGCCAATTGCACGCTTTGCTGCTGCCGCGCCGTGCGCAGGAGCTCCATCATGCTGATACCAGACATCCTTAATCCTTGCCAGTGGAATTTCTCGCAGAAAATCTTGAAGTGGTCCATTCAAGATATTGTTGACATATCGTTCGCCTGTAAGTGTGCTGTCGAAGAAGACAGGTCCGGTTATAGTACCACCGCAAATGCCGCACCACACATTGAAAGACCACTGATACTGGGGACGCGCCTGCCAAACCCAGTGAGGATTCGTGTCACTCCAATAGTGAGCGTTGTGGATGTTCACTTGAGCATTGTGCGAGACGTTAGCTTCGTCGGTCCAAAGTACCTTGTTAACGAAGCCTGGGTCCTCTTCTGTCTTGATTAGGATCCAGTTCGCAAAGTCTGTGCGATTCTGGAAGTCGCGACGCTCCAATGCTTGGTGCAGCTGCACGTGGTAGGGATGAAGTTGTATCTTCTTTAGTATTCTCCACACAGAAGATTTCGAGACACCAGCTTCAGCACCCACACCACGGACTCTTGCTTGGGGGTCTGCAGAAAACTTGGACAGGATATCCCTCTCCTCTTCCTCGCCCAAAACTGAAGATTTGTGCCGTTTCGTGGTAAATGTCCGATTGCCTTTCAGCGTTTCATATGTACGCACAATGTTCATTGAGCTTGGCAGCGTACCTGGACGCCAGCGTTGAAACAGCTTAACTGCCCGCTTCTGTGTCCGCGTGATGCGCCTACGGCCAGAACCATATCCGCTCGTTGCTCATTCGAGTACGGCATGTCAGCTGCTTACACAGGTTAAAACAATGTAACGTTGCTGTCCAGAACACGAAGGGTTACGGGTGTCTGAGCAGCACCTGAACAAAGACAACTGGTCAGGACTGGTTCGCACGACGCAGACGCATTGTGGTGTCTCTTTTTTGTTCAAACTGCGAAACTGCGGCCGCCGTCGAGGCCTTTCGTCGTTCTGTCGCGTTTCGCCCTATCTTCATGAATCAGAATCAAACCGCTGTTTTTTTTTCCTTCGCAGTCGTGAGCGGTTTCGCCGCGGCAGCGCTCGGCCCGCAGCGTGCATTTGCACCGTCATTCAACGAAAGACGGACGCCCAAACATCGGCCACCTTCAAAGCACCCTGTCGCTTCCCCGTGGCGGCCAAAGGCGACCTCGTTCACCGGTTGCACGCTTGAGAGCAGCACTATAGCAGTGCGCTCGCGGCCCGTCACGTGGCTTCTTTTCAAATTTCGCGGGCTTTCTTTACAACGCGGAAAAAATAACAGCGCGAGACGTATCGTACAGGAAACGATTCAGTCGGTGGTTTCTGAAACTGCTGTATAGCTCAGTGTTCCTATTTTGGGTTTTTAGCAAATAACTAAAAAGTTAGGTAATTAAATATAAATAATTATTTACTTTGGGGGAAATAAAAAAAATAGCCTGAGTATCTATAGGCTAGTGCGAGTAGTATGCGCTCTCTTCAATTCGCCTCTGAAGTGCCTTTCATTTTAAAAGTCTTGGCTCAAGTTATGTGGGACAACCTGTATGTATAGTGTGTGTGTGTGTGTGTGTGTGTGTGTACTTTAAAATACCTCAAAGTACATACGTATACCTCATCCCGCAGTTTATCATGCGCTACTATACTATGCCTCCTTTTAAAAAAACCTGCCATTTTCTGCGCGCACACTGATCAATCATCTTTAATTTCTTCACGAGGTTTTGAAGAGTTCACCTACATGTAATATTAATACCATTTGATTTCGTTTTGTTATCCCATGAGTGGTCGCGGCCCGGAATGTAATAGAGAGGTTTGTCAGAGGACGCTAAGATTAAACAGATTTCACATATCAAGCGCTGGTAGGTCTGTGTAAAGTAAATGGATGCGTTGAATAGGTAAAGCTGATCTACTGCACTAATAAAATGTGTCCTCATCGTGGTTAAAGGGGTGGTGCCATCAAATTTTGAGGCTATAACAAGCTTGTTGTGGGTTTCCTCTGTATGCAAGGACACTCCACATGAAGGGTCGGACGCAGCAAACGTTTAGAATATATTTTAATTCATTTCCAAAGTGTACCTAAATGCTCATTCTCCCGATCGATGCCCATCGCTAGCGCATCAAAACTGACGTAGCTCTATGGGAAGGACAACGAAAGTTGTAGTGACGTCACACCATATCTGTAGTGACGTGAGTGTCCTCGGGACCTCTGTTACCTCCAGAACGTACGTACCGGCAAAGCATCGGTTGCTACATCACTTGCCGAGTTTCGATCGCTTCCTAGCGAAGTGCTGCGCATCTTCGCGCGAGCCTTGTATGGTCACGTGACCAAGCCTACTACACTGCTACGTCACTGCCCAACTTGGTGCCCAGAAACCGAAACCGAAAGTTGTCCGCATAAATAAAGCGATATTAAATTACTTAGCGAGAATACGTGAATCTTGGTGCGTGTATCATGCTTCCTAGAGCTATAAGAAACGCTTGATGCGAAGAACACGCTAGCCACAAATGTGGTGTCACCACCCCCTTTAAGACACGTACGCATGTATATTTTGAAAAAAGCATTCTTGTCATATCGCACTGAATTTGCGGCCTCAGTTCTGATGTCAAACTCAGCCGGGAAACAAAAATATTCAAAGCAGCCCTTGTGCGCTGATTTAGCGTGTCTTGGGCGGTTATGCCTTTGCAGGAGTGTTCGCGCTACTTGCAGCAGGACCATTCGTTTTCTTGTTGCGTCATCACAACTTTTGTCTGTTTTTTTTGCTCTACCTATACCGACGCTTCGCCAAAGGGGATTTACGAAGGCACACCTATGCGAATATGCTTTCTATCGACAATTGTTACTAAACATATTCAACATGTGGGTGTGAAGCGTCCCAGCTCCGCAAATAAAACTCCCCCGAAGCAGAGCCATTGTGTCTGACCTTCGACAAAGCACATATAATACGCAATGAATGCGGAATAGGAAACAGTGCAGACGCGAAATAAAAATGCTGCAAGCAAGCCACCATCAAGGTCTGTATCAATAAGCACTGCAACTAGACAATGAACAATAGGACGCCTCAGTTCTCGATGCAGTAATGGTCAAACATGGAAGATGTTCTTATGGCAAACAATGTTGCCCTTTGAAATAAAGGAATACCGGACCTCAGCATATTCTACAACCGTCACCTCTGTAAATACCATAGACCATTCGTACAGCGCTACGACTCCCATTTATTGTGCCAACCAAAACCAAAGAAGATTACTTTTAAAGAAATTTACATGACACCTCAAATTCCTAGAGGCAAGCCTGAGCATCTCGAATAGACTTAGTAGTAGGCCTTGAACTTGGCCTATGTACTTGATGTACACGTTTGGGAATGCCCACGCTACTGCTTCCGTCTGCTGTGCTTGATAATTTGATCGCTAGCCATGTAGTTTAAGGCAGATAAGTCCTGCGGTAGTCCACAAGGTGCAAAAACGACAGTAAAAAAAAAAAATGCTGAGAGCGCCAGCAGTCACACATTATGCGCTGAAGCGTCCAATGCTAACGAAACAGGTGCCAACAAGGCCACATAATCCGCCTTTTCCATTTTCCTGTGCTGCCCTCTGCCCTCTTAGTAGGGTTTTAGCAGGGGCAGGGACAACCGCAGTATCGCCAGAACGAAAGCCTTTGAGATGGACGGCCATTTCGCGACTTCTCCGCTAGGGGAAGGACGCATGCTCCGTGGCGTCGTGAGAGGCGAATTGCCATAAAATTGTTTGTTTATTCATGTTGTGGTCAAAAGTGGGCCGATCTTGGGGCCAGCGCAAACTACGTTAGGTGCAGGAAGCTTTCAGTGTGCAATTGGAGGTTTGCTGGATGGAGGGGGGGGGTTGATAAATCGACTGAAAACGGCGAGAATTGGCTTTCGCCTCGAAGTAGTTTTAGGCGAACGCATGAGGGACCCTGTCACTTGTTCTTTTTAGTACTCTCAAGGCCCATAGACGTTAAAGAGAGAAGTTTCATTCAATGCTGGTGCGTGGAATGTAGGAATTGATGAAGGCCCTCTTGCGGAAATCAGCACTCCTCCTCCGTCATTGCTTGACAGGATTTTACGCGTTATATTTATCTTTAGGAATAGTAGTAATTTTTTTAATGTGTGCTATACGGGAGAAGTACAGGCTGTTCTGTCATTGTCCGCTAGCACAAAATGTGTCATCAAATACGGTTGTTTGCTCAAA
>JALIZH010032415.1:0-15377 GCA_030522465.1 Rhipicephalus appendiculatus
ACAACAGACGGTTAGCCGTCGGGTAGCATGCGAAGTTCCTAATTGTATCCAGGATTATATGCAAGCTGTTGTATGTTTCAGTGATAAATCAATAAACTTTACTGACATCCGAAATTGTCCAGCTTGCGAAATGAGCTAGCAAGCCTTTTAAAAAAAAACATTCATTCATCTATCCTACGGGCGAGGCGGCGGAAGTCCGGACTCCCTTTGTATCAAGTTTATTCATTCATTCATCTACCCTACGAATGTGGTCGCGAAACAGAGAAGAACCTCGCCTTACTTATTCATCAAAGGCTTCTATGGAAAAAAAAAGTTACTTCGTAGTATAAGGCAAAATAGTGTTCCTTTTGATGCAATAGTTATGCATCAAAAGGAACAATAACATAACCAGCAGCGTGATTCTAGAAGTCTGGAAAGGGTTTATAAGTTGGAGGACAAAATATCAGTGCTGTATCAATCACTTAAACGAAATAATCAGCACTGTTTCTCGAGATGAGGCCAATATATGACAAAAGAGAAGGAAAATATGCTTGCAATGGCCCTCCATTGATAGCCATAACGGGAAAGGGAGTATATCTCCCTTTCCCGTTATGGTTATCAAAATATACGAATGCATAGTTCATTGGTGGGATTTTGTCTCGGTGTTCCTCTGTATACAAACTTCGGTTGTTTGTTTCCACGCATCTATATCCGTACGTTAAAGGGCCCCTAATCACCCAAAGTTCGAAATTTTAGTTGTGGCGTTGCAGTTGTGCACGAGTCTACAGCGAACGCTGGCGGAGTTACACGCGTTTTCACGTTTCGCTCTTTCCTTCGCGATAGGCTGCGTTCGTCGGCTCGACAATCCACCTCTCCGAGTGCCCTTCCTCAGCGTCCGAGGTGGAAACGCAAGAAGCACGCGCATCTGCCAGCAGAAAGCAGGCTCTTGTTCGCCCACTGACAGCGTCTCTTGCTCGCGACGTCACCTATAATCATACAGCTGACGTCATGACAGCTGTTGTCGATAGAGTAAAGGCACGGAGAGCAGTACGCGAGCTTCTGCTGGTGGTTTCAGGGGTCCTTTAAGGTGTGAACAATCATGACGACATGTTATAGGTCGCACTATAGCTCCTTTGCTACACCCCCCAACTTGCCAAGTTACCTTATTTGGACAATTTCGATTCTTTAACATGAAATGAACAAGTTGCAGAAGTTCCATAAATAGCATTGATAATTTAACAGCCCGTACTGCTTATTCCGTTATGCTCACGAT
The DNA here is from genome assembly GCA_030522465.1 of Rhipicephalus appendiculatus. Taxonomy (NCBI): domain Eukaryota; kingdom Metazoa; phylum Arthropoda; class Arachnida; order Ixodida; family Ixodidae; genus Rhipicephalus; species Rhipicephalus appendiculatus. The sequence continues at coordinate 1,253 of JALIZH010032415.1, forward strand.
CTTGCTCCTGATATGTGTGGCTTAACGCGGAAATCACTATAATACTATTAGTTGAATTTTAGTAGCGCATTTTGCATTATTCAAAACAGCTAGTATCGTGTAACTTATTATATAAGATAAACTTAGGGGTCCCAAGTGCGCGTATTATGCGCGTCCTCATTATTTGCATAATCTGACAATTGTGCCATTGAAGGACTCTGGTGCGTTTTGCGTAGTCCAGTCCGCCATGTCGAGAAGATGGCGAAGTATTCGTTAGGCAGCCTTCGCGCTTGTTCGAACAATTCTATCGCTTCCGTGTTCATGTCTGTGGAAAAAGCAACGGCTTGTACAATTAAAGCATACGGTGAAGCAGAGTAATACTAGTACCATGATCAATGCCGTGATTCAGGACCTTGTTCCTGCGCATGGCATTAAAAAAAATCACAGCATATCCACGGGGTGAATGATGATGAGTGGGGCGAAGCTCAGGGAGGGAATCATCGGTAAACCGTGAAACTCTTCCGTGAAATTCGCCCAGTACATCATATAAAGAGTGTGAAACACCGTGTATATATTAAACATCAATTGTACTGTTGGTTTACGTGGTCCCTTCATTATCACCGCTTTGTGATCGGTGAAATGCAGGGAAAGTGGTGATGTCACATATGGCACGGTAGTGGGGCCATAGGTGAAATGCAGGGAAAGTGGTGATGTCACATATGGCACGGTAGTGGGGCCATATGTGACATCACCACATATGACCTACCTACGGTGGCTACCTACTACTACTACATACTACAGAGGAGGGACAGACCCACACCCTAAGGAGCTTCGCCCCTAAAAAATTGCGCAGGTTCCACTGGGTTGCACAAGAATGGGGCTCACGGCACTCGGCTGGTCCTGGCTTGACTAGGCGCACGTGCATTCACACCCCCATGCACGAACTGCACACCTGATCACATCGTAAGTCACGAGTATTGGATAGGTATCGATCGGGTTCGATTTCGTATCTCTGCTTCTCTTTATATATTTTGTTTCTATAGGCCTATATATTTCTTTCTCTCTCACCCTATCTTTTCTCTATTTCTTCCCTTCGTCGCTCTCACTCTTTTTTTCTTTCTCTTTCTTCGTTTCTCTCTATTTCTTCCTTTGTTTCTCTCTCTGTCTTGATCTCTCTTTTTCCTATTTCTATATTGTGTCTCTTTCTCTGTCTGCCTTTCTGTCTCTGTTGTTTCTCGAGCTGTCTGCCTTTTTCTCCGTTACAGCGAAAGCTGTTATGAGATCACAAGAACACTCGTTTCTGCGCCGTTGTTGTCCGCCGCCGCCGCCGCCGGTGTCCGTAACCAATATCGCACGAAATAAGAAAAAAACTGAATAAATAAAAAAACATTTATGACAGAACGGGAATCGAACCCAGGTCCTCTGCGTGGCAGCCCAGCACTCTACCAGTGAGCTACCCCGCTGCTTGAAACTGCGGTGCAAACTGACCCTATGCAGGCTTCATGTCGGGTAAGGAATCGCGTTAATGTGTGTTGTAAAGCGTTTTAGAGCAGTAAAGTAAGAACCAGGCGTCACACAATACGAATTGCGTAACGAGTGGGTCGTTCAATGCTCCAACCCATTACAAAAGCCTGGGGCATAATTCTTCATCGTCGTCAGCCACAGCATCAACAAAGTGCACATATTGCGTCACAAGAGTGTAGCGGATACCGCGCTTTACTGCAGAATGACGAATAATGGCATAGTAGACGCTTCCCCACTACACAAAAATTATGATGATTTATGGCGTAGTGGGTACCATGCAAGTGGGCTTGTAGTAGTTGCCCAAGACAGACAAGGAACTTTATTAATTAAGGTCCTGAGGAGCCAGCCAGTGCAGTCCTACAGAGGACCCCTGGCTTGCTGTCGGCTAATCCCATGTTGGAGCCGGGGAGGCCATGCCTCTCCGCTCTCTCACGGACCCTCTGGAGTGTTTAAAAAAAGGTTCAGAAAGGCCGCTCTCCCAGCTTTCGCTGTGACTGTGCTGCGCGTTCCGCGCAGGCCTGGCGGTTTTTTCCTCTTTCCTTTCCCTCTAACCTCTCTTTCTCTTTCTTTCTCTCTACTTTTCTGTCTCTCTGTAATTGTTCTCTCGCCTTCCGAGTTATTGCATCCCACACCGGACAAATCGGAGCAGCGGGAGAGCGCGCGCCGGCCGCACGTGTTCGGGGAGCGAAGCAGCAGATCACGAAGCGACCGCGCGCCGGCATGATGGCGACAGTTTACAGTTCACATTGCGAACTGGACAAGCATAAGGCTTAACAGCTCTGCTGTAAAGATCCACGGTGGCACAATTGGGGTACTTGAATGCCTTGATTCGCACATCGGTATACGTTGCCGTTGTGCATAGCGTAAACTACAAAAAAATTAAGGAGAGAAAAGAAGAAATGCATTCGTAATAGCACGTTGCTGTCTACAGTTATAGTGTGCGCGGCTAGTGCGGGTCTTTTCCAAATACTCGTATCGACGGTCGGCCTTTCTGCACTCTAGTCGGTGGCGTCACCCATTTCGTCCTATTTCTCTTCGGTCTTTAATGCAGCGTTTTTTTTAGGGCAAATCAATGGAAAGTCACCGTACAATGCCGTTGAAAACACGTGCCCCCTTTCCCCAGCCTCAACCCATGGATTCCTCCCTGGCTGTTTGCACTTGGTACAGGAAGCGAATCTTTGACATTTCCGCAGCACCCATAATATCACAAATATCGTCGAAAATACGAAAACAGGAATGACGCATGAAAAACAACAGCAGAATTTTTTGTTGGTGAACATCAATAAGCGCACGCAGGGATTTCAATCGTCACTTGACCTTTCATTTCTCGGCTTTGAGAAAAGCGTTTCAAGGTGAACTAACGTGTTTATGTAAAGGAATACTCTGTGCATACCGTGGGCTTACTAGACGTCAACTACACTGGCACTTCAGGCTACTCACGTTCGAGCACTCTCGTTCGAGCCAAGACGTCAGTTTAATACGAATGGAAGTACAGGCTTGGCTACAGCATACTGAGTCCTTCAGAGTATATATGTAATATTTATACGCGCCGTGGTAGCTTAGCACGTTGCTTGTCGCGTTACTGAAGCTAGAAGGCGCGGGTTCGATTGCCCATCACGACTGCTACATTTCGATGGGGCGAAATGCGAACAACACCCGTGTGCTTAGATTTACCGCCACGTTAAAGAACCCCGAACTGGTCGAAATTAAAGAGGAGTCTCTCGCTACGGCGCGCCCCGTAATTATATTACAGTTTCTGCATTTAAAACCACAATTAGTATTATTGTTTATCACGACTTGTTATGAAAGCAGAGAGCCAACACTGCAACCATAATTGATGGCCTGATATGACGCCTTCACGGGGCCATTTTTTCCAAAGCAGTTTCAAGACTTCGAGTGTCTCTGTGGTAGAATACTTCACTGTCACACCGAATGCCTGGTTGAGATTTCGGCTCTAACCCTGATATTAATGCGAAGCTTCCACGTGTAACAGATTTCGGTGGTGGCCGAGGCGACAAGCCAAGCTCATCTCTCCTGTGCCGTGCTGACCTCTCCGATTTAATAATTTCAATAAACAAACAGCCACATGCTCACTCAGACGTTTTTTTTAAATAAAACAAGCTGACTTTTTCTGTCGATGTTCCCCGCTTAAAAATGCAAAGCAGGTGAATTTCACGGACTTCGAGTACAAACGAAAATTTGTGCCCTTAATTCTTCTTTCAGAGGGCTCCGCAATATTTTTTCAACATGGTCGGAAAAACGCCTGTCGGTCGGTAGTCGAGGCTCTTGACAGCATGTGAGGCCAAACACTACATCGCAGCACGTGGCCTGGAACTTAGAATGAACTATCAAGGTCAGCTAGAAATTGCTTACTCTTCTCTCGAAAAATGAAGCCATGCACCCAAATGACCACGCCATAAAAAAAAACACACAGCATATCCACGGGGTGAATGATGAAGAGTTGGGGCGAAGCTCGTGAAGCAATCATGGTTACACCGTGAAATCTTCAGTGGTTTCGCCCAGGCAGTAATCAAAGCGATAGTGTGTGTGAGATCCGCCTGGCGCCGCGCTCGCGTCGCGGCGGCCTCTCGAGCTCACACCTCGGGATCTTGCCGACGAGCACGAGCCGCAGCGGCCTTCCGCACCCGGCGCTCCTCGTCGTCCATGGTCCGCCAAGCAGCACGATCCGGCAAGCGCACTCGTACGGCGACGATCCGGGGAATGAGAGATAGCGGGCGCTCGCCGCCCGGCGCAACCCCGCGCAGCAGCCAATCGGAGAGCAGCTGCACCGCCAACGCCATCTAGCGTACCTTCACCCAACCGCCATATTGCACGCATGTCTATGGGACAGCGCCCTCTCGGAAACGAGACGAGAAATGGAGATGACGACACAGAATGCGTACAGCGCCATCTAGTATATCGTCACCCAACTGCAGTTTGCATGCATCTATATGGGACAGCGCCCTCTATTGTACGATAAGGGAACACTACGGGGTACAGAGGATGGATCGACGATCGACAACCGACCAGGTCTCGCTATGAGGCTCTTCGCCCCTAAAAGTCAACGGCCGTTGACTGATTTGAACATCGTGGGCTGCATGGTTACGGCGACCGCCACGTGCCACGCGTGCGCTTGCGATCGCATTGAAAGTAAGCCGCACCTTCAAGAGAAAAGAAAAGGGTGCGCTCAAGCTCAGCACGCGTGCTGACAAACGGACGTAGCTTTCGGCCTCCCTCTCAACCTCCGTCCCCCCTCCCGCCCCTGCGTAGGTTTGAGCGCGCATGCTGACACAAAACGAGAGAAAGCGCCAAATGCGTGCGACAAATCCCAGATACAGCTTAAACAGCGCGGAACTGGTGTCATCATATTGCTATTTCATTGCTTGACTTTCCTCTATTGTAGTTGTGCTACCGTCTTCACTGTTGGCTGACTGATTCAGCGACTCTGTGGACATCTACACCGATGGATCTGTAACTTCGTCCGCCTCAGCTGCGGCCTTCGTGATCTCTCAACTCGGTATTTCCCGGCAGTACAAATTAGATCACAGGTCATCTTCGACAGCCGCGGAATTTGTTGCTATACAGGAAGCTATACAATATATACAATTTATGAACGGCCAAGCACCACTTACATGGACGATACTGTCCGATGCAAAATCAGCGCTTCAAGTCATCAATTCTCGCTCAAGAAGAGGCGAATACTATGCATTAGCTTTAGGAATCGTACCAAGCATTCGATATTACACACAGAGGTGGTCACTTAATTACATTCTAATGGGTTGCTGTATACACTGTGGCTTGGTTGGCAACGAGCTAGCTTATAGGGAAGCAACAGCGACAGTATTCGCCCCGAGATCGGGCTACAGGCGGCAGCACCGTCACCGCGTTAGTGTGCATAGGCGGCCGGCGGCGCGCATACTAGTGTACGCAGCAGCGCTTTTTTGAGAGCGGTGTGAGCAGATTGTCGGCAAATAAAATGCGCTGGCTGCAGCCTACTCGTAATATATATGTCATCCATTGCCGAATGGATGCACAAAGCTCGCTGAACGTTATTATTACTTGTGAGAGAAACGCCATCTGCCATTGAAAGGGATGGTCGCGCTTGGCGACTGTCTGCGTTTTCGCACTATGTCACGTTTCTTGTATTTTTATTTGTAAGTGTTGAGCTTGTGTCCCGCCTACTTCGTACTACTTTAGTGCGACTTAATTCATTCTTTGCTTCATGCATGCTGGTCTTGGATACTGAAAAAATGAGAAAGAAAGAAATTCCATATTCTCGGGCGATGAGCTGAAATAACCGCGAATACGCATCCGCATCGTTTATTATTCAATTCTCCATTAAATAGACGTAGCACAGTTGATAAGATTATTCAGGAAGGCTACGTGGCTGGCAGCGCTTTAGCGCGTCTGTTCTTACTCCTATAACAGTATAAAAATGTAACAGTTTAGCACGCAGCTTTCTTCAATTGATTATCTGCATGACAGTGATGCGACAAAAGTTCGGTTATTTGATGGGACAAAAGCTTTTTTTTTTTTTTTTTTTCAAGCGAATAATGTCCGATCTTTCCGGTCTATGACAACGTCCACAAAAGCGTTCAAGACATTGTAAAAAAAAAAGACGACGTTTTGCGTGAAAACATACGACATAAGTGTGAGGCACGCCGTCTGGATTAAGTTTGACCATCTAGATTCTTTAAAGCGAACCCAAATCTGAGCACACGAGTGTGTCTGTATAAATTTCACCCCAATGTTAAAATTATGCTCGGCGACTCAGGTTTAATTACCTCCGTGTCATTCCATTTTCTGTTGTTTTTAAGGGACAATTTAAGAACCGTAGTGTCAGAATTTACTAGACAGAAATATTTCGCTGTAGTGGGACCAGGACTGTACAATAAAAGGTTATCTCAAGCACAATTAAAGCGCGTCGCATAACCGATAAGCAACACCGCCGCAGTTAGACACTGAACAACAATGCAAAACTTCGTTTATCACACAGGTTTTAAAACGCGGCTTTCACGCAATATTTAATACTCCTCATGTTTGGGAGGACGCCAAGTGCACTTTACAATGTGCTTCAACTACAAAACGGCACCTACACCGAAATGACCCTGGCGTACGGAGGATACACAGCGCTCTCAGCAAGTACACAAACTGATCTTATTGCAGTGCATATACAGCCGAGCAAGGCCAAATGTGTCTGTAGATCGTGCTAGGCAAACGTATAAGCAGTTAAACTTGCGCTAACAGAGCGGGACAAACCACCCTTTGAGGATGAGCATGGGGTACGCGCACATGCTAGCCTTATGTGGCTAGCAGACGACGCGAGGAGGAATTCACACTAGGCGCGCTTCAGCCAGTGGCCACCAGGCGGCGACTCCGCTCGATCTCGGGTTAGAAATTGAGGTTAGAAATTGAGGTTAGAGATTGAGGTTAGAGATTGAGGGACAGTTAAACAAGGAACAGATAGGTGTTTATGCGGTTACAGAAACACACCTTAGAGACTTGGAAGAGCCACCACATATTGACAATTATATTTGGGAAGGATGCAACAGGATCATATCAGAAAGGAGAGGTGGGGGGTGTTGGAATGCTAATTCATAGCAGAGCAAAATGGGACAGAGTGAAGCAAACGTGTTCAGAGCACCTATGGGTTTCGGGCACAGTAGGTGGAAAGAAAACGTGGCTAGGTGTAGCTTACTTGTGGACGGGGAATAACTGCAGAGAAAAGAATCTGGAGATAGTGAAATGCATAAGCACCGATATTAAAGAATTTGGTCATGATGCCGAAATAATCCTTCTAGGGGACATGAATGCTCACATACATGACCTTGACGGATATTCAGACTCCAATGGCAAGTTATTGCTAGATCTCTGCGAGCAACATAGTCTTGAAATAGTTAACGCGGGGCCTAAGTGTGAGGGACAGATCACGTGGGAAGTCGGAAACAGGCAATCGAGCATTGATTATTGTTTCTCATGACAGAAGGAATTTATGACAAACTTAGAGAGATGAGAATAGATGAGGAAGGCATTAACAGCTTGGGTAGTGATCATAAACGCATAACATTACAAATGGGATATAAAACTGAAAATAAGAACCTAGAATCAAGCATTGACAGCTCGTATTTAAATGAGAAACAAATAACAAATATAGCCGCGAAAAGTCGAGGAAGAAGTAGACAAACTACCAGGCAAGGACTGGAAGTATAGTGAGCTGCTACATGTAATCACGAAAGAAATAGAAAAAGAGAAGAAAACTATTACTTGGAAAGGAAAGAGAAAGCCAAAAACGTTGGTGGAACAAAGAAATCCGGGATGCGATCGAGAAGAGACGTGAGGCATCACGGCAGCACAGACAGGCAAAAAAGGAGAAGCGGCCACAGGATGAAGTCAACCAAGTATGGGAAATATATTTAGAGCAAAAATCCATTGTGCAGAAATTAGTCGAGGCAAAAATTAAAGGCGAAAGTGAACGCTGGATGACAGAGATTCGCGAAAAGAAGAAGGCCGCACCTAGGATATTTTGGAGCCACCTAAAAGCGCTAGGTAGGAAGTCTGTCAACAATGCAACAACATATGGTAGATGAAGGAGGAAATCAATTGGAAGGGTATGAAGCGCTAGGTTACATCCGAAAGGTAACATCCGATTCGTTTAAAAAGGTCGCCCAGGGGATTCCCCCGGTAAGTAAAAGTATGCAGAAGAGCACAACCGAGGAAGATGTAGTACTTGAGAATTTCAATTGGAAGAAGGCCGAAGGAAAAATTCCTAAGCGCACTACTCCGGGCTTAGATGGGGTTCCCGTCAGCCTCATTAACGAACTAGGACATAGCACTAAAGAAGCACTGCTGAAAGCCGTAGAAAAGTGCTTACAGGAGAGGGAAATACCAGACAGTTGGCGAAAAAGTAGAATGAACTTAATCTATAAAGGCAGGGGAGAAAAGGATAACATTCGCTCGTATAGACCGCTAACCATTACATCGGTACTATACCGGTTGGCGATGCAGGCAGTAAAATTAAAAATAGAAACGTGGGTAGAGCAAAATGATATTTTGGGAGAACTCCAGAATGGATTCCGAATCGACAGGCGGTTAGACGATAACCTGTTTGTTCTTAACACAGTGTATAGAAATATCAAAAATAGAAAACAGGCCCTTATACGTAGCTTATCTAGACATCACCGGGGCATATGACAACGTTAATCAGGAAATTTTGTGGGATATATTGAAGGAAGTGGGCATAGGTGACGACTGTATACAGCTTTTGAGGGAAATATACCGAGAAAATACAGTTTGTGTAGAATGGGAAGGAATAAGCAGCAACGGACAGCGTTGACATTAGCAAGGGGCTGAGACAGGGATGTCCTTTGTCCCCGCTGTTATTCATGCTGTACATGGTAAGGATGGAAAAAGCGCTAGAAGGTAGCAACATTGGATTTAATTTGTCACACAAACAGGCCGGCGCGATGGTTGAGCAGAAGCTTCCAGGTCTATTTTACGCTGACGATATTGTCTTATTTGCGGACAGTCAAGATGATATACAGCGGCTGGCAGATATATGCGGAAGGGAAGGCGAGGCTCTAGGACTAGGTTTTAGTGCAACAAAATGTGGATTGATGATATTCAATGATCACGAAGACCATGCGGTCTTAATCCAGGGCCAAGAAATACCGAGGGTAAGCGAGTACAAGTACCTCGGAGTGTGGGTAAATGAGGGGGATAGATATATGGAGGTACAAGAGAAAGCATCGGTAACAAAGGGAAAGAGGAATGCTGCAATCATGAAGCACAGAGCATTATGGGGATACAATAGGTACGAGGTGCTTCGAGGGCTGTGGAAGGGTGTGATGGTTCCGGGGCTTACATTTGGGAACTCAGTGGTGTGCATGAAGTCAGAGGTGCAATCAGGAATGGATGTAAATCAAAGGACTGTGGGACGCCTCGCGTTGGGCGCTCACGGGAAGACGACAAATGAGGCTGTAAAGGGTGATATGGGATGGACAGGTTTTGAAGTGAGGGAAGCTCAGAGCAAAATTAGATTTGAAGAGAGGCTGAGGAAAATGAAGGAGAGTAGATGGGCAGGGAAGGTTTTCAGGTATTTGTATAGAAAAAGCGTCGACACGCAGTGGAGAAAAAGAACTAGGAGGCTCACCAGTAAATATACGGCTAGCAGTGTGGGCGACATGGCAACAAGGAGCATTAAGCGAAAAGTCAGAGAGGTGGAGAGGACTTATTGGATGAGAGCGATGGAAAAGAAGCCGGCTCTCAGTGACTACCGAAAGGGAAAAAACGAAATAAGGAGGGAGAGGTTTTATGATAATTCAAGGGGCAGCGCTTTACTGTTTGAAGCAAGGTCGGGTTGCCTGAGAACGCGTAGCTATAAAGCGAGATTCTGTAACGAAGAAGAACAATGTACATGCTGTGGGGGAACTAAGGAAACGATGGAACATGTACTGATTGAATGTGGCGTTATCCACCCAGATATACGTGTGGGCACGAGTCTACATGAAGCCTTGGGTTTTAGGAACAACAATGGAAAGCTGAACACGTCCGCGATAGAAATTAGTAAGAGACGGTTAGAGTATTGGTGGCAGAAAAGTAGAGATAAAGGACAAAAATGAAGAATGGGAAAAACAAGGTCATTCTGCCTTAAGAGGCGGAGAGGTGGACCGTGAATTTATATTTTTCTTTGCTATAGTAACATGGATTTAATCATTGTAGATAAGTCATTAGGCCAACACAAAAGGAAAGTTTTTTTTCGAGCCTGGTGGCAGACATGTCACCGCCCCTTTATAAAGGGGACGCTCATAGCATCCATCCATCCATCCGGGACGGATACAACGCCCCCCATGGACGTCAAAAATACCTTATTCGTGAAGTGACGTCGACAAATTGATGAGATCGCTCATGCGCGAATGCGCGGCCACTAACTGGTCGAACCAGATCATAGGAACAAGCGTCTGCGGGAAACAGGCCCCGATATGACTTTTCGCCTTCCGGCTAAAATCAGCCGAAGACATGCTAGTGTGCTGCACCGGATTTTCCTGGGCGTTGCCTTCACTCGACGCTACGCGCACCTAATAGGCCGTGCGGATGCCCGAACTGTGAACGCTGCCGCAAAGAAAGATGCTAACTTCAGCGCTGGCAGACATCGGACTAACAACACTTAGCGAAAGTTGCAATCTGTCAGCAATGTGCGATTAAACAGTGTCAAAAACTGCTACAAGGGCGGTTCTAAATTTTATCAAAAGCACTGGACTGGATAATAAGCTGTAGGGTATTGTGCTAAGTGGCTACTCTACATATGCACCACCCCTTGCTGTCCCCATCACCACCCTTCATCCCTCTCTGTTTCCCCATCCCTTATCCCCTGTGTAGAGTAGCAGGCTAGAGCGCATTAGCTGAGGCCGACCTCGCTGCCTTCTAATAAATTATCACTCTGTCTCTCTCTCTCTCAGCCTTCGCAACGTTGAGTCAGTGAAGCTGCTTCAAATTTTAAATTCATAACGTTTTGTGGACCAGAAACAAGTATACCGAAGCGGCTTGCCCAATTTCTTTGGCACATACCCGCTAGACTAGTAAGAGACAGCTTCATTTTAAAGCGATCGCGTTAAAGAGCTCGTTGAGAAGAAATTCAGGCGTCGCTGTCAGCGTCAGCGTTGGCATCGGCGTTGTTGGTTGTGAGCGAAAAATCGAAAAGATGCTGATAAAAATAAATAATGAAAACATTCGGTTGGCGTGAGGATTGAACCCGGGCCATCTGCGTAGCAAGCAGGCGTTCTACCCCAAAGCTATGCTATTGCTTAAACCTGCTTCAGAAAAAAAAAACATTACATGAATGTCATTTAGTGTCCGGAATCTCCTTAAGGCGTCTAATAGGGGCTTTTAGCTTGTACGTATACTTCTTTACGTTACCGTGTTACCGGATACCGGAAGGAATCTGCGCATGCGCGAGCCTTTACGGAACGTAGACTTTTTACGGAACGTAAACTACTCGCCGGATAGGCTTTACGTTTGCGGCCCTACCTCGCAAATCCACCTTCGTTCGTGGCTACGCGCGATATTCAGTTTGCGGAGACTCCTCCCGCCGGGTCAAAATAAGCCGTAGCGCGAATGCGAATTGCGATCACCTTGTTTCAGTCGGCTTACCGAAGCTAAGGCGACGTAAACGTGAGAGCGTGAGAGGCCTAAAGCCCCCCCCGACAGGCTGGATAGGTGGCGCCATCTAGCGGGGTCAATGAAACAGGCAAGCACAAAATTGTTATTGCAGAAACATCGCGCATTTTACTCCTTGCGTAAATGCCTTGCAGTGAAATAATTATGAATCAGTTGCCTTTTTGATCATTTTCTCCCTCAAATACTAGATGATAACAAACGTGTTCATGACTGTGGTTGCACGAAGCGTCACAAGATGTCGACACCATCGTCGCTAACTCAATATTTTTGCACCCTTTTTCGTAAACCGAGATAATGTACACGCTAAAAACGTCTCTTATTATTTTGCCCAAGCGATTATTCAATCTTATCTAAATCAAGTATAGTTTAAATGCAGTTATCATCACCATTTGGTGGTTTGCGCAAACGTAAAGGTTTACGTTTACGCACGCACGTAAACGTTTACGTATGAGGAGCTAAAACTTTTCTGCAGCATGCGTTCCGGTAAGACGGTAAACGCAATTCGGTGACCGGTAACACGGTAACGTAAAAAAGTATACGTACAAGCTAAAAGCCCCTAATATTTCGTGGCAGAACCGTACAACCGCGCCCGGCTTCAAAACATCTGAACTGCGCAACGAGTGTGTGTTTTAAAGGCCCACTCATCACAAAGCGTTCAAACATATTTGATCATCATCAGCAGCAGCAAACGCATCACCAAAGTGAGCAGCTGCGTAGGCTCGTGCATTGCCTTACGGACGCATAGTGGGCCCTTCGCTGATTCTCAAAGGCAAGAATTATGGCGTAATGGGCGCTTCGCAACTGCACTTGCAGTAGGCATTCTAAGATAGTTTGAAACGGCCAATGTTACGAACACAAATGTTCGTTTCCGTGCGGCACTGTTGAGGTATTCACCGAGAACCGAAGCTAGGCTAGCAATTCAGTAGGCGATACGCACGGGGCCCGATTACGTTATCGCGTTTTGCACTTGAAGGCGAAGCTCTAGCGTCCTCCAATTTTTAGGGGCTAAGCACCTTAAGGTCCAGGCTTGTGCGTTCTAGTGCGTAGTCCGTGCTCACGGCACAGCACATGCAAGGTACCCACTATACGCCATGACGATGATGCTGATGACGATGGAGAATAAGCGCGTTCCAGACGACACATTCTCTTTCTGCCATGGATGAAAACGAACGTGAACGTGCTCTCGCCCGCGAAAGGCAACGCCGACGCAGACAACAAGATGCCCCGCAGGCGAGAGCTCACGATGCAGCGCCAAAGCGCCAACGCCGACAACAAGCTGCTACTCCGGGGGCGAGATCGCGGCATGCGGCAGCTCAACGTCTACGCAGACAGCGTTACCCCGGAGGCGAGAGCTCGGGAAGCAGCGGCAAAACCACAATGCCGACAACAAGCTGCTACGCCAGCGTTGAGGGCGTGGGAAGGGGCGGCTCAACGGTAACAACACTTTATATATACTGTATACACACGCGCTGTCACTCATTTACATGCTCGAGTGGGCAATGCCACGGATAATTTACCGTTAAGAACGATCCCCTGTGATTCGCCCACTCGTCATGATTCACTTCGTGGAGATGCGTGGATTTGTTTCCTTTTGGGTTGTAGGTGAGATGTGGAGCTTGTCCAATTTCTGTGGCACATACCCTAGAGGAGCTGCTTGGCACATACCGCTAGGCTTGTTACACACAGCTTCTTCAGTTTTAGTGGACTGGAGATGATAATGGATCTTTGCCGATTTCTATGGTGCACAGCCCCTTGGAGCTTCGTTACGCTGGGCAGGGATTAACCTCGTCCCTAATGAGCTCCGCTTTTAACAGAGCAATACATGGGGTTAGTTGGCTCATTTGTTCCAAATAACGCACTCACTTAGAATCATGCTTAAACAGCACGTGCTTACTTGGGAAACCGTTTGGTACTGTAAACATCTGTTTCCTCTAAAACTCCCAATAAATCTATTTCAAGCAAACAAGCGCCACTAACGGGTGCGCAAGCGCTCATGGGAAAAGTGTGGGCGCCGCAGCAGCCACCACTTCGAGTGCGCGGGCCTCACGCTTTAGCTTTCCACTTCCTCCGTGCGAGCACTTCTCATATCAAGTGAACTTGGCAAGGTGCCACATATTGCTGCGTAATTCAATAAACGACTGCTCTGTTCAGCTGCATCGGCTTCTGTGCGTTTTTCATTTGTAAATAGCGTTTCCGCGTGCCAATGCTGGGCCAGCTGAGTGCCCTTGAAGTGAAGTTTTCTTTATTTATTTTCCCCCGTAGGTCCTGCTGCACGAATTAAACAAGAAGATACAACTCGGTTTTCTAGATGAATTACACAAGTTGTCTGTGCAATTCACCGATGCATTGTTGTCAACGCCCACCAACAATGTCGACGAGTGCAGGTCAGGTTCTGGTATATAAACAGCCGGCGAGATAGCATTTTCAGCGTTTAGTGAAATAAAGTATA
>JALIZH010032417.1:0-101144 GCA_030522465.1 Rhipicephalus appendiculatus
GACACTGAAATCTGACAGTACTGGTCAACACCGTATATTGGACTGTTTGGTTTTGTTTCGATGCGCTGACGTTGTGACAAGTTTTGGTGTGGAAGCCAAGTTGCATTAATATTTTTAAAATGTTGGTGATGGTTTAATAGTGAATGTGAGACAAATGAATTAGCACTACCTTTAATCGCATTTAGTTACTTTGATAGCCTTCACTAGTTGACATTAGCCAGTGCTTCTAGTGTGCTTGTAATTTTGGTCGTCTCCACAGAAGCTACTATACACATAGGGCCTTACTGTACCTAAAGCATTAATTAAAATGATACAGGGGAGCCCCAGTTATTTGACTTTGAGGGGACCATGCAAAACCGTCGTATAATCCGGGCGTCGTATAATTGAAGAGCTAAGCATACAGGCACTGACAGCCTTGCCCAAAATATATGTACAGGCTGCCTGAATAAGCCCACTGCATGACCCCGTACTTCTCCAAGGAAGGTAGATTAAATTATTTTTGAAAATGACAGCTGAGCATTTAGTTGAAGAAGGTGAGATGAATCTTTTATCTTCAACTTAAAAAAAAAAATCGAATCAAATGTGTATCTTTGCTCCGATAAATCGAGTTCGAAAATTGCCTGCGCATAAAAACGAAGTCGAAACTGCGTGGGCAAGTGCCTCCCTTCAGAAGAGTCAGATTCAGTGTCATCTCCACCACATTATGGCGATGAAGCACATTTTGTGGCGAGTTGGTGTGGGTGCTTTCATGCGCAAATGAGCTGTGCGCTTCGTTTCCTTGTGAAGTTCAGTTGGTGATGTGCCCGTGTTATTATGAATGCTCATGTCAAGGGAAAGTTATTTTGCGCGGTGTAGATAGCTGCGTCACATCTTTTGCGTGCTCGAGGCATTTAGTGCAGACAAAGAGATCTTCAACTGTTTGTTGACCAGGAAATGTTTCTACAGGCTGGAAACTTGAAGATATCTGGATATCAAAGACTATCTGGATATCTTTCCGACTAGGCGAATCTGCTCCATGTGGATATAGAGCTTGTCTAAGTAACTGCCCTGGATACGCACGCAATTGAGGCGTATCCAGAAGTGATCTTATTAAAGCCAAGAAAACTGGATCACAGAAGCACATGAACTGCCAGGAGAACAAATTTTCGATTCTAAAAAGGCATACTGTACCTGTCCAACTCTATTTTTTTCTAATCATCAACCTAGGGGCACGTAAGTTTATTTAGCACCCCCGAATCTTCCGTTGATGTTAGATTAGAGTAAAAACAAAAAGGCAATTTTTTTTTTTGAGGTGGTATCACAGAGTCGTCATACAATGCGGGACCAGCGTAAAATTGCATCGTATAACCGAGGTATTTTAATACATTATCTCTAACGGGGTTTTGCCGGGACCAAACTAATTTGTCTAAAAAATGCAGGTCATCGCAAGACTGGGGATGTATAACTGAGGTTCCACTGTACTTACATGATATCTGTGGTGTACTGCGCTTCGCATACTTTTATTCATATTCTGGACCTTGTGATACGCTGGGCCCTTGGAGACTGTGGCGACTCGGTCATAACATGGTCCGACAGCAAACGCACAGCGCTTTCTGGTGAGCAGGGCCTGAAAGTCACGTCCCTGTACAGATACGGAGCGTACAGATATGGCGTGCACCAGTAGCGTAGCCAGAAATTTTTTTTCGGGGGGGGGGTTTAACCATACTTTATGTATGTTCGTGCGTGCGTTTGTATGTGTGCGTGCATATACTAGTCGCAAGCAAAATGAAAAATTTCGGGGGGGGGGGGTTGAACCCCCCCCAACCCCCCCCCCCCCTTTTGGCTACGCCACTGGCGTGCACATACATGGAGTGTACAGATATGTAGTTCATAGGTGCAGAGCTTGCAGACGTGGAGTGTGCAGAGGAATGTGAAAAATAGTTCCTACAGAGTGAGCAAGCACGCTTTTTGCCAAATGGTTGCCCCACCTGAGTTGTGTCATGGTTTTGGAACTGTAGCCTTGGTGATTAATTACTATTTTGAAAATTACTTTGTTGGTCATTACTTTAGGGTTACTTTCTGCAATATTGGTAAGCAAACTGCGTCGGGATAAAGCTTCCATCATCTAAACTCTTGCAAAAATTCAAACCAGCCGACTCTAACAAATTTTTCTTCTACATGCGGTAGTGTCTCAGTAAGTAGGAATTGCTTAAAATTTAAGATACGGTTGCCTCGAGCAAGTTTATTCAGGCAAGTTTCTGAAGCAGGCGAGATTGGCAGCAGCAAGATCACTGCGAAAGTCTCGGTGACCAAAAAAAAAAGGGAAAATGTGCTGACTGTCACTCTTGACTGTTCTTTAAAATAAAACCCGAAGAAAAATCTATAGTGCTTTTACTTGTGTCTGTGTAGCACTGACAATCTCCTTGGTTCAGTTTTGGCTGCATGTTATGCTTGTGCTGAAGGTGTGAGGACACACATTATCATGACACACATTAGTGGCTTCTGGCATGTGAAATGGTCTTTCACTAAGCACTCAGATTAGAAGACACTTAGAAAAATGTAATCCAATGCTAGGGTTGGTTTCGAAAGGCCAAACCTAATGTCACTTCATCACCGTGGTGTAGCGAGACTTGCGACACTGCAGAATTGACATACCTACATTGCGTTTCCCTAGCTCGGTGTAATGGCGTTGCCAAAAAAAAAAAAAGCTGGGTGGTGTACATCACACCATGGTGCAAACAGTGGTGTGTATAGAACAGGGTTGCCAGATGCAACCGAGCTAACAGGCAAATCATCACAAAAGAAGCCCAAAAGAAGCAGAAATTTAATGAATTTTATGATCCACGAAAATATTTTTAATTATAATAAAAAATATCACTCAAGTGCGAAGGGGAGTTGAAAAAAAATCACTTAATTTTGTACAGCAAAAATATGTGCAAGTGGTAACGGCCCCCGTTAGTGGGTCCTGTCAGTAACTCCTCAGGATCCATTAAAGTTCATTGTCTGTCTGTCTGTATGTTAATGAAAGCACACATTCACTTTCTAACATTTTCTCCACGGTAGTCCCCATTCGGTTGAATGCACATTTGCCAATGCATGATTAACGTGACTTGTTGATTCCCCCCAATGTATGTTTGATTTCAACACTCGTCAACAACTCGACACTCATCGACGAACTTGCTATTAGTGAACGACAAAGGCGCTATCGGTGAACGTGATGATCACTAAAATAACTATACTTTCTGGGAAAAATGCAACTAAGCCCTCCCCCCCCCCATAAAAAACGTGACAAACGACTGGAAAGTTCTACGAGTGACTTGGTAAAAAAAGAAGCTCAAATCCGCTTATTATAAGCCGAGCTGGCAATTCTGGTGTAGAACAAACAGTAAATGTCAAGGCAAATCTATCAATAATGTTCTTGTTTTTTGTACACTGACCGTTTTTTTCCGTTGGTCTCATCTCGTGGTTCATTGCAATAAGACACCTACAACACTGCTCGTGGCACTCTTCAATTGCGCCAGTGTCCGCCGCGGTGGATCAATGGTTAAGGTGCTCGTCTGCTGACCCAAAAGTCGCGGGTTCGATCCCGGCCACGACGGTCGCATTTCGATGGAGGCGAAATGGCAGAGGCCTGTGTACTGTGCGATGTCAGTGCACGTTAAAGAACACCAGATGGTCTAAATTTCCGGAGCCCTCCTCTACGGCATCCCTCATAATCATACCATGGTTTTGGGACGTTAAACACCAGATATTATTATTAATTGTGCCAGTGTTTCGAGATCCTTTCGGCACAGTTGTAAAGCTTGCCAACACTGCTTCACGTTTCGATCAAACAACCTATTTATTAGAAATGAGATTTTGATGCCTATCATTTTTGTTATGTGATCTCGCTTAGCACAGATTTTGTGGTGCTCCAGAACTCTGCTACAATGATGTTTTTTTCTTGCATTCTTTTCTCTCTTCCAATTCAGGCCGGCTCCAAGATAGAAAAGTACAAGTCAAAGTCGCAGAGTAAGCGTTGCTTTGTCAGCATGTTACAGTTTCTTTTTTTCATTTAAGGTGTATCAGTATTCTAAAAGTTCAAATACTTGGCAAGACATCTTGCTGATCAGTAGTTTGGTTCACTCAAGTGGCAGCTAAGCTTATGGACGTCCACCAATGCTAAATAGTCCAAACTAATCTTAATCTGTATTTAAGCACAGACGTCAGCCAAAATGGAATCTAAGAGCCAGATTGCAGTGGGCAGATTGTGATTGTCTTGATCTTGATTGGGCCCAATCACAATCAAAAGCAACCATGTAGCAGTACCTGATCGCAATAAAGCACAATCTGGATTAGCCCTGATTGCGATTAAAAGTTCCTGTGTGACACCTCTATTAAAATGAATCGCTGTAGGCATACCTCTTATCTTCATTTGCTGAATGTCTGTGTTGAGACTTCACCACTTGTTGGATTCTTACCCTTTTCTTGTGGCACTTTTCTTCCAGTGGACCGGATGTTTGCGAAGAGTGGACCCTCAACAATGAAGCTGACAGTCAAGGGGCTGGCAGCTGTGGAGCCCGACTCAGGTGCCTATTTATTTATTTAATCATAGTACCTTGCTCGCTCGCTTGCGTTAAAAAGAATTGGGGCCACCAATATTTTAATTTAATTGAGCTTTGTAGTTTTGAGTGTTGCGTGCACTCAGTGAAATCGCAAAGCAAGAACGATTAAAGGGTTGTGACAAAAAAATAAAAATAAAAAAATTAAAAAATGAGTGAAGTCCTATCGGCAACTTTTATGTAGAAGTTCATCATCATCTTGTCGCATTCTTGCCATCTCGCCCCGGTTTGCCTGGCAGATTTCTGAATTTTGACCATTCCTCCTCATTTGGTTGTGTCGAACATTAAAACGAGCTCCTCGTGAAATTTTTCCCTTCTTTCATTCCTTCGAGTAACTTGCAACATACGCCAACATTTAGCCACATTCACTTATAGGCTTTGGCGTGGGGTTTTCATGGCTTTCTTCATGCATTCTGGTCTCTCTGCCATAGGCACTTAGATTCAATCATGTCTACTGATAACAACAGCAAGTGACAGGGTGGGAAGGGAAAAAATAAAATATAAAATTTGCATATCTAATGTGCTACATCAGTGGTCATGTAGCCAGCCTTACTTGAACAGCTGTGTCATGTGCAAAAACACTGGTTGTCATTCGATGGTTACGATAGTAGTAATATTTACAAAAGGTGTAAGCAGTGGGCTCAGCCTAATACATTTAGTAGTGTGAAAAGAAATAACTATTTCTCCATGATTTGGATGCAGTTAATGCATTTCAGTGCTTGCAGTATGTTGTCCACAATACAGCAAACGAAGTTTCCAGCCATGATAAGTGGTTCACTGTGGCTACTTATTGCAACAGAAAAAAAAACAAGATGCAGAATTTTTGTGTCAGCATGTGCATTTTTGCTCTTGCAGGCCTGGCCGACGTTGCGCATGTCTACACCAAGGGCGATGAAATCTACAGCTCAGTCTTAGGTCTCGTCGACGTCAGCAAGGGCACCAACTCCTACTACAAGCTGCAGCTCTTGGAGAGTGACAAAAAGAACCGGTGAGTTGGTTGTATTTGTTTCAAATACAAAAGTTCAAGCAAAATTAATATCAAATAGGATAATATTTCATATTCCTAAACATCTAATATTCGCCCAAGCCTGAAATTTGCGATTCCCATTTCTGTTTGGGCTGTTCAACGCCGTAAGTCAAATGAAAACTAATTTAGAGTTGTCATTGTCTTCTTAAATGGTTTGACCCAGGTGCAGTGGTCAAAGTTTTTCTATTACCCTCTTCTCGCAGCTACTGGGTGTTCCGTGCGTGGGGTCGTGTGGGCACGAGCGTAGGCGGCAACAAGGTTGAGGAGATGGACTCGCTGCACGAGGCCAAAACACACTTCAAGTCTCTCTTCGAGGAGAAGACTGGAAACCTGTGGGAAGACCGGAAGGACTTTGTCAAGCAGCCAAACCGCTTCTACCCACTTGAGCTTGACTATGGCCAGGTGAGACTCTTGGCAATTTCAGCTACAGAGTCGTGTGCGTCTTGAAGTCATGTGGGAGTAATGTTTCAGTCGTGTGAGCCAGCTAGTCACGTACATCCTTTGCAGTCATGTGGTAACTGCATATAATTCACTTGTGTGCGCTAGCCGCATTCACCTGAAGGTCATGTGGGAGTTAGTGCTCTTTAGTCATGTCCACTGGATCAGCTGCATAGTCATGAGGGAGTTGGTGCGCTCCAGCCATGAGGGTTGGCTGCATAGACACGTGGGAGTTGTGTAGAGTAGTCATTGTGGTGTCATGTGGTAGTAACGTCACGGACAAGTAAGCCAGCTACACAGTCAAGGGGGAGCAATGCACTCCAGTCATGTCAGTCAGCTGCATAGTCATCTGGAAGTCGTGTAGAGTCAGTATGGTATCGTGTAGCAACACCACAGCCAAGCAGGTTAGCTCTAGAGTCATGTGGCAGTCATGGGCATTCCAGAGTCATGTAGGCCAGCTGCAAAATTTAGTCATCTGGGAGTTTGTGAATTACAGAGTTCAGCGACACAGTCATGATGAAGTTGTGTGCACAGCAGTGCTGCTGTAGGGTCACGTGGTAGTAAGACTACAGTCGCGTGGCAGTCGTGCGCACTCCAGAGTAATAAAGATTAGCTGCAATCACTAGATTCGTGTTGGGGCTTGTCTACTTCAGTCGCATTAGTTTCTTAGCTGTGTGGTAGAACTCTGCAGCGTTGCACGTGACCGTGCAGCAAGCAAAAAGACGTACAACTGGAATTGCTTGTCCTTTACTTCATTGCATGCTTTCAGCCGTGCTGCTCGCATCACACATTGTCCTTTCTCCACCATCCTTGCAGGAGAGCGTCGACAAGAAGCAGTTGAAGCCCAGCAAGGATTCCAAGCTTCCCATGGCCATTCAAGAGCTTATCTGCATGATCTTCGACATTAACAACTTTGAAAAGACCATGCTCGAGTTCGAGGTAGGTTGTCAGCGGTGATGCAACAACATGCCATCGAGGCTTTGCATCGAAGTGTGGGGGGTTCCACAATGCTTTTCTTGTTATTGTGTTGCCTACTTTGAATTTTGGATAGCATTGAAGCCCTGAATCTACCGTATGTGAAGGGCATTGGTAGAGGGGCATGGTGGCAGATTAGATAGATTGATTTGATTGGAAAGCTTGAACGTGGTCTGTCAGTACATGACAGAGGTGACACCTGCATCTTGTGAACATGAAATGATGAAGCTGATGATGATGACCTGTTTTGCAGATTGACTTGACGAAAATGCCTCTTGGAAAGCTGTCTAAGCGGCAGATCCAGAAGGCATACTCCGTGCTGACGGAGCTGACAGAGGTGAGCTACCATTTCATTTGTTAAATGCTGTGGAGTGTTTGCTGTGTTAAATGCAAAAAATTTGATTTCAATCACATTGCCAACATTGTTTCAGCTTTTTGTTGCGGATAAATAGAATAGTGCAAAGCCTTCTTAAGACTACTGACTTAGCTTTTGCCCTTATTTAATAACATTAAGACTACAAATATAAATTATGTTTTCTGTGTCATCCTACCTTCATGAAAGCCAACGCTTTGGCATGTTGGTTGAGATGCAAGGCATAAAGAAGTGCAGCTTTATAAACACGAAGAATGGGCACTTCTTTTCGGTGTTCTGAGTGTCGGATACGATATAAAACATTTTAAGGAAACAGTTTCATGGAATGAAGGGCAGGTGGGGCTTCGAAGCATTCAAGAAATCCCTGTGTTCATTTGAGAAATCGAGTCTCCGGGAACGCCAACTCTATTAAATTTTAAACATTTATCCTCTCCACGCAGCTGATAAAGAACTCTATTAAATTTTAAACATTTATCCTCTCCACGCAGCTGATAAAGTCCGGCGGAACAGACAACCAGTTCACGGATGCCTCCAATCGCTTCTACACGCTCATCCCGCATGACTTTGGCATGAGCAAGCCAACGATACTCAAGGACGACAAGCTTATTGAGGTTTGTTTTCCACAGCTCTTGGTTGTTACTTATTAGTCTGCGGCTTGTACCTGGAGCTTGTGCAGCATGTTTTGTTTGAATTGTCTGCGTATGCTTACCATATGTGCTTGTGCGAGGGCCACACTTTGTTTTTCACAGACTTGGGCTTTAATTGCTTGTATGCAGTGCGTACACAGTACCAGTCATGGGCACGTTACCAGTAAAAAGTAACACTGTTACAGTTACAGTTACCTAAGCCAAAAAAGTAACTCTGTTACAGTTACAGTTACCGAGTTTACAAAAGTAACTTGTTACAGTTACAGTTACCACTAAAAAGTAACGTCGTTACTTTTCCGTTACAGTGTAAAATAACGAATTGATTACATACAAAATGAGAGAATATATTTAATAAAAACGCACAAAGAGGAACGAGGAATGCGTAACGAGAGAAGACGACGTCCATTGAGTTTATTCCTTGTGTTCTCCAAGGTGTATCAGACCCTGTTCGGAGAGCTTTGCGTCCGCTTGGCATATAAGTGTGCGCTTGGCATATAAGTGTGCTCTTGGGGGGGGGGGGGGGTGAAAGGTCATCGTCGCACCCCCCTCCGTATTGAGGCAATGTATGGGGCAGACACTTTGCGGCCCCCCCTCCCCTCTGAGGTGATTAGGAGGGCGGTCACTCCCCTCCCTGCCCCCCCTCGTGCGCAGGCCTATAGTTGGTCATACAAACCGCTTTTTGAGCCCCTCTGTGCCTCGGGACAAGTGTTCGCGAAACCCAGACACGGTGCCCAAATACCGCACACCTGCGGACGATCAGTGCGGGATCATCAAAAAGTACGATGCGGAAAGGAAATGTGGCTAAAGCAACCATGCAACGCGTTCTTAAACGGAGCTTGTTGAACACTGCTGGACTGGGCATAGCTTTGACCTAAACAATGCGGAAACGCTAAATCACCAACGAAAGCGGGGGTGGGGGGGGGGGGGGGGGGGGGAGAGGGGCAGTCTTTTGGAGACGTGGATCATTCGCCACGACGCATCGGCTTGCAACAGCAACCGCGGCCCCCTACCGAACATTTATGAGGGCATGTCTGTGACTAATGGACTGATCGAAGTGCGCTCATTCTTTTTTTTTTTCCAGTTAATACTGAGGATGCCACCTGCTAGTTCTCGGCACTTCTGGCTTTCAGCCGTTTCGCTCTGCTGGTTTCTAGCCACCTGTCAAACACGATTAGCTCGGCGCCTCGGACGAACCGACACACCAAGAACACAGCTAGTAGCTCAATTGATAAAGAGTGTATATATGCCCCCCCCCCCCCCCCCCCCTGCTTCCCCGCAAAAACAGGACGTGACCTTAGCAAGCTGTTAAGTCGCAGCTGATTGATTTACGACATGTGGTTTACAAGTAAACTTCGAACCCGGTCTTCTGCGGGAAAGTTATTTCTCTTAGCGACCTCTTCTCCTGAAGTGCGAGGGCAGCCATACTGGAAAGTTGAAAGGTGGGGAGAATATGGTGAAGAGAAAGTTGGAAAAAGTGAAAAGCGTGTAGCATCGGCCTTTTTCTGTTGGATAAATTGTTATAAAAACAGAAGTAACTGTAACGGTATTTTCCGTTACAGTTACTGTGTAAAAAAGTAACAGTGTTACAGTTACAAGTTACTCCAACTGAAGTGTAACTAGTTACAGTTACAAGTTACTGAAAAAAGTAACTGGTTACCGGTAACGCGTTACTAGTAACTAGTTACTGCCCAAGACTGCACAGTACACCCTTTTGCTACAAAAAAAGAAAAAAAAAAAAAAAACATGCCAAAATTACCAAATAATTTCTTTCGCTCAATTTGTAGACCTTTTTTCTCTGAATGAAACGGTACGTTCTTTCAATTCAATGGGGTTCTTTTATTTCGCTAATTGTGTTGAAAAAGATAACTTGAAGGTGGTGTCATCGCGTGGAAATACAATGAAAAATGGCAGTAAAACGAAAGCTGAGGCATGAATGGCCCGACATGGACAAATATGGCCTTCTAGCATCGAGAAATGCAAGTATGATGAGTACAGTCTTCGTTGGTTCTGAAAGGGACCAATTTTCATTGATGACTATCATTTTGTTACAAAATCTCGCGATGACTATACAGTCGACGTCAGATTTCTCGGACGCCCGAAATTCCGGACATGCCCGATTTCCCGGACTCATCTGCGGCACCGTCAAGTTCCCCATAGAGGCAATGTATTAAAAAGTCCGAAATTTCGGACGCTTACAGCCTTCGCCGTCCGATTTTCCGGACTTTTTACCGCTAACCGCCGACTCGAAGTCGCGAACAATGCCGCCATTTTGTTTTTCTCGTATCCTCGAACCCCCCCCACAGCCCCATACTCGCACGATGGCCTCCGAGATAGCGCGCCGGTGGCCTCCGAGATAGTGCGCCGGCGCTGTCTCGGAGGCTATGCTCACACCGCCGGAACAGGTGTGGCCAGCCGCACCGCGCCGTGGCTACCGTACCCTCGCTAACCCTCGCCACAATCTAGCACACGCCAATCCGTTGCCAGCCGTAGCTTAGCCAAACCTCACAGCTTACAAAACAATACGTGAATGTGTGTGTTGTGTTGGTGGTTAGAAGAAGAATGAGACGCCCAGAAATTAGGCGCCTCATTCTTCTTCTAACCACCAACACAATACACACATTCACGTATTGTTTTGTAAGCTCTGCGGTAGATTGTGTGCTGCTGCGTGCAATTTTCAGCGTTCGCGTTTCCCGATCTTCAGCATTCGCCGTTGACAGCGATGGCACCGACTGCTCCTTCGTCTTCGTCCGAGCCTTCAAAGCGCACAAATCCCCCTCGTAACGCAAGAGGCGGTAACGCAAGAGACTCTCCGGAACTGTTTTCGCGGACGTTGCCTTCGACGATCTGTGCGCTGCCGGCGTTTCGATTCCAGCCGGGATAACCTTTGAGGGCTTCGCCGACGCTGACGAAGGCCACGAGCTCTGTGCGGAATTGACCGATGACGAAATCGTTCACGTTATGGAAGATTCCTAACACTCCGACACCTAGAACGACGAGGCAGCGCCTACACAGCCGACGAGCTCGCAGTTGACGCGAGCACTGATGACACTATCATCGATGAGACAACATGACATTAGCTGAAATTGAAGCAGACATCATCGCGGGCAAGCGGAACGCCATGCAAAAGAAACCTTATTGCGCCAAAGTGTTGACCAATGAGGTAACGCCGGCTACGTCGGATTTTTTTTTTTTATATATATATATAAACGGCTCTTTTTAAAACCACCTAAACGATGCATTCGCTGAATTGCAATGGGAATCCAGTACTCCGGCCGTGACCTTCTCCGTCAGAGATAAATACCTATTAAAAAAGTGCGTTTTCGCGTGCATTCGTTTTTCCGGACTGCCCGATTTTCCGGACGCTGCGGTCCCTTGAGGTTCCGGGAAATCGGACGTCGACTGTACTTGTTAACATTGGCGAAAGGGTTGAATGCTCACTGGCTTTCAGTGTACCGTATCTTTTAAACAAATATGAGAAACAGGGTATTGATTTTAGCAACGTTGGCAAAAAAAAGTTGCACGATTTTTTTTAGGTCTGAACTACACTAAACAGAACTATCAGTTCATACCACTGCAAATTTCATTCATTGTATAGTGTAATGAGTTCTTTTAAATACCTGTGCTATAAATATATGCAGCAATATAAAAATGTTAAAAGCAAGCGTGTTTAAATGTACTTATCATGATTCTGACGTCATTATTTTTTAGTACAATTATGTTTCGGTTTATGTATGCACGTTTGGATGTACCTTATGTTTACCAGTATTTGTATCTCCTTAATTTGTTGTTAGACTAGTCTAAATATTCTTTATTCACTATGTATGCGTATGTTGCCAAAAAATTTACGTGAACACTACCTACCTTGTGTACGGGCCCCCAGGCACCTTCAAGCTGCATTTTTGCTGCTTTTCACCTGGGGTGACCCCCAACATCTACTATGTTGGAAATAAACTTTCTTGATTCTTGATTTGTGGGCATTGGCATCATTGTCAATGATGGCTTATGGCTTTTCGCTATGCTTCTTTCCTGTGCATGTCAACAGCAAAAGGTCAACATGCTGAGCTCGCTGCTGGAGATCGAGGTGGCCGTCAACTTGCTCAAGAACGAGGGCGAGACCGAGGAGGACAAGCTGCACCCCGTGGACTTCCACTACAGTCAGCTGAAGACGGACATTCAAGTGCTGGACCGGTCGCACGACGAGTTTTCGCTGATGAGCAAGTTCGTCGAGACCACGCACGCCGAGACACATCGCTCGTACAAGCTGGAGATTCTCGAGGTAAGAGTGCACTTACGCCCAGCTGCAGAACTTTGTGGGACACAATATTTGCGGAAAAGCCAAGTTCCCACTTAGAGTGGGAACATACCATCACTACTTTATTA
This sequence comes from Rhipicephalus appendiculatus, assembly GCA_030522465.1. Lineage (NCBI taxonomy): Eukaryota > Metazoa > Arthropoda > Arachnida > Ixodida > Ixodidae > Rhipicephalus > Rhipicephalus appendiculatus. Next base: position 12,421 of record JALIZH010032417.1, read on the forward strand.
TAACGCGACCACGGTTGTAACGCGAGGGGTGGCTTTCCAGAAAGAAAAGATAAAACAAAAGTAAAATAATTGTGTGCATCATTGCACTTTGTAGACAACTTGAATTTCGGTATTCGATTGTAACGCGAGGGTTGACTTCAGGTAGCGAAAAGCTGGAAAAAAATGTGCGTGCTACATTAGAGTAATTATGGTACAGTCGCCGACCGTTTATTCGGACGCCGATAATTCGGACATGCCCGTTTATTCGGACCCCCTCGCGGCACCGCCACTCGTCCCATTGAAGTAATGTAAACTCACGACCGAAAATTCGGACGCCCCACGGCGCGCCGTTCGATATTTCGGACTCCGGCTGGCTGTCGAGAGCGGCGTCGAACTCCATGACCAGCTGTCCGCGATGTTTACGCACGTGTTTACAATATCTTCGCTAGGTTACCAGCACCGAAAGGTTGCACTGTGTATAGCTGGACATAAAAAGGGCAGAAATTACAATTGCCGATCTCGAAGGCTATGTGTTTTGGCGCCTCGTAATGGGCGTTTTCGACTTCAGCCAGCCGAGTATCCATTGAATAGCTACCACAGCCAAACAACAAGCCAAGCCAAGCCACGCTCGGAGTCTGCTGGGACGTTCAAAATGGCCGCGCGTACGAAACGGACCAAGGAAGGACGGAATTACGAACTAGCCTGATGTCGTTTCCTTTTGGCATTTGAAAGTTTGCTTGTCAGTTGTTTTGTGGCTAGGGCTAATCTACTGAAATGGCTACGACAGCTACGACGCCACCCATTCCATCCGCGCGGTCGGTGCTAACGAAGACACGCGGCAACCACAAGACATTGGGGATGGCGAAAAAGGCCACAATTATTCGCCAATTCGAAGGCGGCCGACCTCAATACGATGTTATTTGGGAGCTTTCGCCGAGTTGGGCGATGATGAGATCGTCTGTCGGGTCCCCGAATCAGCGTAGGTGAAGAGCGACTCCGATGACGCGCAGGCCGTGGCAGCGCTACAACCTGCGGTTATGGCCAAACACTGGCTGAAATACAGCCTGACTCGGTCTTCTGTAATTGTGCTTGTGTGCAGACGTGCATTGACAAGCTTTTCCGGCCGCTGAGCCAATAAAGGTGCTTTTTTTCTGGTGCATCCTTTTATTTGGACTCTCGATTATTCGGACTTTTCGGCGGTTCCCGCCGAGTCCGAATAAACGGTCGGCGACTGTACTAGCCTCCATTTAAAGGGATACCGACATGAAAATTTTCAGTTACCTTTTTTTTGTGTGTGTCAAATGAAAGGACAAGCCCTCAAGAGCCTATGGACTGGTAGGTGCGTGCACCTGTCGTGTTGCGGCTAGGCGGCTCCGGCGTAGCAGAAGAAGAAAGGGCATGACTGGTGACCGATGCGGCCGGCGGGGACGCCGGCCAGCCACGGCACGACGGGGTTGGCGCAAAGCGCCGAAGAGAGACAACCGTTTCGCACGAGTGCTCATCACAGACTCTTTATTTACACGTCGCACTAGTAGCACCTCGATGCGCCCTTGCGGCATGGAACAGAACATAAATGCCAGTGAAGCTTCACCTGGCATTCATTCAGTGCAATCCGAAACTGAAACACTCGACACATCACCACCCTGAAAAGGTAATTACAGTATGTTTTTAAAAGCTAGGTTTCGTTCCTACTGTACCCTTACATCGTAGGAAGGTATGAGCTTCTCGTCACATTCTCACGCAAGATATCATGACGTTTCCACAGCAATTTCGTTCCTGGCTCCGTTGGCAACACACAAGCGGCCATTTTGAATGTGTTGGTGCTTGACTTCTTCACGACTACCCATACTGGTTAGGTCACCAGTATTGACACTGCAGCCTGATGTCACGTTAGTTTTGATGTAAGCAGGCGCACCGTTGCATAATGGACTTTAATGTCAAAATAAAATATCTTACCAGCATTTACTGTGCTTTACACTTCGACAGAGCCGTCTCTACAGCAGATTTGTATGGCAAAGTAAACTTGGAAGTTTGAAACTTTGTGTCAGTACCCCTCTGAAGGTTTTTGCTTGTTCATGTAGCCCTCAAAGTTTGTTAAATGTGTCAGGCTGAACAGAGCATATATTCACACTTGCTACAAGGCCTACGCTCCGCAAGTTATGTCACCGAGTTCACAAGCATATTTATTAGGTCTTTTTGCCGAGAAACTCCTCCTGTGAAGCAACTCGTGTAAACCCCGTGCCCTGCGTTGAGACCCTTGAGAGGTATGATGAATAAATGAATAAATGAACTCTAAAAGAATTGATAAAATGTGCGGGTTGCTTTCTTTGTCTTCTTCAGCTGTTCAAGGTGGTGAAAGATGGTGAGGCGAAGCGATACAAGCCTTTCCGGAAGCTCCACAACCGCAAGCTGCTCTGGCACGGCTCGCGGCTTGCAAACTTTGCTGGCATCCTCTCCCAGGGGCTGCGCATTGCTCCACCCGAGGCACCTGTGGTACGTAGAAATTTCATTACGATAAAAGAAATCAGAGTTAAAAAATCACAGTTTGGGTGCAAGTGCAAGACAATTAATGTGATTGCAGCAAATTGGAATGTTATACGCAGCAAGGCTAGCAACTAACTCTTTTGGATCCAAGCTCGCGTAACTCTACGAAATGCTAGTTAATGCGAATGCGGCCCCTCCGGGGAGTGAAACATTTTTCGTGCGGTCTATCGTTTCAACGCGAAGTACCGTATTTGCACGTAAATAACGCGACCGCGAATATAACGCGAGGGGGGTACTATCGGTCTCAACGAAAAAAAAAAAAGTTTATTACGATTATAACGCGAAGTGATGCAACTCTAAACAGCAATCAAAAAGTGGTCGCCCGCAGAGCTTTATATTTATAGCCGTCGAAAATGATAGAATCACTTCCTCGCTTGATTGTTCTTCCTCGCTGCTTCAAGTGCGGCACGGCATCTCGGTGTGACGGAGTCAACCGTTCGAGGCTGGGGCAGGGTTCTGTTTGGTGTCGCATCGGTTGTCGGACTCGGGGGGTTACAGCCGCCCCCGTGACACCGGCACTCCACGGACGCTGGCAAAATACTGAGAACCGCGAAGAGGCACGTCGTGGGTTACGTGCGCCCCAGTGACACCGGCACACCACAGACACTAGCAAAACAGACGAGAAAGCTGGAACTGCAGGCCTCGAACGGTTGACTCCGTCACTCCGAGATGCCGCGCCGCACTTGAATTGCCTCTCTCTTCGGCCAGCAGGATCGCCTGTTTTTTAAACGCGGCAGTGTGTTGATTCCTCTTTTTCATTATGACAGGCAATGCGGAAGAAACTGCGATCCGAACACAGCGACGAGCGAGCGCGAGGCATCCGAAATGACTGTTGTTGTCCACGTTTTGTGGTGTTGCCACTGTGGCTCCCGTGGCGCTAGCAGCGCTAGCGGCACAATACGATCGCCGCAGCATACCGTGGTGGCGCGTGCGTCGACTGCAGTACGCATGAGGTTTCCGTACTGAGCGGCGGTGCTCCGAGACGCCAGGCAGGCGTCGGCGCCACGGTGCCTTCCCGCGCGCCATCACTGGAGGCGCAAGTTGGAATAAAATGTGCTATATGGTGCAACGAACCCGCCAAATTCCTGGAACGTGCGGCGCACGTTACAGGGACAAAGATTTTAAAGAAAAAAAAAGCGCTCGAAAAAAATTTCGCACTATATTTGTGTCACTTTTGTCACGAACCCGAATATAACGCGAGGCGCCTTTCTAACTCGCAAATTTTTGGAAAAAAACTCGCGTTATATTCGTGCAAATACGGTAAGCAGTGAAACCACTGCATGTGTACAAGCCGTCGACTGATATCTGTCAAGATAGCATTTGTGACCGCGTCCTGGTCAAAGTTCAGTTGCTGCTCGAGTGACGCAGCCCCCTGTGCCCCTTCATGCTCCTTCGCCTGACGAAAAATGTGGGAGGCGTGTCCCCTCGGCTTGACAAGCCATTGGTGCCAGGCTTCGCACGCAGGGTGATGCACATGTGCCCCTCGTGCAACGGAGATGGCGGGCTCATTTCATCTCTTCAGCCGTGCTTTTACTAGCGTGTAGAACAATAAACAGGGTGATGCTGTCGATTTGGACGTTATACAGAACATGACGACGACGGCGAAAATCTGCCGAGTGTCCACCTAATTGCTATCACAATAAAAATTACGTAGATGCACATCACTGTTGTCATGCGGTCACGGTGTCACACAGTGATGTATGAGCAAAAAAGCTAGGTGGGATGATGCAAATCATGGTTGCCTTCAGTTGGCTTGCTCAAGATTATATGCTGTGTATGCATCTGACATGAGAATGAACTACTAGCCCCTTTTGTAAGTTTCATTTGATGACTGAGCACAAACACGTTTAATAGACGAGCATGCATTGAAGCAGTTAAGAAGTGTGATCTCTGCCCTTTCTTTGCATTTGCATACATTTTAAGTAGAGCTGCTTGAATAGCAAAATTTTGGGTGCGAAGCGAATTCGAATATTGAAGCGCTAGTGTGAATTGAATCGAATATTTTTCAAATATTTCTTGAATATTTTTTCTATAGACCCTTTTCATAAACCACAAGTGCGCTTCCCTGTGTTGCAACTTCACCCTACTAATGGCGGCACCTGTCGTCCTTCAAGTGGAGAGCAGGTCCTAGTGGAACGTGCCATGGCTTTTCTATCATGCGTGTTTATATCAAGGGAGCCCAGTGAACGTTTCCCGCGCCATAGGGCAAGCAAACTGCGCTTGAACACGCTGTTTGCAGTAAGTGACCAGCCGCCATTAGTAGGGCAAACTGCATTGCTGGAAAGCTAGCTTTAAATTTTGAAAAGGGTCTATACTTCAAAGCAATATTGCAGAAAAAAAAGTTGGAGAGGATTTCTCAACATATTAACATGAAATAGCAACATGAAAGTGTTTCTTTTGGCTGGGTTGATGAAGTGCTGGCGGGGTGGTGTTTCATAGTTGTCTTATCAAGAATGAGGCAATGCAGAGGCTGAATTGTATTTATGTACGTGATTTGGTGCAACCAAAGTGTTGCCAACAACACTTTACACGGGAAAGGCAAAGATGCTATATCCTCAGCTTCTCTTTCAACTTCTGTGGAAGCCCAACTGATGTGGCGGACAAGGGTGTGCTTTCTTCGAGTCCGGAGTTCCAAATTTGCCTCGTAGACGTCAATATATAAGAACATCTGAAATTTTGGATGCTAAAAATCTTCGGCGTCTGATTTTTCGAACTTCCTGCCCAAATTTCAGGTCCAAAACAGCATTAATTGAGCCCCCACCTCTGCCGCGTCTATCATCTCCATGTTGGAACCAGCATTTTCTCGAGTCAATTAATTTGCGACCGTAGCAGAGCTTGAAAGGCAGCTTTGCTGCAATACGAAAATGTGATGGGGTGAAGCGTATTGAAAATCTGAAGGGGCCACCGCCAATCGGATGTTGACTTATTTGTCTACAGGACGTTCGAATAGTTCGAAAACTCCAGTGTGAATCGAATATCAAACACTATTAGAAAAATATTCGAAATTTCAAATATTTACACACCCCTAATTTTAAGCACTAATGCTTATACGTATTAAGCTACTAAGCTTTAGGCCGTTATACAGTAGAACCTTGTTGATACTTTTCCGAAAAAAACGCGGAAAATAAACGTACGATCCGGGAAAACGTATGATTCGGTAAAATGTATGGGAAAACGTAAATTTAATTTTCGCGATTGCGATCGTAGGAGCCGGGAAATCGTATTAAGCGGGAACGTATCAACGAGGTTCTACTGTATAGCCATATCACATGAACCTTTAAAAATCGCTTCAATAAGAACTCGTGACTCGCTTCAGGGCTTTTTGGCCATACCTGGCCCTTGTGCCTTGTTACACCGCATATCATTTGCGAGTTCATGCACGTCGTGCAAGTACTTACCAATTTCCTTTTCCTCTTTCACCTCCGTAGACTGGCTACATGTTTGGCAAAGGTATCTATTTCGCCGACATGGTCTCCAAGAGTGCCAACTACTGCTGCACTTCACCAAGTAGTCCGGTGGGACTGCTGCTGCTCTGCGAAGTTGCTCTGGGAAACATGTGAGTTTGACTGAAGAAATTGGAATTCTGGGGTTTTACGTTCCAGAACCAAGCTAAGATTATGAGGCACCAAAGTGCAGCGGTTAATCATTCAGTGTTCTTCAGTTTGTTTCGGCTTTGTTTCTGCGGTTGAAGAGTTAGCGAATTATTCATCCTGCATGCAGCGAAAATTGCAAAAATCACTGTCAGGGTCAGTAAACGACAATTCTTTCATTGTTGTTTACGCGCACCATGAGCCGATGACAGATCTGCCGCTATTTCGTTGCGAGTTGCTGTCACGCTATGACGTCACACTGCCATGAAACGTCACTGAGAAGCTGCCCTCTCAATATCGAAACTGAAAGTGTTTTTCTAAGGTAGCAGTATCAAAATATGTTCGATGCATTCCCAGCCACTACATTACTTTTGTGGGGGGGTTCTCGACGTCAGTGTTTTTATTTAGAGCAACAATCTGAAAATATTCAAAATTCATGTCAGTACTCCTTTAGCTTTGTGCTTCTGGTGAAACTTCAGGTTTGTTTATCTGTGCAAGAGCAAATTACTTTCCCCTACTATGGAGATTTCAGTGCGTTAGCAGTGACATTGCATTTTAATGTTAGGTTGCAAAAAACAGGCGCACATTACAGTTATGGGGGAACTTTTTTTGTAATATTCTTTATCGATTTAGACGAAACCTACTGGGTGTGTGTATATTTGTGTGCCGATTTAAAATATGCAATTATTTTTCTAGTAAAGTATAGTTTTTAAAATATCTTCCATTCCATGTGCCATTTTAGGAGCTATAATTTGTCTAGACTTAGAGAGTTGCAAAGTAAATCAGCACATCAGAATAATTTTCAATGAAAACTGTGCAAGAAAACAAGAATGGATGTTCCAAATCCATCTGAACAAAAATTATTCTATGTTGAGCTTTGCGGCTGGAATCTTAGCTTGACATTAACTGACTCTAATCTTCAGCGTTCCATAACTTTTGTTCAAATGGGTTTAAAGCACTCATTTGTCCCTCCAAAGGCGTATGAAATGTTCGATAGTGAGAAAGCTACATGCTACACTAGAAAAAGAATTGCATACTTGAAATCGGCACACATGTAGTATACATAAGCTTGGCAAGTTTCATCCCAGTCGGTAAAAAAATTTTAAAAATTTTGATGACCCGTGGACTTTTTTCAGAACTCGAAAAGTTGTTGTGTTGTTGAGAGGTGAGCTTGTTGTACTTTCCTGTGCTTATCATGTGTAGTCTCCTTGGGTTAGCATTTACAAAATTATTACTGCCGGCTGAAGTTCTCATACACGGCTGCTGCTGAATTCTCTAAGCTGTCTGTGAATCTTTTTTTTTTCTTTTCACAGGTATGAGCGAAAGAATGCCGAATTCATCACCAAGCTGCCTCCGAATTACCATTCCACAAAGGGTAAGTACGCCAGCATCCTGCGAAATTCAAATATGGGCCAAAGTAAAAAAAAAAAAAAATGCTGGTTCTTATTAAAGGTGATGTTACTGAATGATAAATAGCAAATGTTGGACATATGTAGCACTGCCATTTATTATATTGATTTATAGCAAGTATTTATGTTGCCGGAAAGCATTGTGTGGGGTTCAAAGAAAAAAAAAAAGAAAAGGAAACTTAAACAAAACAGCTGTATTAGGATCAACGGCATGGGGAAAACATTGTAATAGAAAAGAATCGGACTACATTTCAGTAAAACATTGACATACATCTTAACAGGCAGAATCTATCGCACTGGCGAAGCAAGGCATTAAAATATCTCTGAAGCTCATTGCAAGCACTAATAGAATGAGGGAAAAAGAATGAGAATTTGAAATGGTCAGGGTGGCATTGGTACTTGCCAGTTTTTTTTTAAAGTGATCATGATGGATAATAGGATGCAAATGTAGCTAACTAAACATTGTTGCACTCGCAACTAAATCTTATTCTTCCAAGAGTTCTGCTTCACAACCATCAAGCATGCGTAAAAGACCAAGCTCGCGCTTGTCCGCGCCCTGTGTTCTTTGTCCCTGTCCGAGCAATTTGTGCCATCAATTCAACTTCAGCCATGCACCAACTACTAGCCCAACAGCAAACGCTGCTAAGCTCTCTGTCAAGTGATTGCAAAATCCGTAAATTGAATTTTTTTACCAAAGCAAGTCTCCCCCCACTTTGATTAAACGCTCCAAGGAGAAGTTGAATTGTGAGCATATCAGAGAATAAACAAATAATTTTTTTTTATCATTGTGACTCTTCTACTTTTATGAAAACCAGGTGTGGGCATGACCTATCCTAACCCGGAGCACAAGGTCGTCACACCCGAAGGTGTCGAGGTGCCTTTGGGACCCTCCGTCAAGGACACCAAGGCTGGCGGCAGCAGCCTGCTCTACAACGAGTATCCTTTTACTTAAGGCCTTATTTTATTAAAGCCTCATCAGCCTTATTTTATTAAGGCCTTATTTTACTTTACTAAGGCCATATTATATTAATGCATCATCAAACGCGAAAAGTGACCATCTGTGTTGGTGGCATTGACACGAATGATGCAAAAAATCAAGTGATGTCACCGCATGATGCTATTATGACGTCACGTATTACTGAAAATTATGACGTCACATGATGACGTAATAACATGACATCAACGCTTTGTCAAAAAGTGGGCCTACTCTGGAGGCAGTGTAAATACCTCTTTTGGTTGCTGTAAGCTTTCGTTGAGGTGCGGCAGAGAGGAACAATATGTGGACTGGGGAGAAGAAAGTGTCTTTCGCCTTGAGTCACCTCAGGTGAATGGAGCCTGTGAGTTTTTAGTGATGGCAATCCTCCTAAATTTATTTCATAAATCAGACATTGAGCTATGAGCAACATCGGTACGAGCTTACACAATCATTTCACCCAACCCTTGCACCCATAATAAGAGGATGCTCTTTCCATTTTTTACTTCTGTGACTGTTTCACGTGAAAGTCCATTGATTTTTCAATCTTTTGTATTCTGAATAAGTGTGGTATTGCTGCCTCTGTATTAGATGTTGGTGAAGGCTTCCGTCAAGTTGCGTGTCTTTCAAGCGACTCTTGCCCGTAGTCTCCTTCATCGTCAATCGAAATAAACAAATTATTATTAATTATATGGATGCTCCAGGCACATTGTCAAAGTTGGCATTGCCGCGATGTTTCATATAAAGCCCAACTGCTGTAACATAGTCCCACGTGTCAGATGTTCTTTGTGTGACTGAAAATAGCCGACAGTTGCGGCTAAAGTGAAGAGGAAGCCCATTGGTCATCTCCCATCGCACGAAAAGGTTATGGGGGGGTTGCCCCAGAGAAGAGGCTGCGTGGCTACCTCAGAAACTGTTTACTTTGATTGCTGGGTGAGGTCATGTGCGCTTTATCCTGACAGGGATTAGCAGATAGCTAATAACATTGTGCGTGCTGTGTTCTCGACGTTTTGCATTGAAGTGATAGGCAGCGCGAAGGTTGCTTCACTCGCTACAGTGGCCAAGTTTTCTTTTGTTGAGTTATGCCAGGTCGGACGCTAAGGCAGTTGGCTGCTGGCCTTAATTAATCCGTATGAACTTTTATTTGTCGCTGTCACGTCCATTAATTTGCCCTTGTGGCGACTTTTTAAAAATGCAGTACCATGTCTGCGGTTCTTCGGCTAGGGAGGAGATACACTCAAACCTCATTATAACAAAGTTGCATGTTGCATGAAAATAGGTTCGTTATATCCGAAAATTCGTTATAAAGGTTTACTCCTAACACTATATCAATTGGAAGACTACTCTTCATTTACTTCGTAATAACCGATATTTCGTTATATCCGGGTTTGTTATATCGAGGTTTGAGTGTATACAAGAATAAGCAGTCGTCTGGGTGGGATGTGTAGTTCAGCTGATGCCTTTTACTTTAGAGATTAGTGTATTGTATAACATGTGCTTAAATATTTATAAACATAAGAAGCAGTCGGTGGAGGTCATAGACCGATTTTACCTTGTTGTGGCTTCAAGGACAGCTCCTGCAGTGCTGCTGTACATAGTATGGTGTTTCAAGCTTTATCTCCATGGGAACCCCACCCTTAGCCCTCCCCTGCTTCTTTGGGTTCCATTTCTTTCTTTCGTTCTAATTTGTTGTAATAGGGAGTTTGGGTTCGGTAGTATATGCAGACGGCTTGCATGTTGAAAATTATGATATTTTGACCTTGTGCAGTGTTTAGGACCTTTCGTGCTTATAATTTACACTCAAACCTCATTATAACGAAGTTGCACCTTACACGAAAATAAGTTCGTTATATCCGAAAATTCGTTATAAAGGTATATTCCTAACACTATATCTATTGCAAGAGTATTCTTCAATTACTTTGTTATAACCGATATTTCGTTATATTTGGGTTCGTTATATTGAGGTTTGAGTGTATGTACATTTACTTTGGTCAGCACTTTCACTTCCTTTTCATTTTTCTTCGCCAATAATACTGCCGTGTGGGTGTTGTTCTTTAACTCATTTTTTCCTCCAGGTACATTGTGTACGACACAGCTCAAGTCACCATGCGCTACCTCATGAAAGTCAAGTTCAATTACAGCGTATGAAGGGCATGCCAGTGGGAACGTGTCTCATTTGCATTGGACCATAATTTATGTGAAGAAGAGTCTACAAGTTTAGAAGGCGAAGAACGTGCGAGCTCTGTAACGTGGCGAATGCTCACTGTTGGACCAGAAGTCTTCATCTCGTGCATTTTTCTTGGCTGCTGTTTCAGCGTGGTATGCTTTCATCATATTGTGGTTCTCTTTAGGCATTAAAGCGCAAAGCTACCCTGGTAGTGCCCAGTGTCGCTTTAACGTTGCAACAACGTTGGGCAACAGTTGGTGCTACTAGGCCACGTGCATCGACAAAGTGTGTGTCTGTTTTGATGCAGCTGAAACTTGTATGGGCGGTGCAAGAAACTAGCAAAACGCGATGGCCAATGCTCCAATCGCTCAAATGTAAAACCTGCAGGAACTCGTTACAATGTGATGCGCAGCGCGCGATGGGCGGTTGCTTGCCAAAAGATGTACAGTGACGAAGAGTGGTCTTTTATCCTTGTACCCCCCCCCCCCCCCTAAAAAAAAAATTGTGCACTGCACAATACGCTGCCATCAAATGCCATCAACTCGCCCAGGCATCCAACCTAAGACCTCATCTATACAGCCGTGAAAGTTGCCATCACTTCAGCGTTACATTAAAAACTGAACACACTGCACATTTGACTGTGACTGACGTGACGGCAGTGCATTTGCTTTCAGCGTTGGCTGACTTGTTCTACAGCCAAAACACACTTGATCTGTTTTTGTGCGCCAGTGGGAAGTGCATATTTAAATGAAACAGTGGATTTGAACGCAACTGTGACATTGTGCTTCATTTCTGCTGCAGCTTCTGCTTTGTGAAATTGCCGTTTTTGGACGTCTCTTTCACTTCTGATCGGTCACTTGTTTCTCTCACTTCTGAATGGTCAGTTTTGTAGCTGTGAGGCTCCGCCACCATGTCGCGCGACTGCAGAGACATTCAGCGTCGTACATCTTCAGTGTCCTGTTTTTGAGAAAAACGAAAAATGGTGTCGTGATGGTGATGGGGCATTTGGCATTAAGGAAGTCTTAATTGATATTGTCAAATCAGTGTTGGGTGTTTTGCACGAATAAATGATACTTCCTGGATTTTAACTTGGTCAATCACACATGCTTGCTGATTCAAAGCTGGCATACAGCACCATGCTTTGTTAACTCCTTCATCTATCTACATGTAGTGTGAGCCCATGTTACGAACAGAAAGAAATTTGTTCGGCAGGATCGAGTTGTCACATGAATTTGGTGCCCTTGGGAGTAACTTGGCAAAAGCGAAGGTGTGTGATGAAATGCTTGAGTAGAGATCTTGCATTCATTTGCATAAGCAGCTGGCGAGGCTATTTGGCTTGTTCACAAGATATTGTGTGTGCGTGGTTGTTTTGTAAAACACTCACTCCGGAGGTGCGGCTGTGAGTGAGGAAATGCGACATCCACGTCTGCTTCCGCAAGCAAGGCTTTGCAGTAGGAGGCATGGATTTTCATTTCCACTGTGTTGTGCTTCAGTAATGGCGCTCTGTTGCAAGCGTGTCACAAAGTGTGCGTGAAGTGCCATGAGCATATGGGGCATGTGCAGTATGGCACTGCTCCCTGGGATAGGTGCGAAAGTTATGCTATGCTTCTTGTTGCTTGCTAGAATTGCGTGTACTGTCAAAGGTGCAGCTGATTCACACATTGCAAGAATGTGATTGTATGATTGTATTGAACGCAGTACGTGGGGCAGCAGTTAATGTCGATAGCCTGATAACGATGACAGCTGCTAATATGCTGTCGCTTTAAAGAGAGATGAAATAACGCAGTAGAATACTTAAGGCGTAACTTTTGCAATATATCTCGATCATTCCATGCATGAAGAAGCAGCTCACTTGTAATTGTGTGGTTGTCCCAACTTGCTCGTTATGATGTCACATTCAAGATGGCTACCTAGTCGGCCATTAGGAGGTCGTCTAGTTGATAGTGTTTGAGTAGCGGCTGCATTTTGATTGCAGGTTCAGCTGAATCGCCGGTGTTGCTGCTTCAAATTTCCAGTATGCAGGCATCTGGGTTCGGCGAGCTTGAATACCTCAAACTGTTGCACTATGCTCTTGATTGCAAATGAGCATTTAGTACCAGTTGATAGTCACCAAGTTGTTTGTTTCCTTGCCTCGCCAAAGAAGTCAGTTTCCATCGAGAATGCTAAAGAGGACAATATAATTCACTTGTACCTGTACAGAGCACTTTTTTTTCTAGACTAGTTATGTATGTTGTCTTTTTATGTTAGTATGTTGAGAGCTTCTATACATGTTTTCTATTGCTTTTAATTGCACATGTAGCAGTGTGTTGTTTCATTTTCTTCTGCACAATTTTTTTTCGTAGAGTACTACCATTTGTTCGTTTCTGTTCTGCAACAACTGCTGCACAACAGTTACATATGCTGTGCCTTGTTACGAGTGTGTGTAGAGGGTTCTCAAGGACGTTCAATATTATTTTTATTTGAGCACGTTGCAGTGCATTGTCTAATTTTTTTTCTGCACAATATTCTTTTTTCCTCATCTTGGTGCACATTGAGCATATAAGATGCAAGTTTTCATGGTGGTGCCATCGACAACTTTGTGGACTGTTTTATATGTTTTTGTGTTTGCCACATCTTTAATGGCCCTGCAGCTTCCCTTCCTTCCTCTGTAATATTTGCATTTCTTTCTGATATTTGCACAATTTAAGAACATGGGCACTTGAGACTTTTCTCATACTCGCTCAGATAGCGACACAGTTATCTTCTTTCGGCATCACTCCGTCGGCCACATGTGCAAAATGTCCTTTTGCTGACAGAGTGTTGATAACTTCTACATTTCCTGCCGCCCAAATGCGTTCACAAGATATGTTGTGCGGATCATGTGGGGCGATTGAAACATCGCGTTTTAGGAACCTCATATTTTTCAGTTTTTACTGTCTCTGTCAGACTGTACATAGTGATGCTGCGATTTAATAAAAGCTTTTCTAAGCCAGAGATTCGCAACTCACTGCTGCTTCAGAGTGGTCCAGCACTAAATGAGTACACTCAAACCTCATTATAACAAAGTTGCATCGTACACGAAAATAAGTTCGTTATATCCGAAAATTCGTTATAAAGGTATATTCCTAACACTGTATCTATTGCAAGACTATTCTTCATTTACTTCGCTATAACCGATATTTCGTTATATCCGGGTTCATTATATCGAGGTTTGAGCATAGTCATGCTACCTAAAAGTCAACACCGGCACCCTTTTTAACCATGTCAAGGTAATGGCTATTCCATGTTCATGGAGTACTCCTGTCCAATACCTGACATTAAAATTACTCATCAAACTTGAAAATTATTTGAAATAAGCAGAAAGGTGCTGAAGCGAAACTAAAGCCCAATGACACAGTACTGCCTTCGTGTTACATCTAATATGGACTCAAACTGGAAGTCGTGCTAGGCTTGTGAACCTGGCCAGTGCACCGGACGAGAACTGCAAGAGCCGCAACGAGCAGGGGCTGCATTTGCGCAACTTTCCATTCATAAGTGCAACTTTCCATTCATAAGCATCCCACAAGTGCGTTTTCCCATTGGTCAGCCTGCTTTGCTAACATGTCCCACATTGTGATTGGCTGAAATACTCTTTTACGAAAATTTTGAGTGTAATATGTTTTTGTGAATACGGGCCCAGATGTTCAGCAGAAGAAAGCTTGGAGAATCTTTGAGCTTCGCCTTCAAGAGTACAATGTGATGATGTTGTCGGGCCCCGTGCACATCACCTTCTCAAATGCTAGCCGGCTTCGGTTCTTGATGCATGCCTCAACCGTGCCGTATAGAAACGAACGACTTTGTGCGTAACATTGGCCATTTCAAACTATTCTAGAATGCCTACTGCAAGTAAAGTTGCGCACTACCCACTACGCCAGAATTCTGCGAATCAGCAAAGACCCACTGTGCATCCGTAAGGCAACAATCATTGATGCTTTTGCTGCTGCTAATAATTGAATAGGTCTGAGCGCTTTGTAATCGATAGGCCTTTAAAACACCCACTTGTGCAATTTACATGTTTTGATGCCTGGCGTGATCCTACCCTTCTGGCATGCAATATTACGGACGATATTACATATAGCCGGCGACTCCTCTGGTGACATGACATTCATACCCCCTTCAGGCACGAATTGCAATGCACTGTCTTTGAACATGTCTAATTTACATGAAATAATGTCAAGGCACCAAGTATTACATACCAAGAAAGAAAATAGAGTAATTTTTTGTTTTGTATGAGTTTCAGTAATTAGTTGCTCTTAGCATGTAATTAAATATTTAATTAAACTGCAGTCAGTCATGTTCCATTTTTGACAATAAAAATAAAATCATAGGCTCCAAATGTGTGCGCGATTAGTTTCCGGTTGTATTAATTGCGACAAAAGTAAAGTAATACTTTGGACGTTGGTTCTGGAATGCGGCACGTCAAACGACCTGTCGAACATCGTGCTGCCTTCACCAAAGTGATCAGTTGCAGCCATACGCAGCACACTGAGTTTGAGTCAAGGCATATTGACTATGAAGGAGGTTCCATTCAATGAATGAGATATTTATCTTGCTCTCTTTTGGGCACAAATGTACACAACTAGCGTAAAAAATGTCACGTCCGCAAACGTAGCCACCGTCGCTGAAGGGGATACAGTGTTTTTTTCCGTAGCATCTTCAAGCATTGACACGACTGTGGTAGAACACCTTCTTGCCGCGCAGAAGGCCTGGGTTTGATTCTCACTCGAACCAAAAATTGTTATTATTTACTTTATGTGCATTTTTCTCGATTTCTCGGTGACTGACCGATTTTTCGGTGGCTGATTTTTCGCTCACAACCAATGAAACCGATGCTACCCCCCAAATTTCTGCAAAATGAGCTCTTTAACGCTATTACATTAACTTGACAGAGCAGCACCATTCCTGCTATGAGACCGATTGAAAATACTAAGAGTACATTATATTTAGGACTCTGTGATTTCAGAGCTTATATTGCTTGAAATTCGGAGGGTGTTTTTCGGAGTATTTTTTGGTGGAAATTTAGCATTTATCGGAGCTTATTTTTCGTTAATCCCCAATTCTCCGAAATTCGGAGTCTAATTTTGCACTATTCTGAATATCTTAGGTGAAATAATATCTGAACAAGAAAACATCAATACACCCGAAGCGTATTTTAGTTGTCTGGAAGGTTGAAATGCCCAAACATATATACGCACAAGCACAAATAGTGAATACAAGACACATTTGTGCATATTACAGCCGTAAAAGTTGTAATAGACGCAAGTATACTTTGCGAGGCACGCATATTCTATGTTGTCTTGCGCACCCCAGTGCCCAAACGGGCCGTATATCAAGATGTCGCTTGGTACTCGCGGAGGCCCCATATGCATTTAAGTCTCTCGCTCCATACGCGACAAGCCTTTTGTTGAATATGCCATGGATGTAGTCCACGGCAGTCTACGATATGCTATTGACGTGAGGAAAAGTGTATATCAGCCAGACCAGCCGATGTATCTACGATCGCTTAGAACACGCCCTTTCGATAGCAATTGAATTGCAAATTGGTTCTGCGGAGTCCCGCAAGGGTGGCAGAAGGGTTAAGATAGGGAAATTGACAACCACCTGTATGTAGCACGAATCCAAAAGGAAATCTTTACGATTTCAACTGTCATATTGGCCGTTAAAATCGTAGTTTATCGGATAAATCCGCATTGTAGAAAAATTTACCAGCGAGTGTTTATCAGATAAAAGTGCTTATGTCGCCGGAGGGGGGGCAAGTGCCCCATTTTGCTCCCCCCTGCTGACGCCCGCGCTTTGTTCCCACTAGAGCTGAGATGGATGGTGTGGTTTGGGGTGCTCTCGAAAAGTTCTTTGCAGACATAAGCATTCACAGGGTTCCCCTTCAGACAGGAGGGGGGGGGTGGCGAAGGTTCCTTGCAGCGCCCCCCCTTCCCTTAGTCAATGCACGGAGCAGACTTTGTGCCCTCCCCTTAGGTAACTCCCATGGGCGTGCGCACGGGAAGGGGGGGTGCCCCCCCTAGTCACCTAAGGGGGGGGGGGGTGCTAAGCCAGCCCTATACATTGAAATATTAGCAATATTAGGGAGGAGGGGCGCTGCGCCTCGGGGGGGGGGGGCGCAAAGTAGCCCCATACATTGACATAATAGGAAGGGGAGGTGGCGCTGCGACGCCCCCCCCCCCCCCCTGAAGGGGAACCCTGCGCACGCCTATGAACTCTCCTGCACCGTTTGCTATGAATTGCAATGTGCATTACCTCGTGCACTGTTCAGGCCACCGAACGGAACCCGTGCAGCAGCCGCTTTGTCGCGACATGAAGTTCAGCGAAAGTTCGGTAGTCCCACTTCTTGGGAACCTCGACGCTTTTAGGCTGATCAATCCAAATCCGCTCACGAGTTTCACAAGCCGTTCTTTCATGAAACAAAAGCCAAAACCATAGGCCAAGACACGAAAACCAACTAGAGTGTACTAAACGCTTCTAGTACTCTAAATAAACAAACCCGCTTGCGCGTACGAAAGCGCAAGCACGAAGACTAGGCAAATCCATCGGCTACCCATCATTCCCATAGTGGCTGATAAAGTCCCTAGAATAACTAAAGTAGCGCCATACGTGTCAGTGTGCAGGCTCCTCCTCTTCCCTGTGCTTGGTAGTGCAAACGCCATGTTGTCCGTCCTCTGTGCATACCCTCTCCCGTGCGCCGGGAGAGGGTATGCCTGTGAAAGGGTATGCCTTTCGCCACAGCCTACCGTGCTTTCGGCAGTTTTCTGGCGGACACCATAGAGGCGCTGCTGCAGCTGCTGGGAGAGGAGCATGAGAGGAGGCGAAGGGGTGCGGTTGGCGCTACTTTAGTTTATCTAGGGGTTTTAGCGGCTTAATGGTCGCAGCGCCACTTCCCTCTTGTAGTTATTGTATTCGCAATGCCCATAGACTGTCGCGCCGCCAAGCGGAATTCAGGATCGTCCTCTCGAGGAGGGTCAGTATGGCAATCGCTCCCTTGTTCGGTTGTGCTAGCCTCAGCGTTAACGCGTTAGCAAGAAACGAACACTATGACTTTGCATGTTTCCTGCATCAGTGAACAAACCGGGCCCTCCGTGACACGATAAATCAGGTGATCCGTTCTTGCGAGACGCGAAGTCTTCGTGAATATACGTGGAAACTCGAGCTTTCGATGATAGCCAACAGCGTACTCATATCAGCTTCGCGAGGTTTTCTGTAGCCACATAGCTGAGTTAAATATTATCGTCCGACCTATTCAGCTGAAACTCACCTTGTTTTACTTGCAAATAGCACTCGCCAGAGCTTTTGTACCGCATAATTCCCATAACATTGTACGCGGGAAGCCGCGCGGGCTCGCGATTTGCTCTTTTATACTGCATAGTCTCAAATTGGCCAGCGCTGCGCCGCTTGTGTTTGTATATTTGTTGATAGGTGGCAGCACACTGCAAGCAATTTGCTTGTTGACGGGTCAGGTGTTCTCTGACGGGTTTCAGAGCAAAAATGTTCTCCGCGCCCAGATAAATGTGGTGACGCGGTGTGATGCTGCAGATTGCTTTCAGCAGTGATGTTAAAGAAATCATCTTGACGACGAGGATTTCTCACTGGACGTAGAAGGCTGTGAAAGCACCGAGAGTGACACCGACGATGAACGATCAGCTGCTAACTCGCGTAGAGCGACTTGCAGCTCACGTCCCCTCGTTTGTTAGCTTCATCACGTTCGTAAGTGCCTTTGATTGTATATGATCTATAATATCCTTGAGCGAGATCAAAATAAAAACTTGTGCATTGCATGTAGTGCAATTATTGTGGATATTACAGAACGCCGCATGCTGCCAACACGATCGAGCTCGACCAGCGAAGCGAAATGGTTAGAGCGATGAAACGTGCAGTCACGGCCACAATTCACGCCTCTCGGCTAATTTCTCCTGTACTTCACCGGTACCTTCCGAACGGCATAGTTGTTTGACGAATTTTCACAACGTCGAAGAATTCGACGTTGCGAAAAGCATACGTGCCTGTTCTTTTCGATATTCATGTTTCGATCGTGCTGATCGAACCTGCAGCACCCGAGTGCAGTGAATTGCGCACGGCTGGAGTCTGACCACGGCTGTGACACAAGCGCTACTGAATGGGATGTTAAATGCTTGTGTTCCGTTGAAGAAGCAACTCCGCGTTCCTGAATGAGCAGGTACTGACGACGGCATATGTTTGGAAACCATCACCACGTTAAACATTCGGTCCTGTGCAGCAGTGATGGCGCTACTCGCTAGCGGCCTACTACTGCGCCAAATCCGTCAGGCAGGCTCGGTACATACTGCCTCGGAGTGCCGTTCATTTCATACCTCAATTCTAGTTCATGAAGTTTTCGCAGCATGCTCGAGACTTCGCGAAGCGTCGCTTATGCACGGTAGCGGAGTTGAAATATAACCTTCCACACCGCGACAAATGATTAGGCGGCTAGCTTCCATGGTTTGGGAAAGTATTTCGGTCTCATATCCATTTCAGTGCAGCTCATTACTTCATCCAGTGAAAGTGGCACGGGCCGTACGTCCGCACGTCCTATCTGTTCCTATGCTAACAAACGGCTTGACCCTCCTCCGGGCGCCATCTTGAATCGTACAGCGCGCCACCTATAGTTCGTGGGCATTGCGAATAGGAAACTATGGCGCCTACGGCTTTAAGGCTGTACTTTGTACCGGACGCAATTACACAAATGCAGCCAACGTTGCGGTAGAAACGCTGATCGGCGCCGCGCCGCGTAAGTCCTGATGTACTAGTTCCCCTGAAAAATTCTAACGAACATAAGGCTTTTATTTCTTGGTTGACTCCTTTCTAGAGGCGATGCTTGTCCGGTCTCCGTTGTCACGGCTACATTATATGGGGCAACACTCGGGAACGTTGGGGTAGGGTGGCTAGAATAGTTGGGGTAACACGATCTGTGAGACGCACACACAAAAAAGGTTTAACAATAGACTAATATCAATCAGAATTAGGACAGAATATAAAACGCATACATGCGCAAACCCTTTATACTATAGTCGGCGACTTCAACTTAGACATTATGGACCTGAGGACCTAGCCTCGCCCACTCGTCACGATTCACTTTGTGGAGTTGCGTGGATCTTTACTGAATGTTTTTCACTGTCATGCTCTCATAATCCTTAGTGCTATGCCTGGTGTTCGCCTGCGTAAAGCGTTCGCTACAAGATCAAATATGAAAATAAAATAGGCCGTGGCAAGTACAGTCCTTCAGCTAAAGCACGTCGCGTCTCGCGAAAAGCGCGCGCGTACGCCTGGTCAACCAATTGGTTAGAGGAATTGAATGCGTGTCTACCGGGAGCTTGCGCCCATAGCACCAGTACCCACAGCGCCCTGTGACCAAAGGAATTCGCGAAGTCGGAGTGGTCGTGTGTAAAGATCACATTCTGTTCGAGCATGCCTTTCCGCGTACTCGTCCCAGCTCATGTTCCGGTTCTCGTCCCAGCTCACGTTTTTGGTGATGTCCACGTGCCCAACGTTGGCCAACAGGGCGAGATGTCCGCTCACGTAGGTGTCGTCGATCTGATAACCCTTGACAAGGTGCGAGGCCCTGTACAGCTTCCCCATCGTCTCCATTGTCATGATCATGGCACGACCGGAACAGTAGAGCGGGTA
Source organism: Rhipicephalus appendiculatus (assembly GCA_030522465.1). Lineage (NCBI taxonomy): Eukaryota > Metazoa > Arthropoda > Arachnida > Ixodida > Ixodidae > Rhipicephalus > Rhipicephalus appendiculatus. Next base: position 32,749 of record JALIZH010032417.1, read on the forward strand.
GTAGTCCATGGCGAGCTGGTCCTCCGGGACGCAGTGCTTGTTACGGCCGTCTCGGAGTACCTTAACGTGCTTCCACACAGAACAGTGGATGGAGCTATTCTCCAGGGGCAGATTCTCGTTCAGGTATCGCCGAAGCTCAAATGGTTGCACGCCGACGTCGTGGTCGATCTTGACGATGTGTCGCACCCTGGGACAGTACTCGGACACCCACCGCATGCCGCGGACGATCTTGTTGACGATGGTGAAGAAGGAGTCGTTGTAAGGGAACACCACGACGTCTCCCGTGACCTCGGCTTCGAGCTTCGTCCAGAGGTTCACCAAGGGGTCCTCGTCTTGTCCAACGAAGAAGACGCCCGTCCAGTTGAAAGCGGCTCGTGCGGCCTCTTCGAACAGCGTGGCGCGCAGGTGTATGCGGCGTTCCCATTTGCTCGGAGCGACGTGCACGAAGAACAGGGTGTCCAGTGGTTGACTGCAGAGCTGGCGGACCGCCCAGCCGCCTGTGTGCCACTCCTTGCCCGGTCCGTGCACGTCCATTGAATCGATCCTGTGCGCGCAGGCTAGCGGGACTTGGATGGCAGGTTCGCGTTGCATTATCGCCATGATATAGATCGTCGAGATGATGGAGAACAAGGCTGTTGCTGCGAAAAGAAGGAATTTCTTCTTGTTGTTGCACCTCGGAAAAAATGTCGCCATGACGAGCCTTGATGATGATGATGATTATACCTGGAACATGGCTCATACCCACTCGGGGGGGATTGACCTAGAGTTGATTACATGAATTTGTTATACTTTTTATGATAACCGAATTTTGATAACCAAAAGAACAACGTACGTAAAACGGAGAGTGCAATAATTGTTTTTCACCCATTCAGATCATACACTATAATCTTTACCTTGAATATACAATTTTTAAATTCATTCATTACTGGAATAATAATACACAAGTAAGAATTTAAAGTCGCATTCTTTTCGTTGCCTGAAGATAAAATTCACAGTTTCGCCACTAGGGTGAAGCAATGAATGCGATAGCAAGAACGTCACACGAAGAGCGACAAGCAGCTCGATACTTGCAGCGCGCCGCTGCAGCACGAAGAAGGACGCTCAAAAAAGAACGCATATGTATACACAGGACAAGCGTGAAGTAACAACGGTCACAGTTGTTACGCCTTTCTGTTTGAGCAACGCGGTACAAGTGTACACAATGCAGAAGCCGACGCTGTTTGATATTTCTTTTTCTTTTAAACTGCGGCACGTGGAAGGACCCCTCTGCGTCTCCTGCCACGCGGTGGCGTCTGACACAAAGTCTGCCTAAGGTCCACTTGTTTTATCAAGGGACGTTAAGTGTGCCCGGTGTTCTTTTTTCTTTTCCTTCAACATCGTGAGTGGGTACAGAGTACAGAAGGGGGCCACTTTTCCGTGCGCGTCTCAAAGGCAGTTATAAATTTGAAAGAAAATGTGGGAGCGTTGCGTGATAGAAAACACGCTCAAGCTGTTCCGAGATCTGCGTACCGCGAGCGGCAAATGGTGCATATCAATAGCTCGCCGTATATCGCTGGCACGAGCATGGCGTGTGGCTGTGTTGGCTGGCGCAGCAGGCTGCGGAGCGAGGGGTCGCTGGTTCTAATCCCCGGTCAGGGGGGTTTGGAATTTTTTTCTTCTGATTCATTTTTTCTTTGTGCCTTTTTTATATATACATATACATATCCGGGACATGACGGCGTCGACAGACGGCGACGGCGAAAATCAGCCGAGAGTGTTCATGCAATTGCTATCGCAATAAAACGCTCCTAATTGTTTTCTATTAATGGTTACCACTCGCGTCGTTCGCCAGTTACTTCGGATGTACTATGAGTTAGTGTACTGGGACCACTCCTGTTTATAATTTTTATTAATGACATCGTTAACATTACAACAGAGCCAGTTCAAATTAGCTTATTTGCAGACTACTGCATAGTGCATCACGAGGTGGTTTGTCGAGAGCATCAGGAACTTCTGAATAGTAACCTCCAGAGCATATAATCATTGTGTAAACAATGAGACACGAAGCTATATGAAGCAAAGACCGTATACATGCACATATATAACGAAGAAAATATATAAACGGCTGTTTTCTTATAGTCTTCCAGCCAATCCCCTGGTTGAGGTACATGAATATAAATATTGGTGAGTGACTATAACTAACAAACTCAGTTGGAATTCTCAAATCGCTAACATCTGTGCTGCTTCTTTTCGCAAACTGTATCCTGCTGTATATTCTGCACACATCTATATCCACATTTACGCATATAAAACATTACACATACTGCTATCCGTACATGTACAGATACATATCCAGATTCTATGAATATAAAAGCCATATCTGTACATGTACACATATACACATAATTTCATATACATCTGCACTTTCATCTATCATGTGCAGCCGCAGAGCGGAATGAATAAAAATAGACTTATGCACACACATAGAAACATTATCAATGCAGAAATGATAACGAAGATATACGTAAGTTATTCTGAGTGCTAATAAAGTTTTAGTAAGAAATATTGTTCAGCGGAAGGAAAATGAAAGCAAAGAAAAATAAAGGTTGTGTACCGGACGCAAGCACACAATCGCAGCGGTGCCGCGCACGTCTTAATGTCGACCCTATAGCTGCCCGTGAAACATTCTAACGAACAGTAGGACGTAATCTATTTCTTAGTTAACTGCGTTTTTTTTTGTATGTTTTTCGCTGCACATTCTTATACTCCTTCGTGCTCACCGCGGACGACGCGTATGGACGTTTGCAAATGTGGAAACAAGTTACGTGGTGGCAATTGCAGTCCTGCTCGGCCATAGGCGTGCGCACGGGGGGAGGTGGGGGGCAGCCGACCCCCCCAGTTGCCTAAGAGAGGGGAGCGCAAAATCTGCCCCAGACATTGACCGAGTAGGGACGGGGGGGCGCTGCTATGAACCTTCGCGGCCCCTGATGGGGAACCCTGCGTGCGCTTATGCCTCTTAAGGCACGTCGCGTCTCATGAAAAAGGTCCCTGTACATCTGGTCGACCAGTCGGTAAGAGGAATTGAACGCGCGTCCATCAGGAGCTTCCATGATTTGCGTCCAGATCATCAGTTCCCACAGCGCTCTACGGCCAACGGAATTTCCGTAGGCAGAGAGTTCGTGCGTGAAGATTGCAGCGCGGTTGAGCATGCGTTCCGTGTTGACGTTCGTGTCCTGCGCGCTCACTTTTCGGCCTATGTGTACGTGTCCAACGTTGGCCAATTGGGCGAGATGTCCGCTCACGTAGGCGTCGTCGATCTGATAACCCTTGACAAACTTCGAGGCCCTGTACAGCTTCCTCATGGTGTCCGTCGTCATGATCATGGCGAAACCGGAACAGTAGTGCGGGTAGACGTCCATGGCAAGCTGGTCCTCCGGGACGCAGTGCGGGTCGCCGCCGTATCGGAATACGGCAGTGTACATCAACGTGTTGCAGTGGATCGAGCTGTCCTTCAGGGGCAGATACCGGTCCAGGTATCGCCGAAGCTCGAATGGTTGCACGCCGACGTCGTGGTCGATCTTGACGATGTGCCGCACCTTGGGACAGTACTCGTTCACCCATCGCATGCCACGGACGAACTTGTAGGCGGTGGTGTAGTAGCTGTCGTTGTAAGGGAATACCACGACGTCTCCCATCAACTCGGCCTCGAGATTCGTCCAGAGGTTGCTCAAGGAGTTGTTGTCTTGTGCAACGAAGAAGACGCCCGTCCAGTTGAAAGCGGCTCGAGCGGCCTCTTCGAACAGTGTGGCCCTAAGGTGGATACGGGTTTTCCAGTAGCTCGGAGCGACGTGCACGAAGAACAGGGTGTCCAGTGGTTGACTGCAAAGTTGGCGGACCGCCCAGCCGCCTGTGTGCCACTCCTTGTCCGGTCCCATGCACGTCCATAGAATCGATCCTGTGTGGACAGCCATTAGCTCGCCGGACTTTGAAGGTAGGCCGCGGTGTGTTGCGTTCGTCATGCTGCACCGTCGGCGAGGTAGAAGGTGGTGCTGCTACCACGCGAGCAAGCTTCTCTATATGGATCGTTGAGATGATGGCGAGCAAGGCTGCTGCTGCGATCAGGAGGAATTTCTTCTTGATGTTGCAGCTCTGTGGAAATGTCGCCATCACGAGCCTACGTCACGCTTCTTCTTCTTTTCCCTCAGTAATCGTGGATCATACCCCGTGCATGGGATTGGTCCAAGAAGTGGGTGGAGTTTGTGGCATTGCTCTAAACCAATCATGATGATGGGCTTAAAGCATCATCATGATGTGGGAGACGGTGAAGCAATCCACAACTCGGGCGGAAGAAGAAGATGTCTTTTCACCTTTCGAGTCGTCTAAGGAAAAGCATAAGGAACTGATGAGACATTTATTGCTTCGATTCGCGTTGGATAGTAATCGGAGTATTAGGGTAGTGGTTTACCGGGATTTCGGTCGCCCCGCTCATCTCAACGCATCAAAGAATCACTAGCAAGAACAAGTGAAACACGTTAATGTCCCCAGAGAAGAAGAAGAGGAAGAAGAAGCATTCGTCGGCATGGGTTTCTTGAAGCAAGGTATGGGAGCGGGCTAGTTGGTATTCCATAATGATACACTTAAGGCGCAAGAAAAAAACACTAGACAGTAAACGACGAGGACAAGCGCTTGTCCTCGTCGTTTGTCTAGTGTTGCGCTTAAGTGTATCATTATGGGTTTCTTGAAGTTTTGTTTTTAGAGCGAAAGCTGTTATGAGATCGCAACAACAGCCGTTTCTGGCGACCGTAGTTGTATGCCGCCGCCGCCGGTGTCCGTAACCGTTATCGCACGAAATACTAACAATAAAAGAAAACGAAATATAGATATCCAGGATAGAATGGGATTCGAATCCGAGCCCTCTGCGTGGCAGCCGAGTATTTACCACAGTGCTTGAGAAACTGGCAGTCTTTTCTGTGTTGATGGGAGAGAGAACTATGGCGCTGCTGCATTTTTTTTCTGTGTTCAGTCCTGCTGCCATGGCCGTGAATGCAGTCTTTTTTTTTTTTTTTTTTGAGGAGGGGGGAAGGGGTGAGTTGAATTTCCCCGACCAAGCGGGTAAAACTGTCAAAATGTTCCGCCTTCATGTCCCATATCTCTCTGAGAATAAAACACTTCTTTCTATCTTTCTCTGACGAAGAGTGCGCGAAGACGAGACATAGTATTGACCTGGACGATGCAACGACGCTGGCCTGTCAACTGAAGAAGGAAAAGAAAATTCCTCGAATCCTGGTGCAGACGTCGTGACACCTCGGCGTGCATCATCATCCATGGCCTCCTGCCGGACGTCTTCACGGACCTGTGTGTTGAGTAAACTGGTCCACCTCTCCTCATTTCTGTCAGTGTACTATACTGATGATGCAATTGGCATAGTTGGCGTAATGCTTGTACTTTTGATTGCTAATTTATTTCGTTAAGTAGGAGTAAACTTTATTTTGTGCTCGAGCCTGTTCATTTAGAAACGATACATGCTCATGCAATAACTATTTTGAAAAATGTTCATTACGATAAGTTTCACGACAGCGCGGGCGCTGCAAATTAAAAAAAAAAAGAAATACAACGCGAACTTCTCTCGAAGACTCTTTTGCAAAGCAGAATGAAGGTATGTTTTTTCTTAAGAACCGGCGGCAAGTGTACAAACTGTAAGAGAATCGACATTTGGGCTAGTTGGTTGATATGCATGGTATAGCTGTTATTAAGCGCACTTCAACGAAGACAAACGAAAGCGCTTGTCTTGTGTTCCTTTCTCGTTTGTCTTCGTTGAAGTGCGCTTAATAACAGCTATACCATGCATACAAACTGTAGCCTAATATGCTGGAAGTAGGACGATGAGCACATACTGAAAGCGACTGTATAATCATGCAGCTATAATATTTTAGAAAATTAGCAAGTTAATCGGGAGAGGTATTCCTGATGCTGTCTTCGAGAGTACCAAAAGTCGCGCATTTTAATGAAAAAAAAAATGCTTTTGAATCTGTCGGCAGAAGTAGAGGTATCGATTTAGAAATATATGGAAAATTTTCGCCCGTTTTGAACTTTGTCCGCGGTACGGAGGTGTGTTTTTATCATGGAGCGGCTGGCTGACACCGGTGTGCATGTGATATGCTTCTTGATGTTGAGCGCTCGTCCTGTCTTTTTTGTGTGGTCCGTTTAAGAACCTGGGTGTTCCCATGGACAGGCAGACAGTATGGGAATTAATCAGTACCCGCGGCTTCAGTGTCCTCAGTTTTCGCGCCTCTGGCATGATTTGCAGTTCTCATGTATTATGTTTTTGATAAATTATGCAAGAAACAATCAGCTGAACCCTTGCGTCGTCAATGAATGTGATGGATGGTCCTTCGGAGATGGTTCCCGGCGGCTACGCTTCCTTCGTTTGTCGTGCATCGTTTTACGGCATTCTGGACTTCATTTCAACGTGCTGCGCTTAAAACTTGAGTGCTGCTGATTTCATGTGATCTTTCTTCTTGTGTTCTTTTTTTGGTGGCTTTTTGTATATTTGTTTCTTCTTGTCTTCTTTTCCCAAATGGTGGGTCATCAGCCAAAAACTGCAGCCTATTTTGAATAAATCAAGTAATAAGAACTCAAGTGTTCTCCTGAATTTCATCTGCTAGAGCTCTGTGGAAAAAATACACAGTAACTCTGCAGTGTTTGCATGAGAATTCCTTCATCTAACCAATGCGTGACACGATCAGCATAGAATAAACAAACAGCGGAGCAAAGAATTAAAAAAGAATACTCGTGATCCATCGCACTGCAATTCCGTCCGGACGAAGTAAGGACATTCGTAAAATACTCCGGAGGTGCCACGCGAAAATTCCGGATAGCCGGAGTGAAAAAGCAGCGAAAAATACTCCGGAGGTGCCCCGCATTCCCTCCGGCCAGCCGGAGCAAAATGCCGGTAAAAAGTGCTCCGGCGGCGCCCCGCAATCACTCCGGTCGGCCGGAGTGAAATATCATATCAATGAAAAGTACTCCGGCTGTGCCACGCAATTGCTCCGGCCAGCCGGAGTAAGAACTTTGCTCCGGAGGTCCGGAGGAAAAATTACTCCGAACAGGGGGGGTCGCTAGAGGACAGGCGTTTTACTCCCACCTGGGAGTAATTTTCTTTTACAGTGTATAGCTGCCCGTGAAACATTCTAACGAACAGTAGGATTTAATCTATTTCTTAGTTCACAGCATTTTTTTTTAGGGGCGAAGCTCATAAGGGTGTGGGTCTGTCCCTCCTCTGTAGTTGTCGTAGTAGTAGTAGTGGGTAGGTAGGTAGGTAGATAGCCACGTATACAGTGGAATGTATCCACTCCACGTGATAAAGATGACGATGACGCAGTATAGCGGAATGTACCCACTACACGTGACGTGATAAAGATGACGATGACGCAGTATAGTGGAATGTACCCACTACACGTGATAACGATGAAGTATAAGCGCGTTCCAGTATAGCGGAATGTACCCACTACACGTGACAACGATGACGATGACGCCTGATGACCATGAAGAATATGCGCGTTCCAATATAGAGGAATGTACCTACTACACGTGATGACGATGACGCTGATGACCATGAAGTATAAGCGCGTTCCAGACCACACATTCTCCTTCTGCCAAGGATGAAAACGATCGAGCTTCGCCCACTCATCATCATTCACTTCGTGGATATGGCGTGATTTTTTTTTTATGTTTCTCGCTGCACATTCTTATACTCCTTCGTGCTCACCGCGGACGACGCGTATGGCGTTTGCAAATGTGGAAACAAGTGACGTGGTGGCAATTGCAGTCCTGCTCGGCCATAGGCGTGCGCACGGGGGAGGTGGGGGGCAGCCGACACCCCCCAGTTGCCTAATAGAGGGGGAGCGCAAAATCTGCCCCAGACATTGACCGAGTAGGGAAGGGGGGCGCTGCTATGAACATTAGCGGCCCCTGATGGGGAACCGTGCTTGCGCTTATGCCTCTTGTTAAGGCACGTCGCGTCTCATGAAAAAGGTCCCTGTACATCTGGTCGACCAGTCGGTAAGAGGAATTGAACGCGCGTCCATCAGGAGCTTCCATGATTTGCGTCCAGATCATCAGTTCCCACAGCGCTCTACGGCCAACGGAATTTCCGTAGGCAGAGAGTTCGTGCGTGAAGATTGCAGTGCGGTTCAGCATGCGTTCCGTGTTGACATTCGTGTCCTGGGCGCTCACTTTTTGGCCTATGTGTTCGTGTCCAACGTTGGCCAATTGGGCGAGATGTCCGCTCACGTAGGCGTCGTCGATCTGATAACCCTTGACAAACTTCGACGCCCTGTACAGCTTCCTCATGGTGTCCGTCGTCATGATCATGGCGAAACCGGAACAGTAGTGCGGGTAGACGTCCATGGCAAGCTGGTCCTCCGGGACGCAGTGAGGGTCGCCGCCGTATCGGAATACGGCAGTGTACATCAACGTGTTGCAGTGGATCGAGCTGTCCTTCAGGGGCAGATACCGGTCCAGGTATCGCCGAAGCTCGAATGGATGCACGCCGACGTCGTGGTCGATCTTGACGATGTGCCGCACCTTGGGACAGTACTCGTTCACCCATCCGCATGCCACGGACGAACTTGTAGGCGGTGGTGAAGTAGCTGTCGTTGTAAGGGAATACCACGACGTCTCCCATCAACTCCGGCCTCGAGATTCGTCCAGAGGTTGCTCAAGGAGTTGTTGTCTTGTGCAACGAAGAAGACGCCCGTCCAGTTGAAAGCGGCTCGAGCGGCCTCTTCGAACAGTGTGGCCCTAAGGTGGATACGGGTTTTCCAGTAGCTCGGAGCGACGTGCACGAAGAACAGGGTGTCCAGTGGTTGACTGCAAAGTTGGCGGACCGCCCAGCCGCCTGTGTGCCAGTTCTTGTCCGGTCCCATGCACGTCCATAGAATCGATCCTGTGTGGACAGTCATCAGCTCGCCGGACTTTGAAGGTAGGCCGCGGTGTGTTGCGTTCGTCATGCTGCACCGTCGGCGAGGTAGAAGGTGGTGCTGCTACCACGCGAGCAAGCTTCTCTATATGGATCGTTGAGATGATGGAGAGCAAGGCTACCGCTGCGATCAGGAGGAATTTCTTCTTGATGTTGCAGCTCTGTGGAAATTGGTTGGTTGGTTGGTTCCTTTGTGAGTTGTCACAACCCACCTCGGGGGATAGGCCATGAATCGGATGGTGTCTTGCTTAAGAAACAAATTCACGTTACTGGAGGAAAGGGTTGAAGATGAATTGCATTACAGATTAGTATTATAAACTGGCCAGATTAAAAAAAGAAAAAGGAGGGAAAAAAAAACCTATAGAGACCCAATAAAAAATATATATATATATATACAGCTATAATTAAGACAATTGAAGGGATCTAACCTTAACATTCCATTCTTTTAGAGTCTCGTAAATAATTCGATACAGCGTTGAAAACGCCCCTGTGGCTAAAACCAAAGGTGGTTGCACCAAATGAGAGAATCACCGGAAGAGTCAAATTTAAGGGTAACTTTCGTTGGGGTTCTTCAAGTAATCTTTTCCTTTGTATTTTAAATCTTCGGCACGTCAAAAAGAAGTGCTCCAGAGATTCGCTCTCATTACAGTGAAAGCATAAAGGTGACTGAGCCAGACCTGACCTATGAAGGTAAAAGTTCAGTGGGGGGGACTCGACATCGTAGCCTTGTAAATAATATTTCCTCCTTTCTAGATGAGCACCACCTGCTCTGCCAAGGAAACTTTAGCTGTGAGAAGTCTGATAATGATAATGGAGATTTATCGAAGTTACTGGCCGTAGTCAATTTTTCGAATCGTGCGGCTGTGACATACGCCGACGTGGGCAATACAGACAATACAGGGCCTTTGTGGGATGATATTGCAAGTGCATCCGCACATTCATTTAGAGCTAAACCTCTATGGCCTGGTACCCACACTAATCGAACGAGCCGTACATGTCTGGGAATTAGTGAATAGAATGTCTCTAATGTACTCGATAAGTTAGGTGCGCTTAAGGCCGAACAGACAGAGAGGCAGTCTGTTAGAACAACCACCTCTGATAAGCACTGGGGCAATTTACGCAATGCTAGGACTATTGCCAGCAATTCAGCCTGGTAAATAGGGGTGAAGTCCGGTAACCGAATAGAGAAATTCCAATCCAGAGAGAACGATACGATTCCCACACCTGCCTTCTCTTCACAAACAGAAGCATCAGTCGCTATGACAGTGGTTGTTTCCAGATTGGCCAAATGATCTTCCAAAATGCCGTTTAGATATTGATACGGTAAATTTTTTGCGTTGTTAGGGTATATATCATCAAATTCAATCCTAATTGTTTCAACAGTGCGGAGTATAAGTACTTCCCAGAGGTGAACTTTTAATGGGTCCAAAAGTCTCTGTGTATAGATGACTTGGGGGGCAATGTAATCTAGACCATTGGTGGTTAAAAAATAAGGCCTGCTGGTTAATGAAAACATACTGTGACCTCCTCTGTGGGGATGCCTAGATTTTGAGAAATGTTCGTACTGTGAGAATATGAAATCTTTTGATAAGAGAAGGCAGGCGTGATTCTTCATATAGAATATTGATCGCAACAAATTTAGGTAGCCCCAGACATAACCGTAACGATTCACGTTCTAAGAGAAGCAGAGGTCGAACTTTATAAGCCGGAGCGCCAGAAAATAAAACGCAGCCGAATTCCAGTATCGCTCGAATGTACATGCAATAAATCATGACGAGCACCTCTCTGCGCAAACCGGCACGTTTGTTGCTGAGCCTACGCAGCATGCCTACTGCGCGTGCTCCCTTAGCCGCCATGTTTTCTATATGGGGACTCCAGTTAAGTTTTTCGGTGTAGGTTACCCCTAAATACCTGACTGACTCGACCTGAGGTATGACGTCTTGTCGGTACAATAATGAAATTTGTACTGGGACATTTTGTGCGAAAACTACGATTGCGCTTTTATTAATATTGAGTGATAAGTTAATACCGTCCAGCCACGTTTCCAGACTATTCATATATGTCTGCAGAATTTGGTAAAGTGTGTGAATGTCTGATGATGAAGCAAAAAATGCGATGTCGTCGGCATACACATACGCCTGCACATCGTGCTGTTTGGGAATAGTACACAGAAGTACATTAAATAATAATGGAGATAACACTGACCCCTGCGGGAGACCTCTCGTTTGCCTATATTTTGAAGAATTTACACCGGATTGCGAGCAATAAAACTCTCTATCACTTAAGAAAGCATAGACCCATGCCAAAAAGTATTGTGGCACTCCTAAGTTCTTAAGGGAATCCATCAGTTTCGCATGCTCCACACTGTCATAGGCTTTCGTGATATCTAAAGTGACTAGAGCAGAGTATTGTTTCTGATATCGAGAAAGCTGTATTCTACTTTCTAGATCGACGTGCGCACACCAAATGGAGCAACCACGCCTGAATCCAATTTGACATGGGCTCAGTGTCATGTTTTCCGACATCCAGCGATCTACACGGCTATGTAAAATTCTTTCGACGAGTTTTACTAGATTCGATGTGAGTGCTATAGGCCTGATATTATCTAAGGTAAACCCAGCGCCTTGTTTTTTTAACAATGGTATCACTTTCGCAACTCTCCAATCGGGTGGGATCCAAGCATTTCTAATTGAGTGATTCACAATTTCGAGTAGGCCAAGGGGGGTAAATTTTATGTACTGTTTTTATTACCGACGTCGTCATACCATCAGGGCCTGGAGCGGAATTAGGTAGCGTTCTTACGACATCTGCTAGTTCTGCGGCTGTGACCTCCTCAAAATCTTCACCCCTATGAGGGGACTGGGGCTGGTACAAGAGAACAGTCGTAAAGCGACTTTCTAGGCCCTGAGCTATCTCTTCGAGAAAAGTCTTCAGTTCACTCGGTGTTGATACCACTGGTTCTAGGTTTTTCAGTACCGGAAGAACTTTCTTGGTTCTCAGAAAGCGAAATAGTGCTTTTCTGTTATCCTTTTTTGAAAGAAACTCAGATCGTTCGCTGTCGAATTCGTCCTTCGCATTGGCAACGGTTCTCTTAAAAATAGCAGCCGCATACTTGTAATCACTCCAGTTGCGAGGGCACTGGTTGAAAAGTAATTTTTTCCATGCAGCTTTTCTTAACCTATACACCCGCGAACAGTCCGGATTCCACCAAGGGTTGGTAGAAGCGCTTTTGGTTCTTTGTATGGTGAATTTGGAATTTTTCAACGAATCTTTTATGATGTCGCTTAATCTGATGGCGTCCGGTTCACCATCAACTATTCGGTGAGATAAAGCCCTTCGTAATACTGTCTCAAATGTGCTGAAGTTTATATGCGTATCCGATGGTCTAATCATTGAAGTTACTGGGCATACCACCTCAAACAGTATAGGCATATGGTCGCTACTTGTGCCAGAATTAATAGCAGTCCATGTTGAGATGGACAGGTTAACACTAGTAAAAGTCAGGTCAAGCACAGAATAAGACCTATTACACATAAAGGTGGGAGTTCTGGTGTTGATACATACAACGTTATTCTTATTAGCCCACTCCCACAGACGCTTCCCATTCAAATCAGTTCTAAAACCCCACGAAATAGATGAGAATTGAAGTCCCCCCACTAATATAATATCTTTTCGGCAATGTGAAACTGCGGTATCTAGAACGGTAGAACTTTGTACACCCGCTGGAAAATAGGCATTGATTAAAGAAAATGGTAGGTACCCCGGAATGGTAATGTCTAACGCTAGAATTTCACTTTCTATAGTCATTGACCGATATGCAGTTTTAGCTCGATGAGCGATTTTAGAGGATATAAATATTGCCAAACCGCCACCCCGAGAGGGACGGTCTAAACGAAATGAGCGGTAATTTTTAATTTTAAAGCACTTTTCGTCTGCAAGCCAAGTTTCTTGTAAAACAATAACATCGGGGGAATATTTATCGCAGAGATAGAATAAATCGGTAGCTGCTGAAAAAATAGAACGGCAATTCCACTGTAATACTTTTAAATTGCCTATTTTGGTGAAATACCAGCAGCACTCACTGCTTTCTCCAAGATACTATCTTTAAAAAAATTCTTTTTTGATGAGTTTTCCTTCTGGTATTTCTTACTTTTTGATTTGGAGTTCACTGAGGAACCTTGTGCTTCAGGGGAAGCACGTCGTTTCATTTTTCTTGAGTCGCATTCCATTTGCTCCGGTTGCGATTCTTGGGAACCGGAGTCCGAGCTCCACTCTAACTCCTGTTCAGTAGGTACAATTATTTTACGGCCTGTGTTGTCGCCATCACGAGCCTACGTCACGCTTCTTCTTTTCCCTCAGTAATCGAGGATCATCCCCCGTGCATGGGATTGGTCAAGAAGTGGGTGGAGTTTGTGGCATTGCTCTAAACCAATCATGATGATGGGCTTAAAGCATCATCATGATGTGGGAGACGGTGAAGCAATCCACAACTCGGGCGGAAGAAGAAAATGTCTTTTCACCTTCGAGTCGTCTAAGGAAAAGCATAAGGAACTGATGAGACATTTATTGCTTCGATTCGCGTTGGATAGTAATCGGAGTATTAGGGTAGTGGTTTACCGGGATTTCGGTTGCCCCGCTCATCTCAACGCATCAAATAATCACTAGCAAGAACAAGTGAAACACGTAATGTCCCCAGAGAAGAAGAAGAAGAGGAAAAAGAAGCATTCGTCGGCATGGGTTTCTCGAAGTTTTGTTTTACAGCAAAAGCTGTTATGAGATCTCAACAACAGCCGTTTCTGTCGCCGTAGTTGTCCGCCGCCGCCGCCGGTGTCAGTAACCGTTATCGCGCGAAATAACAATAAAAGAAAACGAAATAAGTAAAGATATCCAGGATATAATGGGATTCCAACCCGGACCCTCTGCGTGGCAGCCGAGTATTAAAAACGATAGTCTTTCTTAGGATACCTAAACGGAGAAATTTTGGTCTGTCTGTCTGTCTGTCTGTCTGTCTGTCTGTCTGTCTGTTTCTCTGTTTGTCGGCACGTCGCACGATTCAGCTAGCTGGCCAAAGTTTAACCCCCTGCCTTACGACCTCCAATCTTGACCGAGAAGCATGTGTTCATACGGGTGAGCGTGGGCAATGAAAAATCAAATATTACGCATACCTGAGGCACAACATCAATACCTTAGTACTATTCACAGTGTTACTTTAAAACAAAATCTATAGATACGTAATTATAATGATCCTAGTTTTTATTACGCGGCGCTGCTGTGTACAAAACAAGTCTCCGCCCAGTGATTTAACTTCGACGCTGTGGCTGGCTGTGGTGCTGCCACCTGGCAGCAGCATTGTTCAACACAAGCCGATGTTCCCCGGTAGCGCTGTAGATGGCGTCCTCTTCTGTTTTATCAATGCCAGCCAGATGCGGCTGATTCATCGTAGAAGAGCGCTGTCTCAGGCAAGGCAAAACATATATGGCCGCTTGATGAAATACGACCCACTCTACAAGACATGATCAGAGAACGCAGAGAAAAGACCGACGACCAAATTTCAGCGGAGAAACGCCGGCGTCCGTCTAAGCGTGCCCGGAAAACGTCCGAAAAACGAGCCCAGCGGCTAGCCCAGCTATTAAATTGTGGTACTCATGCCGCTCATGCAGTGCAGTCGGCACAAAACTATCGTCTTTCGACGACATTTGCAGCGAAGCACGCAGATACGCGGCCAAATTTTTTACCACAGTGCCACGCCGGTTTTTTTTCTTTGATGGTAATTATTGTAATGCGTACTTGAAATTATCACATATGTTATGACGCAATGATGCATTCACTCAGCGACAAAAAATCGCGCAAGCACTGCACAAGCGTTCAAAGGCTAACATACACATATAGTGTGCAAGTCTAAAAAAAACAGGAAAATGTTCTCAAAAACCTGTCGTACAGGGAGGCTGGCTAGGATGAGCACCTCATAAAGATGGGGTGCCAGTCTGGTCTGATGTAAAGTTCTTCATAAATGTCCTCTAGATGAATAGCCATACGAATGAAATGCATACTTGAAGCAGTGTTTGGTTCTGCATTACGGTACTCCATGTGCGTTTAGCGCAAACTGTGCAGTCCCATAAGGAAAAACATATCAAAGAACACTTCATCGAGAGACGTTAGGAGAGGAGACGTTGGGAGAGGGTAACGTGCAGTATGTTATTGCTTGAAACTCCTTTGAAAACAAACCCTATGAGGACTTCATGTCGGGGAAGGAATCACGTTAACACGTGTAATAAAGCGTTTAAGAAGATTAAAATAACAACCACGCGTCATACCATGCGAATTGCGTAACTAGTAGGTCGTTGAATGCTTCCAGCCCATTACAAAAGGGTCAGTCATAATTATTCCTCGTCATCAGCCATAGCATCTAAAAGTGAACACTATGCCTTACGGGTGCGTAGCCGGTACCAGGCTTCTCCGCAGAATAACGAATAATGGCGTAGTGGGTGCTTCCCAACTTCTAAAAAATTACGATGATTTTTGGCGCAGCCGGTGTCCTGCAAGTGTACTTCTTGTAGTTGCCCCAAGAGTGTTTAAAAGAGGTTCTAGATCTTCCACCTTTTGCTGTGGCTGTGCTGCACGTTACGCGCAGGCCTGGCTTTTTTTTTTACCCTAGCCGGTTCGGTTGCTTAATTCGGTTCCGTTCAATTCAAAATTTCCCCCCCTATATTAAACGCCAGATCCGTGGCCAATCCTCGGTACTGGTAGGAACCAATAATAAAGGCACAAGCAAGCAAGCAAGCAAGCAAGCAAGCAAGCAAGCAAGGCAAAGCAAGGCAAAGCAAGGCTAAGCAATGCAAGGCAAGGCAAGGCAAGGCAAGGCAAGGCAAGGCAAGGCAAAGCAAAGCGAAGCAAATAAATCTGCCGCGGTGTCAAGGAATAGCGACGACGACTACGACATCATCGTCAAAATACACAGCTGAGCTGAACGACGCCACGGGAGAACATCGACCAAACGCAGCCCTGGGACTACGTATAAGGAAGTCGTCTAGCGCGTATGAAGGGTTGTCTTGTACCAATTAAGCTCAAGAAAAAAATTCTCAGCGAAAAACGTTGCTGCTGCCATGTGCCAACGTCATAGTTGCCAACTTCCCATCTGTTGACATCATAGTTACCACCTTCGCCATCTGACTAGGAGCCAATGTCTCGGCAACCGCAGCAAAATTGCTCCAGCCAAAGTGACCAACCGGGTTTCAGCAGGATATATGCCGTTTGTTCAATGGCCGAGCTGGAAAGGGAAGGCTTCTGCAAGACGCTCTCTCTCTTGGTGGGGAAGACTGAGACACGACGGAAGGCACTGTTGTCACTGAATGGCACTCATTCAGTGGTTCGAAGTGGTGTTTAATCGAATTAGATTGGACTTCATTATTTCTAATATTCTATCTTTGGGAGCCTCCTCATTAGGTCATTGCCACCGGTATGTCCGTCCCGCTGTAGAAGTTTTTTTTTACTGAATCAGGGCGGTATTTACTTGGAATCTCTAAATTAGCATGATTGATTTATTCTAACCTTTCTATTTATTTCATTTATTTCAAATACCCTCAGGGTACAAACGTGCATTGAAGAGGGGAGGAGCAAAAGTTAACACATAATAACTACTTGGTTATAGATACAAAACATAGAAATAAAAATAAAAAAATATCGCGATGACACTTAACAAATTTCACTTACGAGAACAAAGGCAAAAGTAGATGAAGTAAACTACACAGCAATTAAAACACTTAAATGGCCCGAAAGTGTAAGAAAATGACATATACACTTCTAAGAGAGATATAATGGAAACATATAATGCGCAAAAAGTAACGATTTGTAAAACGAAATTTCGAGAAGCATAGAAAAAAAACATATACAGAACAATCAAAGGTGTAAAACAAATCCTCAGCGATGTTAACTTGAAAAAAACGCTGAAGTGCGATTTTGAAGTTATTGGTGTTAGCTATGCTTGTGAGTGATGCAGGCAGATTGTTCCAATCTGTGGTCGTTCTAGGGAGAAATGAATGTGAAAAACCAACTTTGTTGCTGTGTGGAATGTTTACTTTTTGGAGATGGTCGATGTGAGATGAAATGTACGGCGGCGGCTGAATGAATATAGAATGTAAATATGAGTTGTGGTAATATATTTTATGGAAAAGAGTCGAGATAGTTTTCTGCGGTGTGATAGCGGTGGAAGGTGTAGGATGTCTCAAGAAGAGACATCCTACACATAATTCAGTAGTCATACAATTCATTTGTGACCACTTTTGTGTATAAGTTATTTGTTTCTTGGCCAATCCCCCAGAATGGGTGTGAGCCATTCATTAAGGCAATCATCACCATCATCATCATATCAAGCGTCACGACATAAATTAGTCACCTATAGCTTCTACGAGTATAATACACCAGAGAAAATACTGAAAACATTCTCCCACTACTCGGCCATTCCCCTGCATTGGGTATGAGCCATGCTCCGAGGAGAACACCTACAACAAGGACCACCCGTCATGAAGACATTTCCTTTGAGGAGCAACAAAAGAATACTTCTCGTCTTGGCCGCTATGACTCTAGTCAGCCTCCTATCGGTGACTTGCACACGAAAGGCAAGATTTGCAAGAACTCCGCGTTTTTTTTCAAAACGCGGCACGCACGGTCTGCCCGCACAGGATCGACACCCTGAATGGGCCGGCACCGGGCAAAGAATGGCACATCGGTGGCTGGGCCGTCCGTCAGATCTGCAGTGAACCACTGGACACGCTGTTCTTCGTGCACACGGCTCCGAGCCGTTGGGAGAACCGCGTTCACCTGCGCGCCACACTGTTCGAAGAAGCGGCTAGAACCGCCTTCAACTGGACGGGCGTCTTCTTCAGCGGAGAACACGAGGACTCCCTGGTGAACAACTGGACGAAGCTCGAGGCCGAGGTCGCGGGAGACGTCGTGGTGTTCCCTTACGACGACACCTTCTCCACGATCCTCTACAAGTTCGTCGGCGGCATGCGATGGGTGACCAAGCACTGTCCCAACGTGCGAAACATCGTCAAGATCGACGATGACGTAGGGGTGCAACCGTTCGAGCTTCGCCGATACCTGGACGAGACGCTGCCCCTGAAGAACAGCTCGATTCATGGCTTCGTGTTTGTGGACATGGACGTACTCCGCCACCACCGGAGCAACTACTGCGTACCGGAAGACGAGCTCGCCATGGACACCTACCCGTTGTACTGCTCCGGTCGTGCCATGATCATAACGATGGACACGATGCGGGAACTGCTCCGGGCATCGAAAGTTGTTAAGGGCTTTGCAATCGACGACGTCTACGTGAGTGGTCATCTCGCTTTGTTCGCCAACATTGGACATGAGAACATGTCTAGCATCAGCTGGCGGCGGCCCTGGCAGGACAACACTGTGCGCATGTTCAGCGGTGAAGTTATCTTCAGATACGAGTATTGAATGCGAAGCATTTCTTAGCGAACTTCGGCGACATTGAGCGTATCTATCTATCTATCTATCTATCTATCTATCTATCTATCTATCTATCTATCTATCTATCTATCTATCTATCTATCTATCTATCTATCTATCTATCTATCTATCTATCTATCTATCTATCTATCTATCTATCTATCTATCTATCTATCTATCTATCTATCTATCTATCTATCTATCTATCTATCTATCTATCTATCTATCTATCTATCTATCTATCTATCTATCTATCTATCTATCTATCTATCTATCTATCTATCTATCTATCTATCTATCTATCTATCTATCTATCTATCTATCTATCTATCTATCTATCTATCTAGTCGCCTACGATTTTGTGCTCTCCTGGCCGTATCGTTAATGGGATTTATACCAAATTTGGTATGGCACAATATGACTGTATGAAGAACATAAATGGCTGGTCATATCATGAAAATCATGACTAACTTGTCATGAAAAGTATGATTTACATGCCACGCTCATGGCGCGCTCGCGGCCGTTTCGTTAGCTTGACATACACCAAATTTGGGATTGAGTGACATGACTGTATGACGAACATAAATGACAAGTGGTAATATGAAAATTATGACTTCATGAGCGACATGACTTGCATTCCACGCTCATAGAGCGCTCGCGGCCGTTTCGTTAGCTTGATATACACCAAATTTGGTATTGAGTGACATGACTGTATGACGAACGTAAATGACAAGTGGTAATATGGAAATCATGACTTGTCATGTGCGACATGACTTGCATACCACGCTCATGGCGCGCTCGCGGCCGTTTCGTTAGCTTGAGATACACCTAATTTGGTATTGAGTGACATGACTGTATGGCGAACATAAATGACAAGTCGTAATATGGAAATCATGACTTCATGAGCGACATGGCTTGCATTCCACGGTCATGGCGCGCTCGCGGCCGTGTCGTTAGCTTGATATACACCAAATTTGGTATTGAGCGACATGACTGTATGACGAACATAAATGACAAGTGGTAATATGGAAATCATGAGTTGTCATGTGCGACATGACTTGCATGCCACGTTCACGGCGTGCCCGCGGCCGTTTCGTTAGCTTGATATACACCAAATTTGGTATTGAGTGACATGACTGTATAACGAACATAAGTGGCAGGTGGTAACATGAAAATCTTGGCATGCATGTCATCTACAATGCCATTTACATGCCACGCTCATGGTGCGCTTGCGTCCAGTTCGCTAGCTTGACGTACACCAAATTGGTATATCGCGACGTGACTGTATGACGAACACAAATGACAGGTCGTAACATGTAAAACATGACATGCAAATTATGTAAAGCATGATTTGATCCTTCCTGGCTGCTTCGCATTACATCGATTCCCACAGTGCGTGGGATCTGCCGGCTTTTTTGTCTACGGAATATCCATCGGCCGCAGAGTGCAGTGGGGACTGATACTCTGGATGAATACGATGCAGCCTCTTCAGAGGCACTCGTATGACTACTCGAATAGACTTGCTGATAAACAGTACCGAGATGATTTCCTCATGACACGGCGCGCTTTACAGGGAGGATGGTACTTGCCTTCACCTGAGAATTATTCATCGTTGCGAGAATTCCGTGTGGCACGTTTGGACCAGAGTACCGAATCTGTTCAAAGAAGAATGAAATCGTGAACTTTGGACGCGTAGCTTTATCATTGTGGAATGTCGCAGTATTGCGGAAATAAAATCTAACGCTTATTCAAAACGACAGTGAAGCTTAAAATGCTGATCTGTTTATTTCTTAGGCGCGGTCAGTACGTCGGGATTTCTCGAAATTTTCGTATGGGAGTTTTCTCGTGCGGCGGGGAGCGCTATTTCCAGTTAAATATTTAGATCTAGTGAGAGGAAACTAAAGATCACGCGTCCCACAATGCGAACTACACAACTAGTGGGCCATTGAAAGCTTCCAACCCAATACAGAAAGATGACGATGATGATGATGATGGCCTGTATGAATGGCTCACACCCACTCTGGAGGATT
Organism: Rhipicephalus appendiculatus; assembly: GCA_030522465.1. Taxonomy (NCBI): domain Eukaryota; kingdom Metazoa; phylum Arthropoda; class Arachnida; order Ixodida; family Ixodidae; genus Rhipicephalus; species Rhipicephalus appendiculatus. Next base: position 53,212 of record JALIZH010032417.1, read on the forward strand.
GGAAAGCTCAGCCGTACTTTTTTCATTGTCATCAGCCACATGCAGCCTAAACAGAGTGCACATAATGCCTTACAGATGTGCAGTGGGTACCTGGCTTCTCCGCAGAATGACGAATAATGGCGTAGTGCATGCTTCCCAACAAGACAAAAATTATGATTAAGGCGTAGTGGCATGCAGAGGCATGGCTGTGTGGTAGAACACCTGCTTGCCACGCAGACAACCCGGGTTCGATCCTCACTCGGACCCGAAAATTTTTATTATTTATTTTATTTGCATCTTTCTCGATTTTTCGGTCACGGACAAGATGATGATTTTTCGGTCACGGACAAGATCAGAATCAGAATCAGAATCCACTTTATTTCCAACAGATTTGTTGGGGGTCCCCCAGGCAAAAAGCTGTGCAAACAGCTTGACGGGACCTGGGGGCCTACAGAGGGCAGCGCATGCAGCGGATTCTACACAGTTGTAAACACTGTCAACAAAAACAAACAGCATAATACGAAGAAAATCTAAAAGTCACATACAAGGAACATCGGAGCGCTGATACAACATGATGCACACAACATGAAAAAAATTACATCATCAAGTAATCACGAACATCTGATTTGAACACACTGAAAGGGGCACTGAAATTTATATGGGTTTTTAAGGAATTGTAAAGAGTTGGTATGCAATACTCTAGTCTAGCTCTACCGTAGTTTGTGCGTGTATGGGGTACTGGTGTTTGCCTGTTACGTATGCTGTAGTCATGACGAGTGTGTTCTTCGTGTTTTGGAAGCTTGTTTTTATGCATATAAAGGGAGAGTTTATATTCGTGTAACTTGGAAGCTTTTAGCATATTCTGTTTAATGAATAGGGGGAGCAGTGGGTAGTAGGCCTGGGTGCACGGTAAAATTTTCAAAAATTCTTAACACCTTCTTTTGCAGCTGTTCTAGTTTATTAAAGTTGGTGGTTGTTGTGTACCCCAGACTAGGGTACAGTATGAAAAACGTGAGTAAAAATTTGCTTGAAGATTCGCTGAAAAGATGATGATTTTTCGCTGACAACCAACGACGCCGACGCCGACACCGACACCGACGCCGACGCCGGAATTTCTGCGAAACGAGCTCTTTAACGCTATCGCGTTAACACAATATTAAACGCGACCGGTGATTGCCGCTGTCTGCGTACAGCGTGTATTGCTTCCTTCCCTTTTCATCTCACTCATATGCTCTGGCGTTGCTCCGCGTTACGCAGCGACAAGGAAAATACTGAAGAACGGTGGGACGCAGCTCTACGCTGTCCGACATTGCAGGGACAGTTGTGGGCAGTCCAAACGGGCCCGCGAAGCGGCCGAAAGGCTAGGTCTTTCGGTCCCAACGTGGGAGCAGCCCGCTTCGGGCTAGGACACTAGCGTGACCTATTGGACCCTAATAAAGTTCTTTCATCCATCTATTCATCGCTTTTCATTGCCCGAGCCACAACTGCGCCCCTCCCCCCCCCCCCACCCCCCCCCCAAAAAAAAAGTTTCGTCTTCAACAGCCCCGACTGCTTCCATCTCCACCGTCACGACCACGTGACATCTTTGATTTTCTGTCCATATTGTCACGGGTGAGAATAGCCAAAGGAAGAAAGAAATATATTTACAGGATGTACCCGGAGTCCTTCAGCCAAGATGGCCTAGCAGGAACAACAACGCGAGCGCTATTTTAATCTTCGTCTTCATCGACTTGATGGAGCATTCCTTGTTGTTCATCATGGCTTGTAACATATAGCCCCCGCCGCTGGGAGCGCCGTCTCGGCGCTTAAGAAATAGTACGATCGTGCGCGGAGAAGTACGGCTTAAGACGGGAGACGTGTATAATATCAGTAGAGGGCAGAGACGATGCCGAGGGAGTGTCCAATGGGGTGACCTCGGTAAGTTGGCGCAAGACCTTGTAAGGCCCGGAATATCGAGACAGGAACTTCGACGACAGGCCAACGTGACGGCAAGGGGTCCAGAGCAAGACCAACGATCCTGGGCAGTAGGAGACGGCGCGGTGGCGGCTGTCGTAGCGATACTTTTGTGACAGCTGCGAGGCAGAAAGGCGGTCCCGGGCGATCTGGCGAGCCGTTCGAGCCCGAGTAGTTGCATCGCGGGCTCGAAGTGTGCATATCTGACGGTAGAACAGTGTCAAAAGGCAAAGTGGGATGGCGGCCGTACAAGAGATAGAAGGGGGGAAAAGCCAGCGGTGTCGTGGCGTGACGAGTTGTAGGCAAACGTCACGTAAGGCAAAGTGCCCATCGTACCGAGTGTTGCACTTGTGGAGATCAAGCTACTTCATCCGACCTAAAAGACAGATAAATGCGGTAGTATCAGTTGCGGATCCAGAGCGGCGGTGGCAGGAGTGATACCCCCCCCCCCCCCCCCCCCATCCCCTGAAGTGTGTGTCCCCCCCTCTTTTCAATGTCTCCTACCCGTGTTCGCACTGGCCACCCAGCCCGATTTCTAACAAATGCTTAGAAATGTGCCTATATATCTGAACAATGGCAGCCCCTAATTTGTTTTAATTCTTCCGGTTTATTACGATTAGAAAATCGATCGAACGAACTGTGAGCGCAAGTTAACAGTATTTATGCTGTGATGGAGTTTTTGTGAAAATAATAACTACTAAAAATTAAAGAGTCGGGACCTTCCCCTAGCGCCGTTTCTCCGCTTTTACTTCAAGCGACCCCCCCCCCCCCCCCGCTTTCTAGAAGGAACGTTGGTTTCCCCTCGAGTCTTTTTGTAGTCGTCCATTCATTTTTCCATCGTGTCTGTCACATAACGGCAGACGTACTATACATCCCTGTCAACGTCCAGTTACGCTTATGGAATAATAAAAAGAAAGTCGCATAAATACCGACAAAAAAACACATCATATCCACGGAGTGAATGATGATGAGTGGGCGAAGCTGCGGAGGTTCATCGGTAAACCGTGAATCTTCCGTGAATTCTGCCCGGTACATCATCACCGACGTGAGATCGGGCGCGTTTATACTAAAGGGTCGATGAGAGTTATGGTGACTGAAGCAATCATGGTTACACCGTGAAATCTTCAGTGGTTTCGCCCAGCAGTAATCAAAGCTATAGTGTGTGTGAAATTTTATTCAAACTTCAATGACCGGTCGTTCCGGCAAGCGCACTCGCTCGGCGGTCCGCGCAATCGGAGAGCAGCTGCACCGCCAACGCCATCTAGCGTACCTTCACCCAACCGCCATATTGTACGCATGTCTATAGGACAGCGCCCTCTCGGAAACGAGACGAGAACTGGAGATGACGACACCATATCCACGGAGTGAATGATGATGAGTGGGCGAAGCTTCGGTGGTGCGTCGGTAAACCGGTAATGTTCCGCGAATTCTGCGCAGTACATCATAAACGACGTGAGATCGGGCGCATTTATACTAAAGGGTCGATGAGAGTCATGGCGACTCGCAGCTCACTTTAATTTTACATGTACGTTGTGAATTTTTTTATTGTTTAATCACGCACAGGATACATCTCACACAGGCACTACCTTGGAGGTCGAAATCCAGTGCCTACTGGCTACTCAGGATGCATGGATCACCGAGGACCGCCGAGGTGATGCTATAAGAAGCTTCGCCCCTAAATATATTCATCATATACAAGTACCGCCATCTAGCGGACATTCCAAGAACTAAACGAGAGGTGGCTATCTACAACTACATACAGCGAGGACGCACGACCCACGGCTTAAGGAGCTTCGCCCCTAAAATTACATAGGTACGCAATTCTAAAGACCCTAGTGTTTTTTAAACTGTATAAGGCAAGGCAAAACATAGTAGTACGGCCGGCACAAGCTGTTTTACAAAGAGCTGTGCTGTGAGCACGCACAACGCCGCACGCCGACAAGGCTCGGTCTTAAGGTGCTTCGCCCCTAAAAAAAAATGTCAGTGGAGGTGCTGGGTATCGATCCCAGTACCTCTCGCATGCTAAGCGAGCGCTCTACCATTACACCCCCCGACGAGGAATTAGCGAGAAGGAAACACCGTTTTGTCCGAAAGAATGCCACACGAATCTGGGCCACATTTACGGTGGCGACGGAATGCAACGCCGGCGACCGCTGCAGCGAGCGAAGTTCGTGTGTCCTTAATCTTCAACGCAGACTCTGAGGTGAAGCACAAGACGTACAAATCTCTCCCCTCACGACACGAGCGCGTGAGCACGGGCGACCACGCCCTGTTGGGCGAAGTACAGGTCGGACGCGCGCAGCGCGCATCCCAACTCGTGTGAAACACGATTACGGCAACGACCTTTAAAGGGTTCTCTTCGTGCCATCTCGCAAGGTGATAGTGGACACACTGAAGCACCTCCGAGCTCTACGTACTGTCAGCGGTAAATGGTGTATACATAAATAGCTCGCCGTTAGTATGCTGGATGACGTATGTGCGTGGCCGAGCTGTCTAACGCGGCGCGCTGCGAAGCGAAAGGTCGCACGTTCGAATCCGCGGGGGCGCGGGTCAGAAAATTCTTTTTTGTATAATTTTTCATTGTGGTTTATATATATATATCTGGTCCTGATGACCTTCCAAATGCATTCCTTTGTCGATATTCTGAAGCACTCGCCCCATTCCTCGCATACTTTTTCCATGCATGTTTATCATAATCTTCAAATCTACCGGTTGACGGGCGAACACCGCTTGTGGTACTCGTACAGAAGAAAGAGGAAACTGCGCTGGTTACAAATTATTGTCCGGTCTCGCTCACTTCTTCCTGCTGTAAGATTCTTGAACATATTGTTGCACTTGACATAGTTAAAGTTTTAACAACATTCTTTCTTCATTTCAGCATGTATTCAGAAGGGGCCTTTCTACGGTCACACAACTAAACATTGTAATTGACAGTTTTGCAAGCGTTCTTGACAAACCTGGTCCAAACTGACGTAATATTTACGGATTTTCAGAAAGCATTCAACCTTGTTTCACGTAAAAAGTTACTTTGCAAACTATAATGCAGTGGCCTTCGCTCTTTCATAATTAATTGGATTTCTGCTAATTAGAAAAACGCACCTAATCATTTTCTATTAATGGTTACCACTCGCGTCGTTCGCTAATTACTTCGGGTGTACCACGAGTTAGTGTACTGGGACCACTCCTGTTTATAATTTTTATTAATGACATCGTTAACGTTACAACAGAGCCAGTTCAAGTTAGCTTATTTGCAGAATTACTGCATATTGCATCACGAGGTGGTTTGTCGAGAGCATCAGGAACTTCTGAATAGTAACCTCCAGAGCATTTAATCATTGTGTAAACAATGAGACACGAAGCTATACGAAGCAAAAACAGTATACATGCACATATATAACGAAGAAAATACATGAAAGGGTTGTTTTCTTGTAGTCTTCCAGCTAATCCCCTGGTCGAGGTAAATGAATATAAATAGTGGTGAGTGACTAACAACTAACCTCAGTTGGAATTCTCAGATCGCTAACATCTGTGCTTCTTTTCGCAAACTGTATTCTGCTGTATATTCTGCTCACATCTATATCCACATTTACGTATATAAAACATTACACATACTGCTATCCGTACATGTACAGATACATATCCAGATTCTATGAATATAAAACCATATCTGTACACGTACACATATACACATCATTTCATATACATCTGCACTTTCATCTATACATGTGCAGCCGCATAGTGGAATGAATAAAAACTAGACTTTTGCACACACATAGAAACATTATCAATGCAGAAATGATAACGAAGATATACGTAAGTTATTCTGAGTGCTAATATATAAAGTTTTAATAAGAAATATTGTTCAGCGGAAGGAAAATGAAAGCAAAGAAAAATAAAGGTTGTGTACCGGACGCAAGCACACAATCGCAGCGGTGCCGCGCACGTCTTAATGTCGACCCTATAGCTGCCCGTGAAACATTCTAACGAACAGTAGGACGTAATCTATTTCTTAGTTAACTGCGTTTTTTTTTGTATGTTTTTTCGCTGCACATTCTTATACTCCTTCGTGCTCACCGCGGACGACGCGTATGACGTTTGCAAATGTGGAAACAAGTTACGTGGTGGCAATTGCAATCCTCTCGGCCATAGGCGTGCGCACGGGGGAGGTGGGGGGCAGCCGACCCCCCCCAGTTGCCTAAGAGAGGGGAGCGCAAAATCTGCCCCAGACATTGACCGAGTAGGGACGGGGGGGCGCTGCTATGAACCTTCGCGGCCCCTGATGGGGAACCCTGCGTACGCTTATACCTCTACTTAAATCACGTCGCGTCTCATGAAAAAGGTCCCTGTACATCTGGTCGACCAGTCGGTAAGAGGAATTGAACGCGCGTCTATCAGGAGCTTCCATGATTTGCGTCCAGATCATCAGTTCCCACTGCGCTCTACGGCCAACGGACATTCCGTAGGCAGAGAGTTCGTGCGTGAAGATTGCAGCGCGGTTGAGCATGCGTTCCGTGTTGACGTTCGTGTCCTGCGCGCTCACTTTTCGGCCTATGTGTACGTGTCCAACGTTGGCCAATTGGGCGAGATGTCCGCTCACGTAGGCGTCGTCGATCTGATAACCCTTGACAAACTTCGAGGCCCTGTACAGCTTCCTCATGGTGTCCGTCGTCATGATCATGGCGAAACCGGAACAGTAGTGCGGGTAGACGTCCATGGCAAGCTGGTCCTCCGGGACGCAGTGAGGGGCGCCGGCCGTATCGGAATACGGCAGTGTACATCAACGTGTTGCAGTGGATCGAGCTGTCCTTCAGGGGCAGATACCGGTCCAGGTATCGCCGAAGCTCGAATGGTTGCACGCCGACGTCGTGGTCGATCTTGACGATGTGCCGCACCTTGGGACAGTACTCGTTCACCCATCGCATGCCACGGACGAACTTGTAGGCGGTGGTGAAGTAGCTGTCGTTGTAAGGGAATACCACGACGTCTCCCATCAACTCGGCCTCGAGATTCGTCCAGAGGTTGCTCAAGGAGTTGTTGTCTTGTGCAACGAAGAAGACGCCCGTCCAGTTGAAAGCGGCTCGAGCGGCCTCTTCGAACAGTGTGGCCCTAAGGTGGATACGGGTTTTCCAGTAGCTCGGAGCGACGTGCACGAAGAACAGTGTGTCCAGTGGTTGACTGCAGAGCTGGCGGACCGCCCAGCCGCCTGTGTGCCAGTTCTTGTCCGGTCCATGCACGTCCATAGAATCGATCCTGTGTGGACAGCCATTAGCTCGCCGGACTTTGAAGGTAGGCCGCGGTGTGTTGCGTTCGTCATGCTGCACCATCGGCGAGGTAGAAGGTGGTGCTGCTACCACGCGAGCAAGCTTCTCTATATGGATCGTTGAGATGATGGCGAGCAAGGCTACCTGCTGCGACAAGGAGGAATTTCTTCTTGATGTTGCAGCTCTGTGGAAATGTCGCCATCACGAGCCTTCGTTACGCTTCTTCTTCTTCTTTTCCCTCAGTAATCGTGGATCATACCCCGTGCATGTTTGTTTGTTTGTTTGTTTGTTCCTGTACATATGGCTCGTACCCACTACGGGGGATTGGCCATTAACCGGCGGTTAATGAGGGAATAATTTAAAGTTTTGTTGGAGGAAAATGAATTAACCGGTCATAAATGGAATATAGAATTGTTGATTACGCTTCTTCTTCTTCTTTTTCCCTCAGTAATCGTGGATCATACCCCGTGCATGTGATTGGTCAAGAAGTGGGTGGAGTTTGTGGCGATGCTCTAAACCCATCATGATGATGGGCTTAGAACATCATCATTATGTGGGAGACGGTGAAGCAATCCACAACTCGGGCGGAAGAAGAAGATGTCTTTGATCTTCGAGTCGTCTAAGGAAAAGCATAAGGAACTGATGAGACATTTATTGCTTCGATTCGCGTTGATAGTAATCGGAGTATTAGGGTAGTGGTTTACCGGGATTTCGGTTGCCCCGCTCATCTCAACGCATCAAAGAATCACTAGTAAGAACAAGTGAAACACGTAATGTCCCCAGAGAAGAAGAAGAGGAAGAAGAAGCATTCGTCGGCATGGGTTTCTTGAAGTTTTGTTTTTAGAGCAAAAGCTGTTATGAGATCGCAACAACAGCCCGTTTCTGGCGCCGTAGTTGTCCGCCGCCGCCAGCCGGTGTCAGTTACCGTTATCGCACGAAAAATGTCAATAAAACAAAACGAAATAAATAAAGATATCCAGGATAGAATGGGATTCGAACCCGGACCCTCTGCGTGGCAGCCGAGTAGTTTTTTGCTTTGATGGTAATTATTATAATGCCTACTTGAAATTATCACAAATGTTATGACGCAGTGATGCATTCACTCAGCGACAATAATCGCACAAGCACTGCACAAGCATTCAAATGATAACATACATATATACTGTGCAAGTATCAGAAAAACCGGAAAAAGTTGTGCAAAACCTGTCTTACTGGGAGGCTGTCAAGGATGTGCACCTCATCAAGATGAGGTGCAAAAGACTGGCACTCCATCTTGATGAGGTGCACATCATCAAGATGGGGTGCCAGACTGGTCTGATGTAAAGTTCTTCATGAATGTCCTTTAGATGAATAGCTATACGAATGACATGCATACTTGAAGCAGTGTTTGGTTCTGCATTACGGTCCTGCATGCGCGTTTTGCGCAAACTGTGCAGTCCCATAAGGAATAACATATCAAAGAACACTTCATCGAGAGACGTTGGGAGAGGAGACGTTGGGAGAGGGTAATGTGCAGTATGTTAATGCTTGAAACTCCTTTGAAACAACCCCTATGAGGACTTCATGTCGGGTAAAGAATCACGTTAACATGTGTAATAGAGCGTTTCAGAAGATTAAAATAACAACCACGCGTCATACATATGCGAATTGCGTAACTAGTGGGTCGTTGAATGCTTCCAGCCCATTACAAAAGGGTCAGTCATAATTATTCCTCGTCATCAGCAATAGCATCTAAAAGTGAACACTATGCCTTACGGGTGCGTAGCGGGTACCAGACTTCTCCGCAGAATAACGAACTAATGGCGTAGTGGGTGCTTCCCACCTTCACAAAAATTACGAAGATTTATGGCGCAGTGGGTGCCCTGCAAGTGTACTTCTTGTAGTTGCCCCAAGAGTGTTTAAAATAGGTTGTAGATCTTCCAGCTTTCGCTGTGGCTGTGCTGCACGTTGCGCACAGGCCTGGCTTTTTTGTTTTTTTTTTTGTTCCCCTAGGCGACCGATTTGTTTCTCATGCTTCGGTTCCGTTCAATTTAAAAATTTCCCCGTCATATTAAACGCCAGATCCATGGCCAATCCTCGGTACTGCTAGGAGCCAATAATCAAGGAACAAGCAAGCAAGCAAGCAAGCAAGGCAAAGCAAGACAAAACAAGGGAAAAGAAGGCGAAGCAAGTCAAGCAAAGCAAAGCAAATAAATGTGCCGCGGAGTCGAGGAATAGCGACGACGACCACGACACCATAGTCAAGATACACAGCTGAGAAGGACGACGCCACGGGAGAACATCGGCGAAACGTAGCCTTGACACTACGTATACGGAAGTCGTCCAGCACGTATGAAGTGTTGTGTTGTACCAATTAGGCTCAAGAAGAAATTCCCAGCGAAAAACATTGCTGCTGCCGTGTGCCAACGTAATAGTTGCCACCTTCCCCATCTGACTAGGGGCCAATGTCTTTGCAACCGCAGCAAAATTGCTCCAGCCAAAGTGACCAACCGGGTTTCAGCAGGATATATGCCGTTTGTTCAATGGCCGAGCTGGAAAGGGAAGGCTTCTGCAAGACGCTGTCTCTCTCTCTCTCGGTGGGGAAGACTGAGACACGACGGAAGGCACTGTCGTCACTTAACGGCACTCATTCAGTGGTTCGAAGTGGTGTTTCAATCGAATTAGATTGGGCTTCATTATTTCTAATATTCTATCTTTGGGAGCCTCCTCATTAGGTCATCGCCACCGGGATGTCCGTTCCGCTGTAGAATTTTTTTTTAATTGAATCAGGGCGGTTTTGACTTGGAATCTCTAAATTAGCATAATTGATTTATTCTAACCTTTCTATAATTCAGTAGTCATACAATTCATATGTGACCACTTTTATATATAAGTTATTTGTTTCTTGGCCAATCCCCCAGAGTGGGTGTGAGCCAATTCATTAAAGGCAATCATTACAATCATCATCATATCAAGCGTCACGACATATGTTAGTCACCTATAGCTTCTACGAGTATAATACACTAGAGAAAATACTAAAAACATTCTCCCACTACTCGGCCAATCCCCTGCATTGGGTATGAGCCATGTTCCGAGGAGAACACCTACAACAAGGACCACCCGTCATGAAGACATTTCCTTTGAGGAGCAACAAGAGAATACTTCTCGCCTTGGCCGCTATGACCCTCTAGTCAGCCTCCTATCGGTGACTCGCACACGGAAGGCAAGATTTGCAAGCACTCCGCGTTTTTTCAAAAAGCGGCAACACACGGTCTGCCCGCACAGGATCGACTTCCTGGATGGGCCGGCACCGGGCAAAGAATGGCACATCGGTGGCTGGGCCGTCCGTCAGATCTGCAGTGAACCACTGGACACGCTATTCTTCGTGCACTCGGCTCCGAGCCGTTGGGAGAACCGCGTTCACCTGCGCGCCACACTGTTCGAAGAAGCGGCTAGGAACCGCCTTCAACTGGATGGGCGTCTTCTTCATCGGAGAACACGAGGACTCCCTGGTGAACAACTGGACGAAGCTCGAGGCCGAGGTCACTGGGAGACGTCGTGGTGTTCCCTTACAACGACACCTTTCTCCACCATCCTCTACAAGTTCGTCGGCGGCATGCGATGGGTGACCGAGCACTGTCCCAACGTGCGAAACGTCGTCAAGATCGACGATGACGTAGGGGTGCAACCGTTCGAGCTTCGCCGATACCTGGACGAGACGCTGCCCCTGAAGAACAGCTCGATTCATGGCTTCGTGTTTGCGGACATGGACGTACTCCGCCACCACCGAAGCAACTACTGCGTACCGGAAGACGAGCTCGCCATGGACACCTACCCGTTGTACTGTTCCGGTCGCGCCATGATCATGACGATGGACACGATGCGGAAACTGTACCGGGCATCGAAAGTGGTGAAGGGCTTTGCAATCGACGACGCCTACGTGAGCGGTCATCTCGCTTTGTTCACCAACATCGGACACGAGAACATGTCAGGCATCAGCTGGCGGCGGCCCTGGCAGGACAACACTGTGCGCATGCTCAGAGGTGAAGTCATCTTCAGACACGAGTATTTTGTCTATGGAAAATCCTGTCGGCCGCAGGGTGCAGTGGGGACTGATGCTCTGGATGAATACGATGCAGCCTCTTCAGAGGCACTCGTATGACTACTCCGATAGACTTGCTGATAAAGAGTACCGAGACGGTTTTCTGGCGACACGACGCGCTTTACAGGAAGGATCGTACTTGCCTTCACTTGAGAATTATTCATCGTTGCGAGAATTCCGTGTGGCACGTTTGGACCAGAGTACCGAATCTGTTCAAAGAAGAATGAAATCGTGAACTTTGGACGCGTAGCTTTATCATTATGGAATGTCGCAGTATTGCGGAAATAAAATCTCACGCGTTTTCAAAACGACAGTGAAGCTTAAAATGCTGATCGCTTTAATTCTTAGACGCGGTCAGTACGTCGGGATGGCTCGAAATTTTCGTATGGGAGTTTTCTCGTGTGGATGGGAGAGCTATTTCCAGTTAAATATTTAGATCTAGTGAGAGTAAACTAACGATCGCGCGTCCCACAATGCGAAATACACAACTAGTGGGTCATTGAAAGCTTCCAACCCAATACAGGAAGCTCAGCCGTACTTTTTCATCGTCATCAGCCACATGCAGTCTAAACAGAGTGCACATAATGCCTTACAGATGTGCGGCGGGTACCTGGCTTCTCCGCAGAATGACGAATAATGGCGTAGTGTGTGCTTCCAAACAAGACAAAAATTATGATTAGGGCGTAGTGGGTACCTTGCAAGTGTACTTGTATCGGTAAGCCCAAGAGAGTTTACATCAATATTCTTAAACAGGAGGCGTACCAATGTTCCGACGTGTGGTATTGTCTACAAAGCAGCAACGCGAAGACAAGAGAAGTTGGTGCCTTGAAGATGACATGACGACTCGTCGCAACGTTGGCTCCAGCAAGATTCTTTATCGAACGATGTCTCGTCACTTCAAGCGCTTATTAAAGTGAGCTATTTGATGGCAGGTGTGCATGAGTAGCTTAAGAGATGGGAAAGAAAGAAGTGGAAATTTCATTAAGAGCTCGCTTTTTTCTTGTTAGACACAATATGAAACGCGACCGTGATTGCCGCTGTCTGCGTACAGCGTCTATTGCTTCTACCTTCCCTTTTCATTTCCCGACCACAACTGCCCCCCCCCCCCCCCCCCAAAAAAAAAAGAGTTTCGTCTTCAACAGCCCGACTGCTTCCATCTCCGCCGTCACGACCACGTGACATCTTTGATTTTCTGTCAATATTTTGCCGTCGTACCGAGTGTTGCACTTGTGAGATCAAGCTACTTCATCCGACCTAAAAGACAGATAAATGCGGTAGTATCAGTTGCGGATCCAGAGCGGTGGTGGCAGGAGTGATAGCCCCCCCCCCCCTCCCCAAGCCTGTGTCAGCACCCCCCCCCCCCCCCTTCCTTTAGGGGCGAAGCTCCTTAGGGTGTGGGTCTGTCCCTCCTCTGTAGTTGTTGTAGTATTTGTAGTTGTAGTTGTAGTAGGTAGGTAGGTAGATAGCCACGTATAGTGGAATGTACCCACTCCACGTGATAAAGATGACGATGACGCAGTATAGTGGAATGTACCCACTACACGTGATAACGATGAAGTTTAAGCGCGTTCCAGTATAGTGGAATGTACCCACTACACGTGATAACGATGACGATGACGCTGATGACCATGAAGTATAAGCGCGTTCCTCTGTAGTAGTAGTAGTTGTTGTAGTAGGTAGGTAGCCACGTATAGTGGAATGTACCCACTCCACGTGATAAAGATGACGATGCAGTGTAGTAGATTGTACCCACTACACGTGATAACGATGAAGTATAAGCGCGTTCCAGTATAGTGGAATGTTCCCACTACACGTGATAGCGATGACGATGCCGCTGATGACCATGAAGTATAAGCGCGTTCCAGACCACACATTCTCTTTCTGCCATGGATGAAAACGATCGAGCTTCGCCCACTCATCATCATTCACATCGTGGATATGGCGTGATTTTTTTAGGGGCGAAGCTCCTAAGGGTGTGGGTCTGTCCCTCCTCTGTAGTTGTTGTAGTAGTAGTAGTAGTAGTAGTAGTAGTAGGTAGGTAGGTAGGTAGATAGACTCGTATAGTGGAATGTACCCACTCCACGTGATAAAGATGACGATGACGCAGTATAGTGGAATGTACCCACTACACGTGATAGCGATGAAGTATAAGCGCGTTCCAGTATAGTGGAATGTACCCACTACACGTGATAACGATGAAGTATAAGCGCGTTCCAGTATAGTGGAATGTACCCACTACACAGGATAACGATGACGATGACGCTGATGACCATGAAGTATAAGCGCGTTCCAGACCACACATTCTCTTTCTGCCATGGATGAAAACGATCGAGCTTCGCCCACTCATCATCATTCACTTCGTGGATATGGCGTGATTTTTTAGTGTCTCCAACCCGTGTTCGCACAGGCCACCCAGCCCGATTTCTAACAAATGCTTAGAAATGTGCCTTTATATCTGAACAATGGCAGCCCCTAATTTGTTTTAATTCTTCCGGTTTATTACGATTAGAAAATCTATCGAACAAATGTGTGGGACCCCTGTGAGTACAAGCTAACAGTATTTGTGCTGTGATGGGGTTCTTGTGATAGCAATAACTTTTAAAAAACTGAAGAGTTGGAATTTTCCCCCCACCCCCCGCCGCTCCAGTTTTACTTCAAGTGACCCCCCCCTCCACATAGGAACGGTAGTATTCGCGTCCAGTCTCTTTGTAGTCAGCCATTCATTTTTCATCGTGTCTGTCACATAACGGCTGTTGTACTATGAATCTTTGTCAATTTTCAATCACGTTGATCGAATAAAAAAGAAAATCGCATAAATGCCGGCAAAAAAAAAAGAGAAAATGTCAATGGAGGTGCTGGGTATCGATCCCAGTACCTCTCGCATGCTAAGCGAGCGCTCTACCATCTGAGCTACACCCCCCGACGAGGAATCGTGAAGACAAAACACCCTTTTATCCGCAAGCATGCCACAAGAATCTGGGCCACATATACGGTGGCGACGGAATGCAACGCCGGCGGCGCATCTGGCTTCTCCGACCACACTCGCCTCGCATTCTAATGAGCCTTCGCCTCGCCTTTTACTCTACGGGATCAGGAGAGCGTGGCTCCCCTTTGGGATTGAACGAATCTTGTAGTCTGAAATTTATTGCAGCCGTTTTTTTTTTGAGGTACATGTATAGTTTGTGTATGTATTATGGGCTTTTTTTTTTGCTCTTGTCAGGCCCCCCCCCCCCCCCGTAATTCAAAAATAAACTAAATAGAAAGTGGGAAGAGGGGAGGGGCTGAAGTGAAACTTCCCCCCCCCCTCCCCCGTTAGGAAAGCCTGCGCATGCCTATGCTGAACTCAACGCGATTACTTTAAGTGCTCGTATGCCCCATTCGATCTCAAGTAAGCCGATACAATTTAGAAGAATTGATCACTGGGCGAGTTCGTAATCCATGACTACGAAAAACTGCGCGAAATATGCTGGCACAAAGAAAACACACGCACAAGCGCTTGTGCGTGTGTCTGCTTCGTGGCCAGTTTATTTCGCGCTGTTCTTCGTAGTCATGGTAAGCCGATACGAAGTCAGCACAAAGTAGACAGAAGCAATTTTCCACCAGATGTCAAAGGAAAAAAAAGGAAGTCCGTCGAGCCGGATTCGAACCAGCGACCTATGGATAACAGCGTTGGGAACACCTCTACAGTCCACCGCTCTACCAACTGAGCTATCGACGGGGCGAGAGTGCGCTCACTAAGGCTTGCCTGGGCAGCGCATTGACGTAAGCCGCAGCCCATTTGCGACGGCCGGATATGCCGGGTCTTGTCTTCCCATCAGCTGTATTGTTTCTGAGGCGCTACAGGATTGCATACAACTTCACAAGACGTGCCTCGGCGCGCACCGATTCCAGGGAAGCATTCGCGTCAGCTGTCGCCCTGCGCTGCTCAGCACGATGTCGTGGGTTCGACTCCCAAACACGGAAGTCGAAGTCCGGTCGCAGCGGAAGCAACCGAAGGCAATTTCTGTGTATGATTAACAAAGAAGCCCTCGAGACGAAAAGTAATGAATCCTACCCAGGACGTAGCTAGACATCATTTTTTTTAGTGGCGAAGCTCCTTAGGCCCTCAGGAATGAGCGTTGTCGTCGAGGCTCGCCGTAGTCCCTAGTCGAAGCGCAGGTGCGAAACATCCTGTACGCAATACCGTCTACAGAGCGTACATAGCGCGCATGTGGTTTTAAAAAACAAACAAAATAAAAGGCCACAACACCGTAAAAACACCCACATTTAACCACCCATCGATCAAAGCAAATGACAGAACAAAAGGTTAACAAGAACAAAATAAAAGGCTGTTAACCAGAACAAAATAGAAGGCCACGATTCAGGATCCGATGCACACTGCTTGGCCCCCATCATCAGGCATTCACTTTCTGGATCTGCAGTCCATTTTTTTCTTTGGAGGGGGGGTGGGGTGGAATGAACCACCCTATATGCATGTTTGCGCATGCGTTTGCTTATGTGCGTGTATATATACACATGCCAAAACATTAAAAATTTCGGCAAGGGGAGAGGGTTGTTGAATATACACCGTTCACCGTGGCCCGGTGTACTGCGCTAAAGGTAATTAATTCCCACAATTGAATTTAAATTCCGATTACAACCGAAATTCCTCATATCTTACGTACACTTTCAGTGGGGATAAGTCCACACGAGCAAAATTAATGTGCACCGAAACATTCCTCTGTTAAACAAACGTGAGGAAAAAAAAATAATTCTCCGAAAAAAAAAAAGTACTCCGTCGAGCCGGATTCGAACCAGCGACCTATGGATGTCCGCTTCGGGTGAGAACCTCTACAGTCCACCGCTCTACCAACTGAGCTATCGACGGAACTGTATACGCCGCGCCTACCTGTTTGTCTTGAATGCGGTCGACGCACGCTGTGTGACCCAGTTAGTATTACATAGCGAGGCGAGGTGTGGCCGCTCCGCGTAATGTATGCGAGGCGAGGTGCGTATCGCATACATTACGCGGAGCGGCCGTTTGTGCTTCGCACCATCTCTTTTTTATCCTTGTTGCCTAAGAGTGATCGCGCTTTGTGTGTTTCATTGTTCCGTCTGTCCTGGTAGCCTTTGTAACGACACATCTTCTATTGTCACAGCATTTCATGAAAAACACAGTACTTGCTTCGCGTGTGAACGCGTTGCTGCCTCTTACGTTATTTATTTCATTTAGAACAATACTTAAGACAATAGTCTGAGTAATAGACGTTGTACAAAAAAAAACAAAGTGCAAGAAAGAGGTAAAGATCGTAAATTAGTGCGTAGCAAGGGGGGAAGTTGGTGGTAATGAATTATCCTATAGGGCTGCTCGTGGGACGAAGGAATATTGGTATAAATTATAGTTCTTGATAACATAGGCGTGCGCAGAGGGTTCCCCTTCAGAGGGGGGGGGGGGGGGCGAAGGTTCATCGCAGGGCCCCCCCTCCCCATTAAGTCAACCTATGGGGCAGACTTTGCGCCCCCCCTCTCTTTGGTGACTAGGGGGGGGGGGGGGCGCCCGCTCGGCCCCCCCTCTTGCGCACGCCTATGCTTGAGAATACGGGTTACGTGTGGTGACCGTGTCTCTGACGTGAGGCTGTACCGACGCATTTCTCCAAGTAATCGCGATATTTCATTTTAAGCTTATCAAAAAAAGAAGAAGAGCTAAGAAATTCAAAAGTGCCCGCTTTCTTCTTTGAGATAGTTGGTTCCAATTCGGCCAGCTGTAAAATTTCCAGAAGGTGAATCAAGACGTTTGAAATGTTTGTGAACGTTTTAAACAACACAAACAAAAGAAAGCTGTAAGGTAGACTCCAGGCCTTACAGACAGTGCGTCCACAAACACATCGAATTTACCGCTTAATGAAACGAACAGTAATGCATATTTTTATCGGGAGAAAAAATCGTATGACTCGTATGACATCTATGTATACACACCCCATTATAATGTAACCTGATATCCTTAATGAAAATCCCGTACGTTGATATGCAAACCCATACTACTCTATATAGAACTGTAGGGCAGATCTTTTGCATGTGAATTCGCGGTGATAAAGGCCGAGTCAATAAAGTTCAGTGGCTGGAAGGCTTAACGGGACATCTGGTAGTGTCATGAAGTTTCCTAATAATGCACTAGAGGGAACTCTGGCGCTAGTGTCTATGGGAGCTGCAACGCACGGCGCTTCAACCAGCATGGGAATGATGGGTAGTACACGGATTTGTCTAAGCTTCGTTCTTTCGGCTCCGTTTGGCTTCGTGCTGGAGCCTGTGTATCGTCTAAACAACTTGTAGATAGAGTGGCGATGCTTACCTGAAAGTGACGGGAAAGCTTATCTTCCATGACGACGGTCCTGGCTCTGCACTCCGATGACCAAGCCTGTGACACTCTTGTTTCGAAAAACCATGAAGAGTTCAGTCAGAAACGGGATCAATTCACAACGAACTCTCCAGTCGACGCCCCTCTGTCGTCTGTCTACTAGATCTACTTTGATTACCTAAGTTGTAACATGGCTACACGCGGCTATGCGATACATGGATATGCTATACATGGTTCTGCCTGCTTAGAGCCATACATTGCTATGCTATGCTTTACCCCCTCTCCCCTCCTCATTTCCCTCCTCCTTAAGCTCAGTTGCCCTTCTCGCCCACTTGCTGTACTATACTATACTACTATGCTACACATGACTATACTATGCACGGTTTTTCTCCTGTGTGAAGCCGATTGACATGAGATGGCAGATGACAGGAGACGAGAGCACACGACAGCCTGGGCCCCTAAAGTACTCCGCATTTAAAATAGAACGCTTCTATAAAGGCTTCGTCGAATTTCGTGGTAGTTGAATGAGGCCCCCCTCTGGGACAACTGCCCTTAGAACCGACATAGAGGATTGTAGACGTCACCCGAATTTGAACTTTGCGGAAACTTCGATGCCAAACACACGTATCGGTGGCCACTGCACACGCCTGCCATGGGGCCGTAGCACGCTCTCGGGAACGCCAGCAAGAATGCGAAAAAATTACACCATCTCCCGCTAAAGGGGACCATGTAGATGCGAAGCAGCGGGCGCTAACGCTTACACTGGCGGCGGCGTTCCACCATAAGCTGCTTCGCACACCACCACCACCACCACCTGATTGAACTCCGTCATAAGCTGCTTCGCATCTAAAACGCCAATGCGATGCCGTCCGAAAACAGCGCTTCGTAGGAAAGGCCGCTACCTCTACAATGAAACTCTGCGCCTACGGATCACTTGAACAACTCTCAAAGGAGATTGCGCGCGGATTTTTTTTTCATGCGAAACTTGTTACGAGAGACTGATTTCGGTGGCAGCAGAGGCGTCGTACGCGAAAAAAAAAAAAAAAAAAGCAGCGAGTGCATGCTGCCCTCAAAGGTGCGGTGGTCACGTGCGTTAAAGTTCCACGTTCTCACTCTCTCAGTGCCATTTCGGGGCAGGTTTGGAGCAATTACTAAGAATAATCGCAGTTTGGAGCCGCATGTAGCAGCATTTGTCTTTTGGAGCAGTTTGGAGCAGCTGGAGCAGCACTTCCATCACTGCCTGCACCCCTTCTTAAACGTGAGATGTCCTACCTCCTCCACTACGCTCACAAAACTCTTACGAGGTTTAGTACAATGGCACCGAAGTCGGTGGGGGGCCCAGGCACTTGCCTTCCTATTGTGGTATCCCCACTTCTGTTATCCAGGCGGAGTATAAAAGAACGCAGGAAATCTTGGGGCTCCAATGGCTCGGTAGGCCCAGTGTAAATTCTATAACGACTCCCTCGACCTGCTTGCTGCGGGCGCTCATTTTCTCCTTACACCTTCTACGGCGCATTCGCGCAGTACAATCCAACTACGTGCCCAGAGCACGAAGACCGCATGGTCTTTCGCTCGCGTTTACCCTGTTCCACATTGTACATGCGCAGGGCGCGATAGGTTATCACACTGCCTCATCAAAACATCATTTTTCTGGTGACAAGGCGAATTCCAGTATGGATGAATATTAAATTAACTGTTGGGGATTTCAGGTAGCAAAACGACAATATGAATTATAAGAGACGCTGTAGGGGAAGGCTGGCGAAAATTTCGACCACACGAGGCTCTATAACATGAAACCTTAAATCTAAGCACACGGACCTCTTGCGTTATGTCTCCATTGAAAATACGGACGCCGCGGCCGGGATTCCGATCCCGCGACCTTCGGGTCAGCAGTCAAGCACAATAACCACCAGACCACCGCGGCGGTTTCAGTAGAAACGTCCGTTTAATGGCTGTCACAATAAAAACTCAGATATATGGGATTCGAAAGAGCAGTCTATGAACTGCGAATGAAAGTTCGCGAATGACATTATGCTACAATATTCTAGAATTGCGTGGTCATGCGGCACAAGTTCACGATTTCATTCTTCTTTGTACAGATCCGGTACTCTGGTCCAAACGTGCCACACGGAAGTTCATGCAGTGATGAATCATTCTCAGGCGAAGGCAAGTACCATCCTCCCTGTAAAGCGCGCCGTGTCATGAGGAAATCAGCTCGGTACTGTTTATCAGCAAGTCTATCGGAGTAGTCATACGAGTGCCTCTGAAGACGCTGCATCGTATTCATCCAGAGCATCAGTCCCCACTGCACTCTGCGGCCGACCGATTTTCCGTAGACAAAATACTCGTGTCTGAAGATGATTTCACCGCTGAGCATGCGCACAGTGTTGTCCTGTTGGGGCCACCGCCAGCTGATGCCTGACATGCTCTCATGTCCGATGTTGGTGAACAAAGCGAGATGACCGCTCACGTAGGCGTCGTCGATTGCAAAGCCCTTCACCACTTTCGATGCCCGGAACAGTTTCCGCATCGTGTCCATCGTCATGATCATGGCGCGACCGGAACAGTACAACGGGTAGGTGTCCATGGCGAGCTCGTCTTCCGGTACGCAGTATTTGTTCCGGTGGTGGCGTTGTACTTTCATGTGCACAAACACGAAGCCATGAATCGAGCTGTTCTTCAGGGGCAGCGTCTCGTCCAGGTATCGGCGGAGCTCGAACGGTTGCACTCCTACGTCATCGTCGATCTTGACGACGTTTCGCACGTTGGGACAGTGCTCGGTCACCCATCGCATGCCGCCGACGAACTTGTAGATGATGGTGGAGAAGGTGTCGTTGTAAGGGAACACCACGACGTCTCCCGTGACCTCGGCCTCGAGCTTCGTCCAGTTGTTCACCAGGGAGTCCTCGTGTTCTCCGATGAAGAAGACGCCCGTCCAGTTGAAGGCGGTTCTAGCCGCTTCTTCGAACAGTGTGGCGCGCAGGTGAACGCGGTTCTCCCAACGGCTCGGAGCCGTGTGCACGAAGAACAGCGTGTCCAGTGGTTCACTGCAGATCTGACGGACGGCCCAGCCACCAATGTTCCATTCCTTGCCCGGTGCCGGCCCATCCAGGGAGTCGATCCTGTTCGGGCAGCCCTTACGGTGCTTCTGTTCATGCAGGCGGAAGGTTCTCGGTGTTGTCTTACGCTGTTGTTCCACTGCTGGACGGAGCAAGAGTGGTGCACTCGCAATTTCCGCCTTCCCTATGTAAGTAACCGATAGGAGGCTGGTTAGGGTCGTTGCAACGAGGACAAGAAGTCTTCTCTTGTTGCTCCTCACAGGAAATGTCTTCATGACGGGTAGTAGTGAAGCTCGATAAGCCAACATCTCTTCTTCTTCTTCTTCACCATAGTTACCTGTCACGTGTCAACACTTGCAAATCGACCAAGAGGCTCTTTTTTGGGTTAGGTAAAAAGCAGGAAGGCGTTACGTTTTTTTATTCTGAGTTGCTTGGGAGTAGTTAGAAATCGCCAGGCCTTCGCGGAAGACGCAGCACAGTGACCGAGAAAGCTGAAAGAGCGGCCTTTCTAGAGCCCGTTGTAAACTCTCTTGGGACAACTAGTACATGTACACATGCAAGGTATCCACTACGCTATAAATCATCGGTCATTTTGTGAAGTAGGGAAGCACCCACTATGCCATAATGCGACATTCTGCGGAGAAGCGTGGCACCCGTGCACATCCGTAAGGCATTATGGGCACTTTGTTGATGCTGTGGCCATAGGCGTGCGCACGGGGGGGGGGGGGGGGGGGGGCAAGGGGGGCGAGAAGGGGAAGGGGGGGCGCAAAGTCAGCCCTATACATTGTAGGGGGGGGGGCGATAGGGGGGGTGCAAAGTCAGCCTTACACATTGACATAATAGGGAGGGGCGGCGCTGCGACGAACCTTCGCCCCCCCCCCCTGAAGGGGAACCCTGTGCACGCTTATGGCTGTGGCTGATGTCGATGGAGAAATATGGCTGAGCCCTATGTAATGGGCTGGAAGTAGAGTCTAGTATCCACTATGCTATAAATCATCGCATTCAACGACTCACTGGTTACAGAATTCGCATTGTTTGACACTTGGCCGCTATTTTACTCTTCTACCACGCAATATTACGCCCGTTAACGCGATTCCTTGCCGGACGTGACGCCTGTGTAGGGCCTTTTTGCGGAGGAGTTTCAAGCACTGGTGTGGCTCTACACTCGACCGCCTCTCAGAGCGGCTGGGTTCAAATGCCGTTCGATCCTGGATATTTTTTTTCTCATTTCTTTTATTCTTTATTTGGCGCGACAGCAGTTACGGACAGCTGCGGTGACGACGGCGAGGGACAACCTGGCCACCAAAATCGGCATTTGTTGTGATCTTATAACAGCTTTGGCTGGAAACATTGTCGTGACTCCTTACGTATAAAAGGTGTCAGAAACTTGGCTGCCATTTCGCGTTTTTGGTATAACTACCTCGCCTGACGTCAGCAAGCGGGAGCAATGGATTCGACATCCATTATTATTTTTTTTTTGAATTACAGTCTTCCTGAGAATAAAGAGCGTCCAAGAAGCACCCGATGCTGAACTAAACACGGGATGGAATTTATTGCCTGTAAAGAAGGGCCTGCGGAGGACATTCCTGTCTTCCGGGGAAGGTGTTGCATCGGTCAAAGAAGCTGGTTATTAGTTAGGGACTGACAACCGGTCCGAACATGTGGTTAGATCCTAGTGAAAATGGCAAGACCGTGAATTATAGTAAAAGAATCGGGCATTACTTTCCCTATTTTACTAGGATTTATACATGAAAATGAAATAAAGAATAGGCCGCGCATCTGCGTGCTTCGCTGCAAATGTCGTCGTCTTCTGCCGGCCGTGCTACTATGTTTTGCCTTGCCTCAGACACCGCTTCCTCTATGTTGAATCGGCCGCATCTTGCTGGCATTGATAAAATAGAGGAGGTGCTGCGTGAGATATGGACGCCATCTGGGCAGTGGCGTCGGGAAACATGAGCTTGTGCAGAACCCAGGGCCACTGCCAGGTGGCAGCACCATATCGCCGGAAGAGGGCTTTTTCGGGCATAGCGTCGCATTTTCAGCGCAGCCTAAGAAACACTAGGGTCTTTAGAATTACGTATCTGTGTATTTTTTAGTAAAGGAACACACCACATAATACTTACGTATTGATGTTGCGCCTCAGATATGCGTAATATTTGCTTTTTGATCGACAATGTTCACAAGTATGAACGCAACTACCAGTTCAAGATGGCTCGGCGTTCAGCAAGTGCTTAAATTTTGGCCGGGTGGCTGAATCGTGTGACAGACAGACAGAAAAACTGACAGACAGACCAACATTTCGGCGTTCAAGTATGCCAAGAAAGACCTATCGTCTTTAAAAATCGCAGCAACCGGTGCGTCGATGCACTTATCAAGTGCGGAGCACTTTGGGGACAAAGCCTGTCGTCTCATGTCGTCACTTGGCGTCACGCTTAAAGTACAAAAATAGGTCGAAAGATGGCGACACAGGACACAAATGAAGCTTTCCTTTCCTGCTATTGACGCTGAGCAGGCTGCCCGTTTTTAACGCCAGCGCTTGCTTGCGCTCGAACGCCAGCGTCGCCGAAGGGCTCATTCGTTTGTCCGAGCCAGCGAAGCGCTAGCGTAACGCCAGCGTCGGGAGTTGGACGCAGATCTGCAGAAGGGAGAAGCGCAGGCGAGACGCCAGCGAATGCGAGGTAACCCTCAACTTGAGAAGACTTAGACGCAAGCCAAGCGCCAACAAAGGCAGGTGAACCCGCAACTTCGACTGAGACGAACGCAAGCCAAGCGTCAACCGAGGCACGCGAATCTCCAGCTCCGCAATTTGTGCAGTTCTCAAGATGCAGAACTGGCGCGATTTATCTTAGAGCGGAGCTCTTAGGCGCCCGTTCTTGCGTTGAGCGCTGTCGCCGTGGTCGGCGTAACCGATAGAGCGAACGAGGATGGAAGAGAGCGAAAGGGAGACTGCCCCAATGTGTTTTCCAGCATGAGATCCAGAAAGCCGGTGTGTTAGCGTCTGTACTTGTGACAACGCAGCGCATGCCTCTCGCGCACAGACGCGAGGATGTGGGTTGACCTGCGAGGCTTGGGGCACTTTATGTGTGGAACAGTCTAGCGAACTCTTACATAGTTCGGCGCAGCGTTCGCGTCAGCTAGCGGTGGTGGAAGTTGGCGATGCCAGGTTCACAACATTACGTTGACGCGAAAAGCGAGAATTTTAAGGCGAAAGCCTTTAATGTCTCATTCTAACGTCCGTCCGTGCCCTGGCACGGTGCCAGGTGGCCGCCGGGGCGCGCCAACGGACGCCGGTCGCGTCGGTAGCGCCTCGCGTCGGACTCTACAGCGCTCGCGCTTTGCTTGCGTTGCATCGCTGTGCCCAGCGTGTCCAATCATGCAAGAAGGGAGACGCGCGAATCGCGTTCCATTCTGACCAACCCCGTCTCAATGGGCACAGGCGTTCGCCGAACACACTTTGGAATTTACAAAGTGTCCTTCAATTTTTTATACTCGCGCTCTCACAGCGTCGCGTCGCCTTGAATCATGCGCATTTAACTCAACTTGTCGCAATATCAAAGCACCTAAACAGCTGCACTCAGAGTTCACATTAGGCAGTATCGTAATCGTCGGCGAATTTTTTAGCGTTGAAATTACACAACTAATGCTAAAGTGGTGATGATGTGTCTGCAAGAGGTGGGGCTTGAAACTCATGTGAGTTTAGCGCAATGGGGAAAGGCGCGTGTTTACTAGCTCTTCCACGTGAGTATCGCGAGCCTTCGCGCCGCTTCCACGGCTTCGTCGACAATGTCCGTGGGCGTCGTGTCGAAAAACAAGCGAATGGCGGCATCCCTGAGGCCGCCGGGTTTGTAAGACGCTCGTGGGAGGCGTTCACGCACGGCCGACTTCATGGCGTCTACGGCCTCTTGCACGTTGTCTCTGGTGATGAACGAATGCAGCGCGGCCGCCGTGAGTCTGGATCGCGCGACGGAAGCGATGGTTGATGGCGCTGCGGATGCCCTCCGGGAGCAGAGCCATGTCGCGGTCGTATGTCTCTTCCATCTTCGCGTGGTCCATAATGGCCGTCCTGCGTGAAAGAAGAACACATAGCATCGCGTTTACAGTAATACGCATCGGTTTATGGAAAATTCTTCTATGCAGGGTGTCGCCGGAACTAACGTATACGACAAGCTGCCTTGTCTCCTTCAAGGCTGCAACTGAAGAATAGAGCGCTTGTCGAAACGTTGGCTTTATAGCCACACCCCGTTTTCACGAACTTTTCATCTCTCCAAGCTTCCATATTGCCCTGAAATTCTGCTTTATTGGGGCTTACATTGTTACGAATTTATCTGTATCCGGTTTAAAGAATGTTAGCTTGATTGAGAAATTCACACGGTTCCTTGTGCATTCGCTTAAGACCACTCGAAGTCATAAGCCATGGTTTTTTTAACAGCGAAGCTGTCAAAGCTCGCATTAAGACGTCCGATAACAAAAACACCTGCTGCGCCGTTGCCATAGCAACCGCCACAGCAGCGAGCCACCTGCGCTCAAAATAGCCAAGCCGCCGACGAGCAGAGGAGCAGCCGTCGCCGAGCCGTCGCCGTAGCAACCGCCACAGTTTCTTACACCGTGGCTCAATGACAGCGATCTCAACACATTTAGAGTGGCAAGCTTTGCGCGTATATTCCGGATGCACCCGTAGACGTCTCGCGCCTGCCGCTTCTTCGGCGAAGCACGCTGAATCCAATCGCCGCCGCCCTTGTGATTCCCGTGCTGCAATCCGACGAGCTGAGGATGAACTTAAAGGAGTACTGACACGAATTTTTAAAATTTTCGGATTATTGTTTTAAATAAAACTACTGGTGTCGAGCAACCTATAAAAAGTGTCGTAGTGCATGGGAATGCATTGGATATATTTTTAATACCGCTACCATAAGACAGCAATTTCGGTTTCGGTATCGAGGTGGCGGCTTCTCAGTGACGTTTCAGAGCAGTGTGACGTCACGGGAAGACAGCTACTGGCGATGTACTAACGGCAAATGTGTCATCTGCTCGCGGTGCACGTAAATAACGATGATTGAATTGTCGTTCAGTGACCCTGAGAGCGATTTCTGCGATTTAGGATGCACGCAGGACACAGAGCTCGCAAACTCAGGAACTGTCTTGACTCGTCGGGATAATGTCCATTGCAGTGGGGCTGGCGTGCAAATGCTGAGCGACGAAAACTTTAAAATAAAAATAAAATATTTTATACGTGTTGCCTGGCTCCGCTGTGTGGAGAGCGTTGACACTGCATACCAAGGAAACGAAATATGTCCCTCTTGCGATCTTCCAAAATCGTGTCAGTACTCGTTTAAACAGCGCGAAATGACCTAGACACGAGTAAAAAAAAACACACAGAACAACACGACCGTAGTTTCTTACTGTGTGTTTTCTTACTCGTGTCTTGTTCATTTCGCGCAGTTTTGAGAACGTTTAACAGCAATGAACCTACTAGCCTGCCAGAACTTATTACTGAGGATCAGCTGAGCTTCGCTGCGCCAAGCTTTGCGCAACTTAGTGCAAACGTCCCGCATTTTTTTTAATCTTCTCAGTGGATTGTGCCGTAACGTCATAACGAGATCACAAACTTTGGCAATGTCTGACGTGATCATGACTTCATAGGGTGATGTCATTGATAACGTCATGTTACACGGGGTCAGTGTGCTTTGGGCATACTGTCGGCACACGTACAGTCAGCTCCAGAAGTTTAGACTATGTGTCTCAAGAAAAAACTGAATATTTCCGCTGTTTAAGCAGGCGGCATTGAATTGAGATTTTCGGCATGTTCTAGAGTGCGCTAGCATGTGCTATAGGTGTCAAATGAAACCAGAACAGTGCAATGGTATTTGGCGCACCGTCCAGTTATCATACGCAGACAGGCGCGCGTATGCTCAGTGCTGTCAAACCGGACGCGCGCCTGTCAGTGGTGATGTGTAGCCAGAGGGCGCACATTATACCATTGCGCATGCTGGCCGCTGTTCGGATTTCATTTTACGCCGATAGTACTGTGCAGCTTGACCGGATACAGCCATATTTTTGGGGGAATTCAAACTTTTCTTCGACCTAGTGGTCTCTAATCTTTTGACGTCGACTGCACACGTGCTTGAGCATGAGGTGACTTTTGACCGACTTTTATTACGTCAACTTTTTTTTGCATCATTCTTGCGCACACCGCCGTGCCGCGATGTCTCGTCAGGTCAGGATATATCTCCACTTTCTTGACTCTTTGAGACTAACAAGGCTTTCGCCTTAAAATTCAGCTAGCCATGTACAAACCTGTAGGCGGTGGGCTCGACGGTGCACACGTGAACGCCCCTGTTGAGATACTGGCGTCGGAGGCCGTCGGCGAGCGTTATGCAGGCGCTCTTGGTCATGCAGTAGGCCAGACACTCTGGAAGGGTCACTCGACCTGCGCAGAAGAAGAAGCAACTAAGTCGAAATAAGAAACTATGCCCGAGAGAACGTGGGAAAAATTGGGGGGACCCTTAAGCTTCGCCTTTAAGAGTTGAACGCGATAGCGATATCCTGTCCCTAGTGCGTATTTCAATCACTTAGTGCATACTATGTAATGGGCAGCATGTTTAAACCACGAGCAATTACGCGCGTGAAATGTTTTCGAACTTGCTGTGTGCCCACTACGGGGTCTTAAGGGAATACGCGGAGTAACGTGTGTGCCTTTTGTAATGGGTGGCTGGCTTTAAACCTCGATGTCATTGTGATATTCACATGTTCTGACGCCCTATGGCAATGTACTTGCCACGCAGACGGCCTGGGTTCGATCCTCACTCGGACCCGGAAATTTTTATGATTTATTTTATTTGCATCTTTTTTTATTTTTTGGTCACGGACAAGATGATGATTTTTCGCTCACAACCAACGACGCCGACACCGACGCCGACGACGGAATTTCTGCGAAACGAGCTCTTTAACGCTATCGCGTTAAAAGGCAGCCAGACTACGACTACACCTAGTTGAGCCATTGTAACACGGGAGTGCGGGCACGTGGTGTGGTCCATCATCATCAGCCTGATTCTACTTATGCGTACTGCAGATTGCACGATGAATGCTTCGCCTTGCAATCTCAGATTAACCCCTGTCCTTTATTGCTGTAACCATTCACTATAATAATAATGATTTTTGGGGCTTTACGTCCCAAAACCACGATGCGATTATGAGAGACGCCAAATTGGAGGGCTAGGGAAAATTCGACTGCCTGAGGTTCCTTCACGTGCACCCAAATGTATGCACACGGGCCTTAGCATCTTACTTTCATTGAAATGCGGCCGCCGCGACCGGTATCAGATACCGCGACCTTTGGGTATGTAGTCGAGCACCTTAACTGGTGCACAACCGCGGCAAGTCGTCCTCATTCATTCTATATGTTTCTGTTTCTTCTAGTTAAACCTAGCCACATGATCTTGATATACACTACAGTTCGATAATTTCAAGCAAGCGTGCTAGTATGAAAAAGGCGAGTTTGTACATCCTTCAAAGTATGTGGCCATGGCGCAGTGGATAGCGTGCCGGGCTGCTGCTGTGGCGGACCCAGTGGTCGTGGGTTCGATACCCGTTGGCGCAACTTTCTTTCTTTGCCATCTGATCGTGTACATCTTTTAGACGTCGCTTCCGTGACGGAAATACGTCACTGGGTCTTGGTGGACCCCGGCATAAAACACTTTCTGTTAAAAAAAATTAGAGCCCTTTCAATACTGCATGAAGATAGAAATCCAGCGTCTGCGGCAGCGGCTTCACGTCGTTTTCGCGTCCATTTGCGTTTCCGTGCGCGCTGGCGCTCCTACGATTCTCGCTGTTTTTCCTCCGGGCGAACGACACGCTTCTGTTCCATAGGGAGTCCAAAAGGCAACTGCTGCTAATGGCGCTAAAGAGACCTCTACGTCACGACGTCACGGGACAAAGGGGCCCAACGATTGGTGGGAAGGGCCGCCGCCGAGTGTCCCGACACCTTTGAAGGAGGCATCGGCTGCGGCGAGGGGGGCGAGAGGCACCTGTGGTGAGGGGTCGAGTGTCGCCGAAAATTGTTGTTCTACCTGTCTGTTGTCTACGGACGCGATCCACCAGAACCTATAGACTATTTTACGGATGGGTTTGAGGTTCGCCATATTGGGCTGTTAACCTTTGTGTACTGTATCTTTAACAACTAAACGAACAGTGTTACGGTAGATGCATACGCATGTAAACGGTTGGGTTGGTGCATACGATGTTTGATGGCCTTATTAATTCACGTTGCGATACACAAAAACGAGAAAATATCGACTTAACAGCCCAAGATGGCGGCGCCCAGATCTCTTAGGGAAAATAGTCTATAGCCAGATAAAGCTTCGCAGTAGAACAGGAATACACACCTAGGATGCTGCTGATGAGGACTAGCCTTCCGCCGCCAGACACCTTGAGTAGCGGCAGGAACGTGGCGGACACGGAAAGAACGCCGAAAGTGTTGACGTCAAACACGGAGCGGACACGGCTCAAGGGCTGCCACTCGATGTAGCCCATGCTACCGACTCCGGCGTTGGCCACCACTGCCCACAGGTCTGCACATTCAGGGAGGAAGGGGGGCGGGTAGGAAGAATATTATAGTGCGACGACAGAGTCACAGTCGCCCGTGGATTTGTGTCAGGCGACAAATCTATGAACGTCAACGGAGGGCGCAAAGAGCGTTTGGAGTAGGACAAATTGAATGAAATAGAACTTTGTATTCCACCTTTTTATCTAGCTATCGCGGCCAATACCTCTCTTTAGCCAGTTGTGTTTTATTTTTTATATAATATGATTTTCTCCACACTTCACTACGAGGAACTTGTTATGGCCACAGTGCTCAATTGTGGGTGGTAACAATGAGCTAGGAATGCATAGGCATTGCTATGTCTGTCGCTTCTCAGGAGTAGGAAAAGAAAAGCATATGTTTTCTAGAGAGTGGCTTTAGCGAGGTTCCTTGTTTAATGCTTGTTTATTGTTGTCGTACTCTGGATATCTACATCAACTCAGGGCCGTCCAGAGGGCCCGCGACGCGGCGATGAGGCTCGGCCTAGCCATACCGTCGTAGGAGCGGCCCGCTGCTCTACCGCCTTGAGCGGTAGTGTTCCTCAGGACCTTAGCGAAGTTCTGTGTCTTTCTGTCTGTCTGTCAATTGAACGCACAATAAATTGCAGCAGAGAAAATTGCGTTCTTGTAACAGAATGGCTAAAGCGGGCGGAAGGGCTAGTATGACCGTACAAACGCTAGAACACAAGTTCTTGTTAAGTCAACACTTGCAGGCCACGAAAGATCTACGCAGTTTTTCCAGGCGATCCGATATTTCCAGGTGATCCGTAGCGCGGCCTGTCAGGCGGCTGCTGCGGTAGTTCCAGTAGAAAACACTTTGCTTCCGGCTTTTGAGCTCGAAAGCCTGGAAGAGGCGTATGGTGGCGTATTATGGTCGCTTCTCTTTCATTCGACACTCATTATAATTGTCATTATTTTATACTATATACCAGGCCCGTAGCCAGAATTTTTTTTTATTTGGAGGGGGGGGGGGGGGCACCTGTTGAAAACCTTGAAAACCACCTATTTTAATTCTTTATTCTCGGTAAAACACCCCACTCAATCCGAATTTTGAAGGGGGGAAGGGGCGCCTAGACCCCCCCCCCCCACCCCCCCCACCCCGGCTACGGGCCTGGTATATACACGTTTTACCCTTCTGTATAGCGTCCGTTTTTAGGTCACTTTACAAACATATTGCATCGTATCATCGTAAATCATTGGTCGCAGTAAACAACACATTATCAGTCATGGAGCTCTGAGGACACCCTTGCCCTTGCGCCATTAAAAAACCCTTATCGCCACTCTCATATTACTGGAAGTCATGCGTGCGTGGGTGTCACTGTAATCTTACTCCTTCCGTCAAGAGTCTTGACCACGATCTGGAACGCTCGAGCAACCTCTTCTTCTTTGGTGACGTCCATCTGCAAGACCCGGATGTTCGCGGAGCTCCCCAGCAGTTTGGCGTTCTCGCTGCTCTCGTTCAAGCAGCCGGCGTAGACGAAGAATCCTTCCTCCGCCAACTGCTTAGCAAGCATGTTCCCGAAGCCGGTGTCGCATCCTGTCACAAACGATTCCACACCCTATTAAGGCGAAAGCCTTACATGCCTCCAGTGGCGTGAATTCAGAAAAATCACAAGGGGGGACACCATCTTGCCATGGCGGCCATTTTGTTTTTCATAAATATAGGTTTTACTTTTAATGATATAAAAATTAAAGCCACACTTCAAAATCAAATCAAAAGCGAGCATTATTCTTAAATATAATACGATCAAAGTCCAGCATGATCGCGTCTGTACTTCACTGTCAATGGCTTCCGCCTAATAGTCGACATAAATGAATAACGGTAGATCATCGGGGATTCTTCAATTGCATTCACAGGCTCGTGCTCTACAGTGGTTTATGAAACGAAAAGTAGGTTTCACTTTTGTACATCCTGTCCGCTTTTTGCAATGGTTTCAGAAATCAGTTTGTTTTACGGAGAGGGCGCTATACATAACTATCAAGAAAATTAAATATGACGTTTGGAAGATAAATCTCAAGGGGGGGACCCTTCATAGGGGTGCCCCCCCTAACCTGGAAACAAGGAGGTCAGGACCCCCCCTTGACCCCCCCCCCCCATGATTTACGCCATTGCATGCCTCATTGAACGCGAAAATTGACCGACGGCGTCGTCGTCAATACGAGTTACGCAAAAAAGCCATGACGTGATGGCTCCGCAATATTACGTCATCATGACATCACAAGTGGCTAAAATGAGACGTCATTATGAAGTAACTACGACGTCACGTGACGTCACGTGATGACCTCATCGCATAACATCGTCGCTAGGTCTAAGATCACAGAGGCCGTACAAAACTAGATGAGGTGCAGAAGGCTTGTAGTGGCCCATGGTCTTTGAGGCAATGCGAAAGCACCGTAGGTGCAGAGAGCTCTCGTAGGAGGGCCGGAGAGGATCAATACAATCGATGGAGGAGAAAAAGATCGCTTTCGCCTTCGAGGCGTCTTAGGCGAATGCATTGGCGACCATTGAGAGCTTCGTAATTTTGTCCATCATCCAATGTCATAACCCAACATTATGATAGAATGTCTTCCATCATAATGGGGTACATTGTAGCGGACGTGTTGGAGATAAGGTGAGTGTTGTTGTGTGCCTCACTGAATGAACAAGTAATCCGGCTTAGTGAGCCGTCTCCCCGCCGCACTGGGTAACGAAAGCGCTGTTGTATTTTCTCAAGGATACCGGACTCATTAGCCGTATGTGATATCAAACGCGGAAATGCTATGTCGGCTGAAACGGTGACTTTTCTCTCCTCCTCAATAACTTTCCTTCCCATTCCTCCTTCCCCAGTGCATGGCTCTAACCTGCCTGCCTTTCTTTTATTCGTATTCTCTGTCTCTGTGTATGCGTCTGCATGCAGTTAAAATCAACAGTTCACAACAACAGCTGCACATGGTACGCATCCTCTCTGGGCCGGAGGAGACACCCTCCGTGTGCATCTGTTGATGTGGTTAACTGCTCTTTTTCAGTCCTGGTTTAGGGTAGTCATATGGACGCAGAGGAAAATGTTCCTCACTTGCTCGGAAGGGCACACATGCCTTCCACCATGTCCCATCATGTCCCATCATGCGACCACCATGTCTCCCACCCACCATGCCTCCACCATGTCCACTCAAATATCCACCATCATTATGGTAGACATGCCATCATTATGGTGGATTGTTGTAATGGATGATTGACAAATTTTCAACAGGCCATCTATTGAATCATCTAGATGGAAGCACACAGAACAAAAATGATACAGCCGATGCATAAACATTACCTCATTTTGTCCTCAGCTCCGCGGGAATAACTTCGTGTTCTTTTCTACATGACTCTAAAGTCGGATACAAGTTAAGTCCGGAGATGCCCCGCCCAGAACACCGAAGCGAGGTAGCCGATCGCCTCCGCCACTGAAGAGAAAATCTGTTCATGCACTTGGGAATGTTCTTTGAAGGTGGGGTCATTGGCCGCCCTGCTCCTGACGCCAGTCTGGAGTGCGCACCCTTTGGAACAAGCTTGTGTGCATCCGCTTATGAAGAGGAAATGTCGTGGACTTCTAAAGATGCATCCGACTGCAGTGATTTTGTTGTCCTGTATGAAATGCAGCACGTGTGTCTATAAATGAGCTTTTACATGAGATACAGAACTCTGCGATGACTAGGAACTATGCATGCGTCAGCTGTACGTCTCAGTAGGGCACGTCATTCTGCATGACAATGTGAACGCCTTCGCAGGCGATACGACACCTGCTTACACAGGCAGTTCGATATTGCTCCTTCTGACGTTCTTCAGTTCTCTTATCTTTCCTACCTCTCATTTCACTCTCTCCAGTGCGAAACAGTTAACTAAACATACCATTTTGTTAAGCGTCCTGCCTTTCGTTTGCTTAGCGATTGATTTCTGTTGTCTGAAAACACGACTTGAGAACACACACAGGCACGCACGCATTCACCCCCCCACCCGACACACTCATTCGGTTAACGATATAAATAAAATGTCACACTGAAAAACATAACGTTTGTACTGACAGTAGAAATTTTATGTTTTTACTAACTTTTTATACGTTCCTACACCAGGCGTAGCAGAGTGCTGGATAAACCGCTATGGATGGAGATGATCCCGGACCACTCCATCATGGCGCCCCTGACAACAAACCTCAGTGCACCTTTCAGAAAAGTTGAAACCAAGTGGCCAGTCTCACCTGTTATGAGCACGCACTTTCCTTTGGGATCGACTAATCCGTTGAATAGAGCACGGTGAGCGTACCACAGCAAGCAGTAGCCTGAGATCAGCAACACTAACGATAACCCCGCGTTGGCGGCGAGATTCAGGAGCCACGGTATCCGGGAGCACACCATCCACAGCAGTATGGCGGCCAACCAAGTTAGGCGGGTAGGTGTTAACCTGATCATCGCCACTGCCGTGCTACGATATCGGCAACAGCACGACTTAAGGTGGATGACTAGAAGGCACTCTGGTTTGGAACGAGGCGGCTGCGTTTGGGCTCTAAGAAATAAAATGTGACTAAGAGTAGACAGTGTCGAGAAGTGCCACCTAGAAAAAAAAGAACTCTAAGTGCTAGGGTATGTATGGAGGCGAAGAACGTGCGCGGGCCGTTTCTTTTCTTTTTTCCCGACACACCACTGCTTTATACAATCATACTCGGTGTGTTGAATGACGCGAGCATGCCAGGCACGTGGATGCAAGTAGGTTCTGACTTACCCGCTGGGAGAGGCAGCATAGTTCAAGAGAAAGAATAAGTGTGTGAGGAGTTGAGAAGTTTTACTCATGAAGACAAAGAGAGCTGACACAAAGGAAGACGAAGAGGCGGTAAAAAAAAAAGGAAGAATTGAATACAATGTCAATTTAAACTCAGCCGGTGTCTTAGCATCACAAGACTCCCTTGCTAAGTAGGCGCGGAATATGACGTCACGATAATAACAGTGAAGACGTGGTGGTACACCTTAACATACGAACGGGTATGAGGTAGCTTTAGCATAAGCTAACGTGGGGAATTTCAAAAAGAAAGCAAAGCGGATAGGCTGCGTCATACAACGCAGTAATGATTAAAGTGTGTACGTGTTAAGGGCGTCTCGTGGGCCTATAACAATGCTTTGAGGTGAAAATATGCATCTCACACAGAGAAAGGCTTCCAGATGTCGCTGTCCTTTGCGAGGAGGCAGCGAGACAGTGGCCGTTTACGTGCTACGTTTAGCTATGTAGGGAACCTGCCGACTTAGAGTGCCGCTGAAAGCACAGAGTTTCCCAAAATTAACTAGAGGGGACTCTGGCGCTGCGATCGCTCAGCCACGATGGGAATGATGGGTAGTACACACATTTGCCTAGTCTTCGTGCTTGCGGCTTCGAGCGCACTTGTGGATTTGTTTATTGCTGTGTCTTGGTTCTGTTTCGTATAAAAGAATGGACCGCGTGAACTTCGTGAGCCGATTTGAATTCATGAGCCCAAAAAGGTCAAGGTGGTGACGCGTAACTGCTAAACCTTTGCTGAACTTTGTATTGCAGCAAAGCGGATTCAGGCCACACGGAGCCAAAAGAATGAAGACTAGGCAAGACTAGGCAAATTTGTGTGCTACCCATCATTCCCATGCTGGCTGAAGCGCCGTGCGTTGCAGCTCCCATAGACACTAGCGCCAGAGTTCCCTCTAGTGTATTTATAGGAAACTATATGCAAGCGACGACGTCATATTGTGACGTCACCATGTGACGTCAATTGATGAAGCCACAATTTCTAGCGACCTGTGTCGTCATGACAACGTCATGCGGTGACGTCTTCATATGATGATGGTTTGCGTCACTCCTACTGACGTCGCCGACACCGACGGTCCCTGGGTTCGCTTTATGAGACATCTAAGGCCTTAGTAAGCGTTCGCACGGTTAGGTTGCTCGGCTGCTGACCCGAAGGTCGCGGGTTCGATCCCGGCCGCGGCGGTCGCATTTCGGTGGAGGTGAAATGGTAGAGGCCCGTGTAGTGTGCGATGTCAGGGCACGTTAAAGAACACCAGATGGTCGAAATTTCCGGAGCCCTCCGCTACGGCGTCCCTCATAATCATATCGTGGTTTTGGGACGTTAAACCCCTGATAGTATTAGTAAGCGTTAGCACAAGGACGCAACCACAACTTTGGCGACATTCCAAGCCGCTCTTGGCACAAAGCTACGGACGTGAAATGCAAATACGGCCTTGCACTTGTATTTAGATGCACGTAAGAACCCACTGGTAGTAATTGTTGGCGCTCACTTATCACGCTATAGCTTTGGTATCTTACACTTAGTTTACATACGCTCGAAGGCACTAATTAGCATGAGGAGCGGGCTAACGTGTGTCGAGCATAATTTTTAGATAACTTTGCCCTCGCATCGTTTGATGCCCTGTTATCCGATGATAGTTTTTTTTATCATATTTATTTATTTCAGACAACCAGTATACAAAGTTGCCTAGGGGAGTGGCGTAAAGAATTGCCTAGGATTGCCAAGGCGATTGGCGTATATACAGACTATTTGTATCCCATTCCATGCGGTAATTTAGCTCTATACAGATCATTCAACAGCGAAGACAAATATGGCGCACTTTATATTTGCGCAAGTAATGTGAATTATGCCACGATAGGTGCGAAGACGCAAACCTTTTAGATGCGAATCAGCTTACAGCGGATTTCAGTCCGGTGTTGGTGTGCGCCCTGACCACTCTTACTGCGCATGCGCCTACTCTCTCTCCCACTCTCCTCCTTTACGCAGGCGTTCGGTCACCTTCTCTCCTCTCCTCCCCCCGCGCTGCAGCTGGGGGGAGGAGAGGCGACTGGCTATGGGTATAAGAGAGGAGGATTTATGTGCGCCACGCTGCTTCAGAAGATGGCCACGATTTCTCGAAGGCTCCTGGAAGAAGGCGCTTGTCGCGAGCGGCAGTGAAAGTATATGCACGAGAGCGCGTCGCTGTTTCGACAGCTCGCACTGCGTGCAGTTGTCTTTACTTCTTGTAGTTGGCACTTTACTGATCGTGAAAACCAAAACCGCAGGTAATAACACATAAACACAAAACAAAGTTCAATAGTGTATCGGGTTTACATAAATTCATTAGCAATGGCACTCTCGGTAGTTTTCGGCATCGACAGTCCAGGATGTCTTGAAGTCACCCTCCAATGAATCGATGACACTGCTTCTTCACTTTCTCTTTACGAGCGTGGACAGCCTGCGAGCCGCGTCCATCACTTCGTCGACCAACTCGGACGGCGTCACGTTGTGCAGCCATCGAACCACGTTGAGCGTGGTAGCTCCCGGAGTGTACGAAGCACGAGGCAGTTTCTCTAAAACGGCCATCTTCATCGCGTCGACCACTTCCTGAAGCTCGCCCCTGGTGAACAACGAGTGAAGAATGTCGCCAGTGTGCTTGAAGTAAGCGACGACCTTGTCATTGACTCGTTTGCGCACCCCGTCGGAAAGCAAGTCCAGGTCCCGGTCGAATGACTCTTCCATCCGCAAGTGGTTCAGCAGTGCTGTTCTGCAAACCAACAACAGTGGTTGAGCGCAGTTGGTACATTCGTTCAGTATTTAAAGGGGTACTGGACCATAGGCGTGCGCAGGGTTTCCCTTGAGGGGGGGGAGGGGCGAAGATTTGTCGCAGCGCCCCCCCCCCCCTCCCTAGTATATCAACCTGTGGGGCTGACTTTGCGCCTCACCTCTTAGCTGACCTGACCCCCCCCCCCCCCCGGGCGCACGCCTATGGTACTGACACTATTTTTCGGAGATGCATTTACACTGCCATACAAATGTCCTGTACACAGAGACGTCTCTGAGCAAGTGTGAGGCTCAGCAAATGCTGGTAAGATATTTTATTTTGATAGAAAAGTCAGTTTTTCCTGGCGCACCTACCGACATCAACACTAGCTTGATGTCAGGGTACAGTACGAGCTCTGGTGACCTCACGCAGCAGCCTGGCTAACTGTGATGACGTCAGGCACCAACACTTCCAAAATGGCCGCTTGTGCGTCACCAGAACGTTTAAAATGGCCGCTTGTACGTCACCAACGAAGCCACGGTGCCGTGAAAACGTCACGGGCCGTGGAAACGTCACGATATCTTGCGCGAGAAGCTCATACCGTATTGTGACGTCAGTGTACAGTGGGAACCGAAACTAGCTTTCAAAAACACACTGTAATTATTTTTCGGGGTGCACTCTAGCTTAGCAGTACATTTTCTTGGCTCTTGAGGGCGTGGCCTTTCATTTGACGAAAAAAAAATGACAGCTGAAAATTTTTGTGTGAGTACCCCTTTAAAGAACAGTTTGTTGAAGCGGAAGCGCATGCTTGATCCTTGAAGAATAGTCAAGACGTTACGTGGAAGTTCAATAGAAAAAAGAGTTCAGTAAGGAAGGATGAAGAAAGGAGTTCAGTAGCTGGTCCTAGCTTGTCGCCTGTGTGTCTGGCTCAGCATAACTAAAACTAGTGAAAAGACACATATGGAGGCAAAGGAAATAAAGGGATATTAAGCAGAGAATATTTCGAATTAGCTGCCCTGAAATCTGGAAAATACGGTGTATGAAGGAATAAAAGGCGAGAACATTTATATGAGGGCGCAACATTATGACCATGGCAACCTGGACTAAGAATAAAACATTGTGAATGCACAATCACGATGTGTTGGTCAAACCAGTGTCGTTAAGGGGACCCAGCAATGCTTTTCTGGCGCTCGTTCGGACGTCTGTGTAGGAAGTGACCGAGAATTTCGTCTTTTCCGAGTGGGTAGTTGTCCAGCTCGACCGGTGCGGCTGAAATCGCTAATCTTTTATGGTTAAACCATAGGCATATGCAGAGAAGGTGCGAGATAGTCTCGCTGCACCCGCAAGGTCCCCATAGTGTGCTATTAACCATTCCCATGATAAAAACAAAACAAAAAACCGTAGTTGTAATCTTAACGCTACGTAAAGGAGACTCCCGGGTTTCCACTTTACACATAAAATTATAACCCACTTTCAGTTACAATAGCGTACAGTGTCCTGTTTAGAGTGGAAAATTGAGCTAGTTGGTATGGGTTTATGCTTAGGACTGGTGTCATTGTGCGCATGCTTTTTCGTTGTGTGCATGCTTTGTTAAGGGGCAACAGCCGGGAACGTTCTTTTCGTCTGGAGCACACGCCACGTGTCTCGATTGACTATTTCTTGTTTACTTTTTTTTTTGTTTTTCGGAATAAAAATTCAGTTGAGAGTCAGCGTTCTTCTGTCCCTTGTCCTTTTTGTGAGCGCTGCACAGTCCTAAGCAAGTATCCTGTTTAATCATTGTACATGATATGGTTGAACCTGTTCATATAGACTTTCGCTCACGCTTACAAACAATGGCTACGTTCGCAAGCTCGAGCTGCCAACATGGCACACAATTCTCAGTGTGTTTTTAAGGAGATGTCGTCGGAGCACGCTGGCGTAATAGATTATGGCGAACGCGCTAAATCCTTCCAAGACGAAGGTAAACGTCATTCGACTGCGGCTGCATGACACTAAAGTGGCATTGTGAACAGATCTTGGCCCACACTGAATCGCGTATAGTACCTACCTGTACGCTCCTGGCTCAATGGTACAGACGCGGAGGCCATTGTTGAAGTACTGCCGGCGAAGGCCGTCAGCCAGAGAATTTGCAGCGCACTTCGACATGCAGTATGCCAGGTACTCAGGCATAGTTATACGACCTGGAAAAAAAATTGGCAAAAAAAAAATTATGGCAGCTTCGCACTAGTGGTGCCAAGCATCAAAGGAGGACGCAGCTGGGTGGCCTTCCGTGTTTCTCTTCATTATTCTTCCTACATTCTTTCTATCTCTTTCGCTCTCTAGGCTTCTTTCTGCCTCTTTCTTTCTCATTGTTTCTCTCTTTCTTTCTCTTTCTGCATTGCTCTCTGTTTTTCTATCTCTTCTTCGAATCTGTTTCTTTCATTCTCTTTCTCTCTATGTTTTTCTCTGTCTTTCTATCTTTTTATGTCTTTATTCCCATTATTTTTCTCCATTTTTTGCTCCTCTTTCTTTTTATGTCCTTCTCTCCCTCTCTCTCTTTTTCTCGTTTTTACATTTCTGATATGTTTTCTGTCTTTTTATGTTTGTATTTATCCTGTTTATTTCTCTACATTTTTCTCTTCCTCTTCCTCTCTATCGCTTTCTTGCTCTCCCTACCTTTCTCACTTTCTTTCTCTCTATTTTCTGTCTTTTTTTGCTCCCTTTCGTTTTCACATGTTCGTTTTCGTTTGGCACTCGCACATGCTGTACATCGTAGTAGGGCTTGCCCGATTCATGTGGCGCACACCCACTTGAGTTTTCTGGTGACGTACCACGTGCTAGTTCACGCCAGGAAGGACCCCAATAAAGTTTTCACTCTCGATTCCATCTTTCTCTTGATGGCAGACTAGCCCATCTCATTGAAGCTAAACAATCCTTAGTAGCTCGATAAAGGAAATTAATAAATACAAAATTAACAATTACTAATCAACAATTAATAATTGATGTCCTTGCTAATAAAGTTATTAAATTCCATTCGATTCCATACCCTACAAACTACGGTGAGCCCTAACATCTTCGCTGTTAAGAAATGAGCCATTCCACTCCATGTAAGGGGATAACCAGTCGAGCTGTATTGCACACGACACAGAGATGCCACAGGATTTCGAACCATAGCCGATCACACTTCCTGCAAATAAATCTGACATGTCCTTCCAGATAGACCTTTTTGAATTGAGCGTATGCTCCTTCGAAGTATTCCACTTGAGCAGCATATGTCTTTTTTTTTTCTGCAAGAAGGAGGAGGAAAGGGAAGGAAAGGCAGCAAGGTCAGCCAGACGCGCGTCCTGTTTGCTATCCTACGTTGGAGGGAGAGGATTTAGGGAGCAGAATATAGGGAGATGAAAGAAGGGAACATACGAAAAATTCGCATGAGCTTAAACTACACTGCTGCGTTCCATAGTACTGGACGCAGGGTCTCAGGCATATTATGTTTCCCTGTAGACAGTTTTGTCATGGTACTTAGGGAAGGCTTGCAAGCACTGGACATATAGCATAAGGATAATTTCTGGGGTTTTACGTCCCAAAATCACGATCTGATCATTAGAAACGCCGTAGTGGAGGGCTCCGGAAATTTTACCATCTGTTGTTCTTTAACGTGGATTGACATCGCACAGTACATGGGCCTCTAACATTTCGCCTCCATCAAAATGCGGCCGCCGCGGCCGGGATTGAACTCGCTGCCTTCGGGTCAGCAGTTGAGCACGATAACGACTGCTCCACCGAAGCAGACGACGTAGAACATCCAGTACTTGTTGTACGGACTGAGCGTATGGTGATTCAGCTTGCCGACGAACACGCGAAGTGTCTAACAGTGACTGAAGCACTGTGATGGTTTGTTTGTCTTCCTGGGGCAGCTGGTCCGCAAAATGCGTCATCTTGTCTTCTGCGTGACACATGCGTTGGTGTTTGACGTCCGCGTGTTCCCTGCTTCATTTCGAGTGCATGGGTGGTTAGACGTGGGGTTTGCCCAATGTGTGTGGCACATACGTTTCTGCTCGTCAACAAACTGAATATCCTCTCCACATACAGCTTCCCAGTGAAATAAAACTTGTGGCAATGCCCGTGTGACAGGACTTCAACAACAGCAAAGTCTAGGAGAAGGCCATCACGAACTCTAAACTGAAAGACCAGTCCAAGGCTGTCCAGAGAACCCGTGAGATAGCGGCGAGGCATGGTCGCCCGGCTCCAGCGTGCGATTAGCCAACAGATAGCCAGGAGTTTTCTCTAGAGCTACACTGGCTGGCTTCTCAGGACCTTAATAAAGTTCCTTGTGTGTCCCTTTTTCGTATACAATATGTAGGCAATCTTAAAAACCTCTGTAAAGGTCAAGGCGCACCAGCGAAAAATACTTACTAGAGTGTCTCAAAGCAAGGATGGCCAGGAACCATCGGGCTATTGTTGCCAGTCGAGCGATCGCTTCTTATTCGATGTCTATCGTTTGATTGTTTGTGAACACGTTGATCTTACGAACTGAGAAAAAAAAAAGAAATACAAACCCAAGAAGCTTGTCACGAGGACCAGCCTGCCCCGAGATTTCCTCAGCAGGGGCAGGAAGGCTGTTGAAACGGACAGTGCTCCAAACGTGTTCACATCGAAAGTTGACCGCACTCTGCTCATGGGCTGCCACTCAATGTAGCCCAAGTGTGCGACTCCGGCGTTCGCCACAACTGCCCACAGCTCTGTGGGCAAAACACAAAAGAACAATAACGCTCAGCTGTCTTAAATTGGCATGAATCACTAATGAATCTACGGCTTACAGACTGTAGTCTTGAAAACAACTATAAGTAATGTCCGAAAGAGGGGGGAATTTTTTTGGGAGGTGCTGGTTTCTTTTTTAGACACAACCAAATGAACCGGAAACACAATTAGGGCAAGGAAAATAAATGTAGGGAACATTGTTGTCTTTTTGTCTTTGACTGCGTAAATTGAAGTGAATTAAAGTGGACTAAAAAGCCTCCGTTCCTTCGGCGGCATCGAAACCCACAGCCTTCTAATTACACGTCCAGGATGTTCCATGCCCGACGCCTTGACTACTAGTGGCGCTGACTAACACCCCCCAACCTGTATTAACAGTGCAGAAACACCAAACGAAGTGGACGGGTAAGCACCTTTCGTCGTAGCTCGATTGGTAGAGCATCGGATGCACAATTTGAAGGTCGTGTGTTCGGATCCCAGGGAGAGATAGGGAGATTTTCGGTGCAGTTTAATTCATTTCAGTGGACGTCCTAATTACTACACTATAGCTAAAGGCTAGGGGTGTGAGAATAGTGAATACGAATCGAGTACTATTCGAACAGTTTTCGAATAATACGGCAACAATTTTCACAGCAGGCCTAGACTGGTAAGGTGACAACAGCCAAAAATTCCACATTTTATTTGAGACAAATATTAACAAGCTTTAGCAAAGTAACATTACGATTATTTTTAACCGACAAAAAATAATACAATTATTTAAACTGAGCAGCTAGAGCCTTGGCAATATTTTGTAACTGCAGGCTGAAACAGTAGCGTAGCCAGAAATTTTTTTCGGGGGGGGGGGGGGTTCAACCATACTTTATGTATGTTCGTGCGTGCGTTTGTATGTGTGCGTGCATATATACGCAAGCAAAACTGAAAAATTTCGGGGGGGGGGGGGGTTTGAACCCCCCCCAACCCCCCCCCTTGGCTACGCCACTGGGCTGAAATATAGCAGATTGCAAATATAGCAAATATTTAGAAATATAGCAAATATTGTATTCAACGTGGTACTTTGTTAACAACTTTTAAATAAAATCGATACATAAATATTAAGATATTTTTATGAGTTATCATCATGATGAATTTCATAGCGAAGATGATTGCTGTCACTGTTGCTTCGGCGACACCGGAATTTTAATAAAAACGCCTTCACCCTGTGGTCAATATGGCGTCGATAGTGTTTTCGGAGTTTATTGTTCTTAAAATTCGGAAGGTGTTTTTCGGAGTTTTTTTTCTTTTTTGGAGGAAATCCGGCGTTTATCGGAGTTTATTTCTCGTAAATCTGCAATTCTCCGAAATTCGGTTCTTAATTTTGAATTATAACTTGCTGCAATGTGTTTTTATTAGTTTTATTTCCAATGTATATGCTTTACATTGTTGCTAGTCAGTACAGTTGGCAGTCGCTAGTTGGCAGGAGCTAGTCAGGCTACTTCTCAGTTTTTTCCCCCAGTTTCCCTCATCTTCTTGACGAAAAATAAAGGATTTATTGTTCCCAGTACTCCAATTAAATCTTAGATGAAATGATATCTGAACACGAAAACATGCGAACACA
The DNA here is from genome assembly GCA_030522465.1 of Rhipicephalus appendiculatus. Classification (NCBI taxonomy): domain Eukaryota; kingdom Metazoa; phylum Arthropoda; class Arachnida; order Ixodida; family Ixodidae; genus Rhipicephalus; species Rhipicephalus appendiculatus. The sequence goes on from JALIZH010032417.1 coordinate 96,314, forward strand.
CTAAGTGTATTTTAGATCTATGAATGGTTTGAATGCACAAACACATATACATACAAACACAAATATTTGAATACAAAACACCTACGTTTGTTCGTATTACAACCTTAAAGCTTGTTGTAATAGACGCAAGCATACGTTACGAGGTTGCTGCCGCTGATGGAGGTGCGCTCCTTTCGATTGATGACTCTCAGCTTTTAAAATGCCCTTTAAACGCTGAAAATGCCCTTTTAAAATCCGATTTTATGGGATAAATTCGAATTGTCCAAAAATTTTACCCGCGAGCGTTTATCGGATTTTTTTCGGATTTACCCGAAAACACAGAGCTTTAAGTATAACATAAGTAATGCCGACATTTAGTGCGAAGTACTTCGCAAAGTACGCTGTTACCATAAGCGTGCGCAGGGTTCCCCTTCAGGGGGGGGGGGAGCGAAGGTTCGTCGCAGCGCCCCCCCTCCCTATTATGTCAATGTATGGTGTTGACATTGCGCCCTCCTCCCCCTATTGCCCCCCACCTATCTATTATGCCAACGTGTGGGGCTGCCTTTGCGCCCCCCCCTTATCGCCCCCCCCTGGCCTCCCCCCCCCCCCCCCCCACTCGTGCGCACGCCTATGGCTGTTACTAAGAACACCACACACACTTCTAACTGTCGCGAGGTCGCGGTGCTGCCAGTTGCCCCTCGCGCATTCTACTCGTTTGCTTCCTGGATGGGGGTCACTTCCGCATACCACGAAGCCGCGGAGCTATTGTGTAAAAATTGAATTAAAACCTTTCGCAACCAACTCTAGCGAGTTTTGCGGAAAGATAAGAACGTGTGCAGAGATAAGAACGTGTGCGGGCAAGAACATTGCACCTGCTGTATTCTTAGAACGAAGACTTGTTTTTGGATTAGTTGGTGTGGCACAAAAGATGTGGCGCAAAAGAAGTGGCGCAAAAGGAGATTACACGTAAGACTGTGCGATATGACGCATCTGCCCCGTCGTCCAGTCTGATGTGTTTTCTCCTTTCGAGCCACCCTACTTAAACTTTCCATGTGCCATTCCAATAGTTCTGTATGTTCTCGTACGACTCCATATGGAGTCCATATATTTTCCATGTATCTCTCGCATATTCCCGTAGGAATCATACGGGCCCATATAGAAGTGTCGGAATCGAATACGGTACGTTTCACCAGGGTATTTACTTGCTTTCAAAATAAATTTGCAGTACATTGCACAATTACTAACGTAGCTCAGTGAACGTGACACCCGTTTTCATCTAGCGAGTTCGAATAATAACTAATGGGGCTCACAAGGCCGCAATCCATCACGCCTTCAGAATGCTGCAAACGGAATCGTACCCATATCCATTGATATTTAGGAAATTTATGGACATCATTAAGCCAAACTGCGCTAATCGTGCTACCGACGGTTACACTATAGCACATGCTCTGGCAATGTTCGGCACTGCATAACACCTCACTTAAATCAGATGAGGCCTGACAACCGGCGCTCACCAGCTCGGACTACGATGTACATCTTCGGGGAGGTGTCCAGAGGATTCACAACTTGGCGGTGGGGCTCGTCCTGCCCGCCCCCCACGAGGGTGCGGTCCGCAGCCGAACCTCCCCCTTGAGGGGAATCGGCCCCTAAGGACCTCAATAAAGTTCTTTGACTGTCTGACGGAGTGACGTTATTTAAAAGGTCTCACCTTTCCCGTCCAAGTGGTTTTCCACGACTTCCAGTGCTTGGTTGATCTCTTCTTCCTTTGTGACGTCCATCTGAAGCACTAAGGTGTTCTCCACGTTCTTTATGTATTTCGCACCCACACCGTTTTCATCCAAGCACCCCGCGTAAACGAAGAATCCTTCTCTAGCCAGCTGCATAGCCAACAAGTGACCGAAGCCAGTGTCACATCCTGCGAATGATAGAGAATGAAACTAAGAAAGTTCATGGTTGTTCTTGCGGACGCAGAGGTCTTGTACCCCGAAAATTTCGGACAGTCGGGTCACTTGGCGCATAATTTAGCAAAATAATGCGGTACAGCGTGAAAAAGAAGTCTGTAGGAAACAAACACACAGAAATAGTGCCAGTCTTTGAACTAACCTTATTTCCAGCACACTATCCAAAAACAGGGTGTTTCAGCTTACTGGCGCCAAGTATTCTGTTTTGTTTCGCGCACTTTAAAGAAAGCTTGGAAAAAATTAAACCGGACAGGTGTCTTAGCATAGGTGAAACAATCCAACGTATCTGAACAAGCCCGACAACTTTTGCATTGAAGGTATTTCACCAGAGTTATTATTTAAAAGTGTATTAAGGAATCTTTGTTAATTACCCATGTTGGCGGACCGGAAAAGATATCACGACATGTCGCATGTGGCTCAGAACAATGCTGGGTCGATTGGACACTCGTAGCGGATACGTTTGTCTTTTTAATACCTGGTGCGAGTTAGCGAAAGTACTCTGTATATAAGCCCGCCAAAGATATGCAGAAGACGGAAACGCAGCGCGTGAGGGCACACTATATTACACCGTAATAGAAATACTGACATTCGCTTTTGTACGGATGTACGGATGGAACACTAATGCAATCATCACCTTTCGTGCTAATGTGACACACTTCGAGGAAGGACATGAAAAAGCAGGGAAGCATTAGCCCGAGACGTGCTCGAGGCGTGTCGCATTAAGAGATGTGATGACTTGATTAGTGTTCCTTTTCATATCTCTCTACAAAAGTGAACGCGAGTGCTTAGATTATGTTTCATGAGATAAGCGTGTCGTCACTCGGTAGGCGTTCGCCAAGTGTGCAACTTTGGAGAGTGCATATATTTGGGTATTGTTCTAGAGATTACATTAGTTTCAAGTCTGGCTCTCTTTCCGTGTACTTTGGTCGTGCAAATATTTTTTTGTTTTGCGTTGGGCCACATTAACTTGATATTTTTCTTGATCTCCATTAGGAAACCTACCCACCCTACTGAAATGCAACATACACAATAGAATCTAGGGTTTAAAGCGCCAAAACCACGATATAATAGTGAAGAACACCCTAGTGGAGGGCTCCGGAAATTTCGACCATCTGGTGTTCCTTAAGGTGCACTAACATCTCACAGTACGCGGGCTTTTAGCATTTCGCCTCTATCCAAATGCGACTGCCACGGCAGGGGATCGAACCTGCGACCTTCGGGTCAGCAGCCGAGACCGACACGATAGTAGAGGACAGGTGTAGGGATAGGGGTTGGCCAGGGAATCCTGCCACGACACAGAACAGGAAGTTATTGAGAAAGTCCTTGGTCTGGTATTTCATGTTACGTTGATATCACGACAAATGTCAACATGCTGGTCCCTTTGCTTCAGGTAGTCTGCAGAGCTTTAAAACAGCTCTTTCCTTGAGAGTGCACATTTTACAGTTGTAGCCATCCACATCGCTAGCGCCAGCAAGAGGAGCCAAAGAGGAGATACAGAAAGAATGTCTCACTAAACAGAAGCGGTCGCATTGACTTCATCAAAACTTTACATCGACGCATTCAACAGGATTGCTTTAAATGAACACCCCAAGATCCAATTCCAACAACAAAAATACAGAAAAACGGTGAAGAAGAACCTTGACCGTCACAACGTCACAAAGATGCCAGAGATCGACCCACGGTCTATGATAGTGGCTAGGAAAGCATAGGACTTAAAAGCTCCGTTCACTGGGCCATACTTTGTTGTTAAAATGACCTAGAAGGGAGGGCGTGTTATCATTGTATTTTACTCGACCAAGTGGACGAACACAAGAGGCATCTACCGGAAATGTGGTACCATATTACCAGTGTGAGGGGGAATGACAGCCGGCCCGGATAGTGTGGCGAGCCACATCGCTAGCGCCAGCAAGAGGAGACAAAGAGAAGAATAAAAGGGGATACAGAAAGAACATATCAGTAAACCGATGCAGTCACATTGCCTGCATGAAAACTTTACAACAGTTAACAGGAGTACTTCATAGACAAGAGTCGCCACAGCTGCCTTGGGCTGTGCTTCAGCGGCATCGCCATCGGCATGAGCTCGTGGTTTCTGCACTTAGACCGAAAGCTGTTGACCGCTGCACGCTCTCCCGCATGAAGAAAAAAAAGAAAAAAAATAGGAATGAGCGTGAAATGACAGTCTTGAAGCCCAGCCCCGCACTTCCTCCCCCCCCCCCTCAAAAAAAAAAAAAAAAAAAAAAAAAAAAAAAAAAAAAAAAAAAAAAAAAACAAACACACATAAGGCAGCTTCATTAATATGAAACCTGAGGAAGTGTGTCGCATGGGCACCCAGTGATTCCTGTTCGTATAGTTCCCACTCGCTTGGTTTACCAAAGCGTCAATGACGTCAATATTTGAGGTAAGCATGTAGGGCTTCCCCGGCACGAGTAGAATCCTGCTAGGCAGATTCACATACTCGGTGTGCAACATGTGCGCTACTTTTGGCAGCGCTTTATCGACTTCCTGCTTGTTACAGGCGGTTGCGATAGTTGTCGTCCGCAGCAAGTTTACGTTACATCAGTTGCGAGCGATGCTTTTTTCCCGTGCTTCGTCTTTCTTCTGGTGGTGCTTTGACGTCTAAATTTTTTCCTCAAGGTTATATGCCAGCTAGCCCAGCAACAAGTTCTCATCGCCTTCTTAATATTAATTGTTGAGGCTTAACGTCCCAAAACCAAGATATGATTATGGGACAGCCCGTAGTAGAGGACTCCGGAAATTTCGACTGTCTGGGGTTCTTTAGCGTGCACCTAAATCTAAACACAAGGGCCTCGAGCATTTTCGCCTGCATCGAAAGCGCGTCACCGCTGCCGGGATTCGATTCCGCGACCTGCTGGTCAGCAATCGAGCACCAT
>JALIZH010032419.1:0-165650 GCA_030522465.1 Rhipicephalus appendiculatus
TACATTAGTCTCCTTAGCAGCGTAGTCGATGTGGATTCGCTTCTCGGACAGGGAAAAAATATTTTGGTGTGTTCCAAAGAGTGACCACAAAAATCTCAGTTCACTGGCAACACTGAATACAGCAGAGCAACTTTGAGGTCACAGTGGTCAGTTAAGGAGTGAATCAAGGGTGCTCTCCCCCCGCCCTTGCTTATCCTGGGTGCATGCAACCCCCACTGATCGGCGTACCCTAGCAGCCCAAATTAGTAGATGCCTTTTGTTCTAAGAATATACTGCATTGCCAGGACAAAACACGCGGCCCGCGGACCCCTTGCTAGCGGCCAGCGCTTTCAGACAGAATAGCCTTGGGAGTTTGCTAAATAGTATTCGCATTATTTTCTCGCCTACTACGTATAATAGCTATTTGTTCAGGCAAGCTACATGGAACGGACTGGTCTCAAGTGTTTTGAGCGTGCGCGCGAGGCACCCCATGCGCTCATGATAAGTTGCAACATCACTGTGAAACGAAAACTCCATAATTCCCAATCGACGTCCAGATTGTAGTCATTCTGAAAATCAGTATGCATGTTTTCCGAGGCCTGACGTCAAATAACCTTCTGAAATGACCCATGCAGGAAATTATTTCTTTATTCTTTCAAGAAGCAACGTTTGGTGACATTTTGACTCAAACCCTCCGCCCCCCCCCCTCCCCCCCCCACCGGAATCCACCATCTTCACTGTCCTCCCAGCGCTTGGGGGACTAAATTTCGTTACTGCGGCCCGCTAGTTGAGGTTTGTTGGAGGCCTCTTCTATATATCTTAATCCAGAGCGTCCTACGAGTCAACAATAGTTACTTCTTCGCGGGGACATAGCTAAATGGCAATACAAGGCACTACGCCTTCTTTTGCAGAACATTTCTTGCGGTATCCTGCGCTGCACAGCCAGATACAGGACCGCCAGGGGTCCGCAATGTTCACATCAAAGTGTCTTTTCGACTGCGAAAAGCAATTTCAGAAAAAAATCCAGGATGATTTCGGCGTAGCTAGCTTTTTTCGTCGGCGATATACATCACAATACGAAAAAATGTCGGGGGGGGGGGGGGGGGGAGGCTGAAGCCCCATAAGCCCCCCCTGGCTACGGCCCTGCACGAAACGTACTCACAGGTACAGACGAGCGCGAACTAACAAGTGTCACAGTTGTTACTTCGCTGTGTTTGAAAAGCGGGCTCTTTTCTTAAACGGGGGGGACTGCAGCGAACGATGTGACCTTCGCGCGCCCGGTAACTACAACGCTAACGTTCCAGCGAAAGCCCCATTCTCCGCCACCGCGAGATAAGCGCGCGCACGCACGGTCATCTACCCCCCCCCCCCTTCGGGTAAAGTGCGCGCCGGAGAGCTACGAGCGCCTGAGAGCGCGCGTCGCGACGAACGGGGCGCCCAGCTAAGCCCCGCCGAGCGCGGCCTTTGCGCCATCTCGCTGGTAATGCTGAAAACACGCTTAAAACTCGCTGTATATAAATAGCTCGCCGTTTGAACGTTGGAGGACGTTCGCCTTCGTGGCTCAGCGGTTATCGCCGCACGCTGCAGAGCGAGAGGTCCCTGGTTCGATGCCGCGCGTCGGAAACATTTTTCTGAATTATTTTTCTTTCAGGATTTTATAAATATATAGAGACATATACGGGACACGACGGCCGGCGACGCCAACGCCGACGGCGAAAACCAGCCGAGAGTGTCCATATAACTGCTACCGCAATAAAATAAACACAAATCACCTCCGATGTCGGTCATAGGATCGAGCCCGGGCGTGCTTCGTGCCTCACAGGCAGAAAGAACTCTCTAACCCTGTTCACTTTATCACCGCCGAAATCCAATAAATTGTCACGACTCTCAAAAGAAAGAAAGAAAAAGAAGTGCGCTGGGATGTAAACATCAGCATCGCTTTTTACAGTGGTGCTACCGAGGTCTTCCCATTTGGAGCAATTTTCGGAGCAGCAAAATTTGCATTTTGGAGCACTTTGCAGCAGAAAAATTTCCGTATTGTAGCACTTTTTAGCAAGGAATTTTGCATCTGGGAGCGCACTGGAGCAGTTAGTTTTGCATACTGGAATACACCGGAGAAGTAAGTTGCATTTGCATTCAAGGACCTGAATAAATACTATGGGGCTCTATAAAGAGCTAGAAATATTGAGATTCGTTTTAAATCTCACGGAGCCAATAATTTCAGGAGCACTCCCTATTTCACTCGATAACGCAAAAATTATGACGACACGGAGTTGAGCGTTCTGGAGCAACCTGTCCAGCGATTATTTTCTACAGTAGCAAATAAACACAATACTGGATCAATAAAATTGTACTTTATTAAATACCATTCTAAATACATCTATGTGTTAATCAGAAGACATGGTAGACAAACGCTGCGACGGACAGCACTTCCTCAATGCTAAGAATCCCACTGTCCCTAATGCATTCCCCTAAGACGACTCCAAGCAAAAAAAGAAGTTCTTTTTTCTTCAAGATTGATTATATTGCTGGGCGTAACATGGCGTCACTTAGCTAGCCTTAAAAAGCCGACCTCCTCCGACACTCCCTCCCTTCCCTGTCTCTGAAGCCCCTCTGTGCTGCAGCAAGAGCATTCTCACAGTGCTTTCAGACTATCGTTTGCAGATGCGCCGGGTTGCCCGGAAGATGGAGATCCGCTTCAAGCGAGCTTCCACGAAAGTGTTCAAAAGTGCGATCAGTGGGGGTCAACATGATTAGTTAACAAACGTTGTTTTCCTTTTACAGCGAAGTTGTATATGGCTAAGACATTCTGTTTTTACACCGAAAACCCCCTAGTGCCCTCTAGAAAGCAGTGGAAAAAAAAACCCTAAAAGGGTATATGCCTTATGCATTAGCATAAGACTACTCGAAGGCGAAAGCCATTTTCTTTTTATTGCGTTAGCAATTATATGGACATTCTCGACAGTTTTTTTTTATCGCCGCCGACATGTTTTGTGTTATGTCCAAATCGATAACATCTCCCCGCACATCTTGTGTTTTACACGCGGGTAAAAGAGCACGAGCGGGCGCGACAAACGCGGATGCTATATCGATTGCTATTCAAGCAGAGAGGAAACGTCCCATCCGTCTTCAAGGGGCATAAAGATACGCAAGGGGGGGAGGGGGGGGGGGATTGTGTCGCTAGGCAGCGACTGTGAACTTTGACTTTAAGGGTGCGGTCGTGACTGCTGGCGCGCGCGCTATCTCGGCACAGGCATCTGCAAACGGCTCGTATACCCTTCTACGTGCAGTGATTGTTCGACGAAAAGTGCTTCTCTCCCTGGAGCCCTTAGACCAGCGTTTCGTTGAGTTACGCGAGATCGCATCCAAAAGAGTTAGCTGCTGGACTTACTTCGCATAACCATTGAATTTCTTGGTATCGCAATAATTGCTTCGAGCTTAAGCGAAACTAACAAATTGTATTGTTATACGATGTAAGGCTAGCGGCTAATTTAGACCCGATCTCGCGTAACATAACGGAACGCTGGTTAAAGGGAATATGGTCACTCCAGATGCTGAAGCGCTTTTTGTGCTGTTAGTTCTCCAAACGTGAAGTGAACGTTGAGGCACTGCAATGTTACGACCAGTCTCATGATGCCTCGAGATAGCGCGCGCCATCGACTGCGCCCTTCGAGCGACGTAGCCTCCCTCGCCACATCCCTAAGAGCGAAGCAAAGAATGCGATACCATGTTTTTATTACGGTATATCAATTCTATGGACAGTCTAGACGTGTTCTTGCCGTAGTCGTCATGTCCCTAATAAAGTCCAAATTGATCAGATCTCGGTTGATCTGGTGCCCGGGACACGCAGGGCTCGAAGGCAACGAAAGGGCGGGCGCTCTAGCTCGCACATTTTGTAACCGAGCGGAGAATCCCTCTCTTTCGTTGACCGTACCAATTCTACCTAGGGAGATTCTGGCTCACCAGCGCTTCACCCGACAAAAATGTGGAACGCTTCACAGATCCCTTAATGGGGAAGACGCCGCCGACCTTGACAAAATTCAGACGGTACGTATTTCCGCATCTATTGAAGTTACACGCGATACATCCGACGCATTAACCGGCCGTGTGTCCGTGGTGCGGCGGTAGGGCCGACTCTCTACGACATCTCGTGGGGCTGCGATCGCAAGTCAAGCGACTTAGCCAATTTTCTCGGAAAACCTTTAACACCTAGTATGGAGCAGTGGGAGGCACAACTCGCAAGCTGGGACCCGGGAGTGCAGCGCGCGCTCCTGGATCAAGTCCGGCGGGCGGCTAAGGCCAGTGGAGCCCTGGACGCAGGGAACAAACCATAGAAGCTCCAAGATCCCCCCTTTACCTTTGCCCTTAAATAAAGTTCCACTCTCTCCCGTCAGCGACGGGCCCATTACTGACAGCTGCACGTATTAAAACCGAATCGCGGCTGCTCCGATCAGGAGGCATGCCTTTGAAATGAGATGACATTTTTAAAAAAAAAAGCAAGCCAAAAATTCAAATTGGGACCTTAGCACCTACGAACTCGAAAGGGCAGAGCCTTTAAGGGAGTATTTACCGCAAGAGCGATTACAAAGGCGGATGTGCTTGGGAACGAATTACGAAAAAAGCTCTTCTGGATGAATTTATTCATAGATAAAGTATACTTGAGGAAAAGTGTCAACGCGTTCCCACCGTTCACGTGCCCTTCCATGGACGTGAAGAACGGAAAATTCGATATCGTTCCTCATATAGGCTATACTCCCAGATTTCATTCCACGATGTCCATAAATAGACGTGCGGACATTCTGGCGGCATGCACGCGTGCAGTTATCAGTGAAAACTGCCTTAATTACGTGCCGTGCGGCTCTCGAAACGAGCTATCAGCAGCGTTTCTGGAACAGACGACGCCCGCCGATGAATCGCCGCCACACTTCCACGTTACCGATTGGCCTAGACGTCATCAGCCTCTGCGGAGAGCGCGTTTCGCCGTCGAAACGACTTGCTCAACAAACGTCGGCACCGAGCATAGCACCGTGGATTACTTGAGATGCACGCGCTTTTTGGTACGTTGTTACGACTTTGGTGGCCCCGAGAGCAAGCTGCACATGTTCTGACGCGCCATCGTTGCTACTGCCGGTGATAGACAGCCGTAAACCCGAGACTTTGGCGCAGTTTGGCCCAATTTCAGTTGATATTATCAGGATGGCGCAGTAAATCTAATTTTGCGCACTTTCGCGCAGTTGGCGCAGAAGTGGAATCACTGCTTTTTATGTACCAGCACCTCCCTGTAAACGGTTCTAATTTCGTCCATACCGGTGGGCAATAAACGAGCAAATAATAAGCGGTCATGTTTTTAAAAGCCGAAAAAAAAAAGGCAGCAGTTTCTGAGCAACAAATAGATGCCGCCCTAGCCACGAAATCGAGACTGCGCGGTCACGCACAACCGCATGTGCGAAAGGTAGTGCGACAACACAAACAAACCGCGAGTTAAACAATGAACTTCAATTTACAGTACAAGAAAAATTCATTTATCCCCTAAGGGTGCGAGCATGCACTTGCTTGCCCCGGTCAAAACGAGTGGAAATATTTGCGCGTTTGTTCAACAGAAAGAGTGCCAAAAATATACGACATCGACCACTTGCGACACGTTCGCGCCGTTTTTATATTAACACATTTGACCCCGAACGGACCAAAACCTCTAAGGACGTCTCACAGACTGGTTTCATACCTGGACTGCATCACTTGATACGAAACTCAGCGCGCCCGAACAAACAAACAAAAAAAAACCGACTGCAGCTGCAACCGCACGAATACCTTCCAGACAAACGCGGAGCTTCGCACATGCCAGTGGGTTGCAAGACCGCAGACGGCGCCGCCCGCTAGGCTACAGTGTACGGCAGCTAGGCAATATGGCGGCGCCCAAGAAAAAAAAAGGTCTATACATGGCCGCAAGTACGTTGCCACCGGCACGCCAAGATGATGACGACAACGGAGACAGTTAAGAGACACCACCCACAACGCTGTGACGGTCACATTACGTACCACTACTGCGAATTCTCTTGAAATCGCACTAAATCACACAAAAAAGCACGATTAGGTCTCTCACACTACCTCATTTTTTAACACAATAGTGTTTTATGCCGGGGTCCACCACGGCTCCTCTGACTTATTTTCGTCACAGATATGACGTTGTTGAATATAAACTAACACACTGAGATCAAAGAAAAAACTAGAAGAAAAAGTTCCGTCGCCGGGCGTCGAACGTACGACCTCTCGCTCCGCAGCGCGCGGTGCGAAACCACTCGGCCATAAGAGCGTACGTACCTCAGCGAGATAACGGCAAGCTATTTATATACACCACAAACCGTTGGCGGTCCTCAGAGCTCGTCGACTTCAGCGCGGTTTCGTCATCACTAGCGAGATGGCGCGAAGGTGGCACGGAGTGCGCGCTCTAAAGGCCGTCGCGCCTCTCGCTGCGATGAGCGCGCGCCTCCACGGCGCGTGGTCGCTCGTGCGCGCGCGCTTATCTCCTGATCGGTGCATTGGGGCGCTTTGCACGTCTTGTGCTTCCACCTCAAGTTTCCTATGAAGTTACAGTGGTTGAAGAGTGTACGAAGGTCACCTCGCTCGCCGCAGCCAAAGGAGCGCGCTGCTCACACACGAAGTAACAATTGTGACAGTTGCTCGCGCTCGTCCTGTGTATTGGCCTCGAGGAGTTACGGAGTCGCCCTCTATCGGGCGCGCCTCGATTGCGTGCTAGGCAGGATACCGCCGCGCGCTCCCCATAAGATTTGCTGTCGGCGCTCTAGAAAACACGTCGAGGAAGCGCTCCAGGACAATTCTGAGCGTACTTTCGAAACGAAATATGTTCTGTAGTGTTAAAATAATAATTTTCGACGAAAACAAAGCACAACATAGTTTACAGTCGCTGTCTCTCAGCAGAAAACGAAGCGCCCGCTTCACGCGGTCACCGCGATGAGACCTCTGAACCGGCTTCTGGCGTGAAATGTAGTCAGTCGTTGAGTACAAACTATGTGAAACATTTTTTTAGAGTAGACGCCTGTATACCTAAATGGAGCATAACAGAAAGAAGCCTCAAGCCAGTGATCGCACGGGTTCGCGGCGACCGACGGAGCTTTTGCATGTATGAGCGTCTGCATGTATATGTTCGTACTCATGGTTTCGCTTTCGCTACGAGCGTGTTTTGGCGCCGTGCCGTGAACTTTAGGCAGCAAAATATGAGAATTTGTGAGTACACAAAAACTATTGTTGCGCGGTCGCTATTCCATTTTTTTTTTTTTTTCAACTACGACTTCGGCGCGCCTATGGCAACTCATGATGTCCCGTCCCGACGACTCAACGTTCTTTTTTTTTCGTTTTTTTTTTCAGACAAAATTAATGTATATTTCAATGTCATTCGACATGTTGCCTCGCACTGCATATAGATCGGTCTTCTAAGCGAGCAATTGCCGCTCCTCCTGTTGTTTCAGTGTGTTCGTTTCGTTTGGTGGTGACACAAAGCGTGAGAAAATGCGATGCCCTTTTTAATATGTTGCTTAACTTTCGTTTCCATTGCATTCCACTGAACTTGCCGCTCTCTGCCATCAACAAATTCATAGACCAAAGCTTCAACACTTCGAGATTGCTGATGGAAGGAGAAGTGGTCTACGAGGCCATGTAGTAGTATACAACGCCAAGGAAACGAATGAAAATACAGTAATGTTCGCCGCACTTGTTCTGCAAACGTCGATATGAACAAGGACCTACCTGAACTTGAAATAGTGGTGAAAGAAAGGGAAGTTATTGCAGCAACCTGCAGCTGCAAAACAAGGTAACAACAACACGTAAAGAGTGAAATGCAAAATTTTAATGCCCAGCATTATTTGGCGAGTTGCTCCCTGCAATTAGGGAAGCTACATACTTCCCTAATTGCAGGGCAACTCGCCAAATAATGCTGGGCATTAAAATTTTGCATTTCACTCTTTACGTGTTGTTGTTACCTTGTTTTGCAGCTGCAGGTTGCTGCAATAACTTCCCTTTCTTTCACCACTATTTCAAGTTCAGGTAGGTCCTTGTTCACATGTGTAACGCCAACAGCGCGGCATCTTTTCCACATAAATAAATAAGGCTCCAAAAAATGCATGGGGTTGGATAGGCCCAACTTGGGTTTGAGAGTGGCACAAGTAAATTTGGGCTTTTTAGCACGTAGCGCTTGCGTCATGAGAATGCACGACTGACTGAAATAATGTTATTGCCAACATAAATGCAGCACACATCAGCCGCAGCATTTGACTCGCTCGCTATGTACATCCACCAGCAAACGTCGCCTATAGGTTATGAAGGCGAAAACCTTCGATGCCTCATCAAAAGGGAAGATTGGCCGTCGGCATCCCGCCTCGTCGGCGCCGGCACGAGTAATGCAAAAAAAAATATCACCATCACGTGATGAATTCATCATGACGTCAGATTGCCCAAATTTGTGAAGACGTCATGACGTCTCCATGACGCCACATAACGTCATGTCACATCATGACGTGTTCACATGACATGGTCGCTTTGCACAGCCTCAGTGATCGGTGGACCGATCACGGAGGCAGTGCAAAACCTCGTTAGGTGCACAAAGTCTTGTGGAGCGGGGCGGGGAAAATCAATATATTGACTGACAAGAAGGAGAAGGTGGCTTTCGCCTTCCGGTCATCTTAGGGGAATGTACAAGGAACCTTTCGAGTGTTTAAATCCAACGTATCTAAACAGTCGCTGAAGTATATCTGCAGCCCATATTTTAGACGATGAGCACGGGGCCGGCGATCAAGAGGTCGCACAGGAACGTTCTGAGATGGTATTGCGGGATGCAAAAGGCTGCGCCTTTTTCCATACTGCGGTAGATAAGCACCATTAGCCGGCGGGAAGCGCGCGAGGACAATCGTCGCAGTGCGCACTTTCTGCCACTCAACATCACAGCCCCGACGCAGCAGCGAAAATCGTCGTCGCGGAAGTGCTTGTTGTACACATGACTGGTAGCCGATAGCTGCTTGCCGGTTCTTAGCACCACAACGCACTCTTCACGCCGTTTCTTGTCCCACGGGCACCGGTGAAGGCTTATACCGGACTTCGTTGCGTGTATACGTCCGGCACTACGGCACCAAGCCTAATAGCAGCATGTTCATCGCTTTCGGAGGTAGCCACTCCTGTTACAATGGGTTCAGTTGGGTTCAGAATGCGAGAAAACCTCCGTATTCGTACCGACCGCAGCGCAGGGGGGACCTTGAAACTCATTTACAAAGCACGCGGCAGCGCTCCGCAAGCAGCCGACGCGGCCGCCGAGACCGCGTGATCCTGCCAAGCACGTCACGCCGATGGTGGCGCCGGCGTTTCCAGTGGTGGGCCTCGAGGCCAATACTTGTGCGGTCGTTTCGTGCGTCTTTCTTTGTGTTAGAGCAGCGCGCTTTAGGTGTCGAGCTGTGACAGTTAGTCCGCGCTCGTCTTGTGCATGCTCATTCCGTGCGTCATTTCTGCTTGAGGTGCGCGCACCAAGTTTCGAGCTGCTTGCCGTTCTTCGCGTGACGTTACAATTTGTTGCTGTAGCAATTCATTCCTTCGCCGTTGTCGCGAAACAACGCACAATAAACGCTCACCTACCTCTGTGAAGGCGCGTTTCACTTTCGTGTTATACCGATTCCTTCGACAGAGGGATCAGCCATGTTTTTTTTTTTAACACAACTTGCCTTCATCACATTGCATCCCTCCCCCCCTACCACTCTAACAAACAACTTAACCGAAAGAAACGCTTTCACCCTCCCATCTCATAAGAACATTCTATAGGGATCTTCTGCGATTATTTCTTCCTGTAGGCTTTCGTTTCTGTGTGTTGAATGGTTTTACCGAAAATTCAAGCCAGTAACAGTTGTCACTGCGTGCCTAAAGATAAATATTGAATACGTATAAAACGTAAAAGAAATATATAAAAAGAACGTAGAGCGATACTTCGAATTTCTGATCGTGTGATTCTGCTATCTCAAATCTACCGGGAAGCGCATGCAGTGAGTTCGCCTTTGTCACCAAACATGGCGCGGCATCTCACAAGACTGCCACAAACATAAAGGATGCGTGCGCTTATGGTGCTTTTATGACTTGGGTTGCTTTGTTTCATGTTCTGCAAATAAGCGAGAAAGGTAGCACCTAGAACTTTAGACAGCATAAAGTCAGCTTATATTATAGCTGAAATAATATGTTCATGCTGTAGGCACACAGCAGAGATATGCTTGAAGGTCCGCCGCGGTGGATCAGTGGTTACGGTACTCGGCTGCTGACCCGAAGGTCATGGTTCGATCCCGGCCGCGGCGGTCACATTTCGATGGAGGCAAAATGCCAGAGGCCCGTGCACTGTGCGATATCTGTGCACGTTAAAGAACACCGGATGGTCGAAATTTTCGGAGCTCTCCACTACGGCGTCTCTCATAGTGATGGATGGTTGCTTGCTGGGCTAGTTGGTTCATTTCAACACATGTAACAGCGCGCGAAACTGGAAGGGACAATAGAGACAAAGTGTAAAGAGCGCTGACTTCCAACTGTTTATTCTGCCGCCGATACCAGGTATAAATACATACGAAAGGCCAGCGGGTAAGGGAAAGAGACAAAACCACAGAAAAATAATCAGCTAAGAAATGCACTGGGTGATAGAGACAAGTCTTAATCACCAAGCTTCTAAAAACCATAGCTCATCATTGGTCAATGCAAGCGATGGCATGCTGACACATCCCTCTCCCGCACGAGCAATCTCGACCGTCTCAACTATTTCCCTGACCCACTGGTCTTTCTGGCGATAAACAACGCAACGTTTTTTGAACTCAGGCTTGCAAAACTCAGTACGCCGACGCGTAGACTTACCACCGCAGTTACCGCAGTGTAAGCTAAGGTGTCCCTGTTTGCCGTCTATTACATTCTTGTTGTGCTCTTTTAGCCTCGTGTTCACACACATGCCCGTCTGCCCAATGTATTCGCGTCCGCAAGACAGCGGCACGCGATACACAGCGCCCTCGTCACAAGACGCAAACCGATTTCGGTGTTGAATACTGCACGATTTTCCTTCTTTGCTTTTGCATGGGTTCGTTTTCTTACAAAGAACTGACAGTTTTAGTGGAGCAGAAAATACGACATCGACAACTACACGCGTTTTCCAATTTTTTTTCAGGTTATGGGACGTCTGGTGAATATACGGGATTACGGCTACTTTTCTTGCGTGCGTCAGAACCTGCCACATGATTCTTGTCAACCTGCTTGGCTGATTTCATTTTTTTCAGCAAGCATTCAGCCACAGAGACCACAATTAGATTTGTAGACGATTTTTTAATCATCATTGACAATGCCAATGCGGATTTTCATCAAACAGCTGGACACGTGCTTGGCATATTTAGACAAAACCTAGTAGTAGTAGTAGCAGAAGAACTTTATTATATACAGAAACCAGACAGGCTAGAACCCCAGTGCCTCCGAAGGGGATATAAGGGTGAAAAGCGTAGTCTGTCCGGCAGGGTGGTGCCCCTATTCCAGGGCCCCACTGGCACGAGCCATCCGTTCAGCTCTTCGGATCAGTCGTAGCTGATCTTCTAGGGCCGGGCTAGACAGCAGCGCCTCCCATTCGTCCCATGTGCCATTTGTGTCGTGTTCTTCTCCGTGCTCTGCACACTCCCACGTGATGTGAAAAAGTGTTGGGGTGGCTCCACACCACGGACATATGTCTCTGTACGCCGTGGGGTAGATCATGTGGAGAGTGTGCCAGATTTACGTAAGTGTTCGTTTGTAGCCTTCGTAGCTAGCACCTCTAGTTTTGACGCATGAAATGCCCGATAATAATTCCATTATGTTTTTAGAGCTACGGCTAAAGTTTTTTAATCATCACAATTGTTGGGGTTATGAACCCAGAGCAAGAAAAGCTTTATTACCTGCTGTGTCTACTCACTCAAAGCTTGTGAAGCGTAGTATTGTTAAGTACTATCTGTCTAATGCTCAGTCAAAGTCTTGCGAGCATATGCTTCAGGAAAGCCTAGCGCTTCAAAACAGACGGCTGTCTGAGGCGGGATACCCGGAATCCCTTGTGGTCTCTGTGGCTGAAGGCTTGCTGAAAAAAATGAAATCAGCCAAGCAGGTTGACAAGAATCATGTGGCAGGTTCTGACGCACGCAAGAAAGTAGCCGTAATCCCGTATATTCACCAGACGTCCCATAACCTGAAAAAAATTGGAAAACGTGTAGGAGTCGATGTCGTATTTTCTGCTCCACTAAAACTCTCAGTTCTTTGTAAGAAAACGAACCCATGCAAAAGCAAAGAAGGAAAATCGTGCAGTATTCAACACCGAAATCGGTTTGCGTCTTGTGACGAGGGCGTTGTGTATCGCGTGCCGCTGTCTTGCGGACGCGAATACATTGGGCAGACGGGCGGATGTGTGAACACGAGGCTAAAAGAGCACGACAAGAATGTAATAGACGGCAACCAGGGACACCTTAGCTTACACTGCGGTAACTGCGGTGATAAGTCTACGCGTCGGCGTACTGAGCTTTGCAAGCCTGAGTTCAAAAAAAGTTGCGTTGTTTATCGCCACAAAGACCAGTGGGTCAGGGAAATAGTTGAGGCGGTCGAGATTGCTCGTGCGCGAGAGGGATGTGTGAGCATGCCATCGCTTGCATTGACCAATGATGAGCTAAGGTTTTTAGAAGCTTGGTGATTAAGACTTGTCTCTATCACCCAGTGCATTTCTTAGCTGATTATTTTTCTGTGGCTTTGTTTCTTTCCCTTACCCGCTGGCCTTTCGTATGTATTTATACCTGGTATCGGCGGCAGAATAAACAGTTGGAAGTCAGCGCTCTTTACACTTTGTCTCTATTGTCCCTTCCAGTTTCGCGCGCTGTTACATGTGCTCATAGTCATATAGTGCTTTTGGGACGTAAAACCGCAGATATTATTATTATTATATGTTGGAAGCGTCGATCGCTGCCTGCGTAATGAAAATCCACAGAGAAAAAAAACATGTATCCTTTCCAGACGGCATACAGGCGTCATTTACGATTATGCAATCGTTTGTCGTTAAAACACAGCATACGCATGTCATAATAGAAAACACTATTGTGAATGAACTCATACAGCCACCATCTTTGGAAGTGTACGCGCATAAAGAAAGCTAATTGACAATATATGGGAAGGGCATAAAAGACCGCCGTTGTGTCAGGGCCCAAGAGTTGGAGCAAGAACTGTCACACCCATTGTAATTGAACTATCACACACATGTGTGATTACAGATTATGCCTACTGCCATTTTCTGCAACATGTGCCACACTCGTGCATTTGTCTCAAATTCACGCAAAGATAGCTGTTGCACTCCTAAGGATAATATTCTGTTACTGCCATCTAAGTAGAAACGCTCACCTGTGCGCAGCGAGTGGCCGCACCTAAGTCAGTACAGGTGCTCGCCACAGCTTGAATGTTTAGCGCCCACCTGTTTTAATGAATGTGAAAATGCTGATGGAATGGTGTACCAAAATATTGACTGAAGTTTTGAGGCTCTTCTGTCACAAGCTCAGCAACGCACTTTAATGGGAGTTAGAATGCAAAAGGGTTGAAATCTGGGCCAGGTTGGTTCATGATACTTGAAAAAAGCCAGCAAAAGCACGGGACACAAGAAAGAGGCAGACGCAAACACTGACTTAGAAGACACAGTGCATGCATGGAACATACAGTTTTGCATCAGTCAGTATGCTACGAAACATGCCACAAGAGGACCTACATTCATAGCAAAATAAAATTAGACAAGGCAACAACAAAAAAGATATCCGAAAAGTGGCACAAGCATTGACTACACTTTAATGATAAAGGCCTAGCCATCATCCGAACAGTGTGGAATGATATTGTGGAATGTTGCTGATGAGTTAGCCACCACACTACTTACCAGAAGCGAGCATTTCTGCACTGCTTTTCTGACACACCAGACTAGCTTGCCACCGAGGCCCACATACATTGTCCTAGCGGTACAGAGCCCAACTTCATTAGACTTCATCAATATCACATTCTCACGGTCATATATACAAATAGTGGTGTCCTAGGCACTGAAGGCCCTCATAATCTGACATGACACATTTCATATCTTTTATACAACGAAAACTAGAGATAAAATTTCATCAGTTTGGGCAAGTGATGGCACAGCAAGCATGACTAGTGCTTCGGTAACCTCAGCACATCTGCTGGTGGCGCCATTTCTGCACTGGTAACAAAGAGCATGGGAAACCATGATGATGTACGATCGTATTCACTAAAATTATGTTAGCCAGTAAATGTGGCCTCGGAATTCCAACCAGTAGACAATTCTTGCTGATATGCCTGAAAAACACTGGCAAAAATCACATACCTGAGAACATGCCCTACACCCTTTTAAGGATGCTATTTTTAAATGGTACATGCGAAGTGAAAAAAATCACGAAAAGCAATAGCTGCCATTGTTCTGGACACAGATGCAGGATCGACAAAGCGGGCAGCATCTTACATTCAAACTTTTGAATTATTGCAGCATGTTGGCATAAGTGTTAAGCAATTAGCCTGGTTATATACAACCGAAATATGCGCTGCACCGTCGCAGAATAAAACCGGAAACACAGGAGACATGGAGGCAGAACTGATAGAAAGGCGAAATTGAAACTTCTGGTTTGCTACCCTTCACTTGAAGGAAGGGAAATAAGAGCGGAAATAAAAAGTGGGCATGGAAAATGATGACGTACACAAGCTGCACTATATTTAGAATGAGCTTATTGCAATATTCCAATTTATGTATCATATAGTGGTGTTCGAATATTCGAGTTCCGAATTCGAATCGAATAGTACCTAATCGAATAATTCGATTCGACTTTCGAATAGCTGGTATTCGAAGGTTTCGAATTATTCGACCGGGCAAATATCTAAAACGCGACAAAGGCCACTGGTGCAACTTAGTTAGGGTGCGTGGCTAAAACAAGCGCTAACATCGTTACAGTAGGCGTTTTGTTAACAATTGCACCGATATCCGTGTTCCAAATCGAGTGCATGTTTATTTTAAAGGGGATTATGCCATATCCGCGCGTAAAAAAACTGATGGGAGAACTGTCAAGCCCTCCACATCAATTCCGAAACGAAGGCACGGACTTGTGAGCGTAGTTGGGTCGCGTGATACGTCCCGACTTTGGCCCGCGATACCCTCAGTGATCGGCTTCAGTTGTGAAAATTCGTTAACGCTTTGCAGTCGCCACTGCCGCGCCGCACCACTCGTTCGAAAGCTCCCATCGTTCCTTCGCGCAGCTAAAACGCAGCTGTGAACCGACGCCCGAAGCTTTTTGGGCCCAGAGCACCCATGGCGATGAAGCACAACATTACCGTTGTCAGATTGCGAGACCATAGGGAAAAAGAAAGAAAAACTAGTTACCGTATCCCCTCTATTAGTCTTTACGATGTTAGGATTGGCGCTGATGACTGGAATGGGAGCTCTTCTATTAACATGCTTGCGCGCCCACAAAAGCTGAAAAAAAAACCGAACAAGTGCGTAATAAAGTTGTCAGCACGCCGTAGCGTCTTAATCTTTCATTTGTCTGACCACAACTGGTGGTACACGTTTCATATAAAAATAATATTCGATATTAATAATAATCGGTCGAGTTTAACGTACCCAAAACCACGATATCATTATGAGAGTGCTGTAGTGGAAGGACTGCGGAAATTTCTACCACCTGGGGGGGTTCTTTAACGTACTCCTAAATCTAAGCACACGGGCCTCGAACATTTTCGCGTCCACGAAAATGCTACTATTTGATGTTCGATTTTAATTCGATATTTTTGGCCACTATTCGGCACTACTCGATTCGAATTCGATTCGAGATCAAATTTCACTATTCGCACACCTCTAGTATCATACCATTAGACTGTTTACTTAAAAATACCAATTACGACCAACGGCAGTTGAAGAAACTGAACCACTACTGCTGTTAAAGCGGAATATGGAAAAACAGTTCCAGAAACATATCTGACTCCTTCCCCAAAGCTATGAACTATTCAGACGCGCATCTGAGAGTATTCAAAGTTCCCTTCTGATGCCCACACAGGAAAAAATAGAATTCGGTGCAACAGCGCTGACGCAAAATAGTTCATTTTATGCAGCTGACCGTGACAGCTGTTAACTCTGTGGCAAATCACGAATACATGAGTAAAACAAATCTTCATTTGAAACCCAGAAGGAAAAATCTGCGATTAAAGAGTCCATGAACCATCTGTCGGTTGTGATGAGAAAACATATTAGGAAGCTGAAATAAAACTGCACAGGCGACGGGGCACAAGTAGAAAAAGTAGACCTGATTATTACATCCTGTCTACCTCTTCTACGTGTCCCCTGCGTAGTTTTATTTCAGTTTTAATGTCATATTAACTCACAGCCAAATTTTCCAGGCATGCGCGGCACAAAAGAAGTTCAGAAGCGAAGTACAATGCTGGCTTGTTGGAACAAAGTGTTTTTGAACAGGTCAGACAACCTCGGTATCGGCTCTGCACTGGACGCCAACAACTATTCTCATGACAACGAGCAGATATCTACGAAGAGCCAGCCAATTCCTATTAGTTGATATAAGCAGGCAGGATGTTCGGTTTAGTGCATCGCTTCCTACTGTTGCTTTGTTAATAATAGAAGCACTTCACTAAAGAGACTGCAGTAGCGAAATTTTACGTTTCAGATTTTGATAGGAATTGTGAAATTTTCGAGAAGTAGTGGCTTCCATCTGCTCTCTCTTAATCAGCTGCAGGAGTCCAGTCCGGAAACAAATGCAACATCATGGTTGGTGCTTTGCCACTGGAGCCACATCATTCTTTCGGAACGAGAATTTTCAAGGGGAGTGGGAAAGATAAACACTGCAATACTGCTATGTGTTAAAGATTATTCCGGTAATATAATTAGGCAGGCACTTCATTCGTTTCACAAAGCGTTTTCGAATACTCTAACAAATGCGTTTACGCTTCCATTAATTGCACTGATGACTACACTTGACAAATAATAGCTTAAAACACTCATTAAGTATATAGGGAGACTCCGAAGATGTGTCAACATGATAATGTGTCTGCGTATTCATATGCAGGGTGTTTTTTAGACAATACAGACAGTTTATAAAATTCTATGACAGTCAGGCTCTCGTCGTTTTCGCACACGAACTATATGTCGAGGCGGAAACACTTTCCCGCAACTCGTCAATTAACTTTTTTTAGTTATTGACTTGAGCGCACATGTTTATATGTATTACAAAGTTGTAGTGCGTGCCAATTAATGGCATACCAATTTTATAGAAAACAAAAAAATTGCACGTAGTTCGAGATATTTATCATCAAAATTCAAGGGCGAAATTGAAACTGATCGCGCCCGACGCGCACAAAGCGCGGCGGTACACCGGAATGAGACGTGACAGGGAAGTGACGAAATTTCCATGAAGGCGCGCCGAAGCAGAATTTGGTCAGAAAAATTGGCAAGCGTTCCGAAATACACAAGCAGACAGATTAACGTTCGTGTGCCATGGAATGGTGCCTATCTGTTTCCTTTTTAAATATAAAGAGGCATGAAAAAGTGCAAAAAAAAGGCACCGCAGTGGCTGCCCCTGAGTTTTATGCTTGTCAAACAAAGAAAAGGCTGATATTTCGGTATTCTTGAGCACAGATTGAAAGAAACAGATCCGCACCGATCACTATACCCGCAAAAGTAAGGCGATGCGCAGACACAAGTAAGATGGCTTGCAGCTTTTTACGAAAACATACGGCCGCAACGCACCGTCATTAAAATTTCGTAACTCCCTCGTGACGGGCAGTTTTCGGTCTTACGTAGCAGAACAGTCGCGCTTCGCGCGCGATCAGTTTCAATTTTGTCCATGAAATTCGATGAAGAATATCTCGAACTACGTGCAACTTTCGTGATTTCTAAAAAGTTAGGTATGCCATAAGTTGGCATGCACTAAAGTTTTGTAATATGAACACCTGCCCTCAAGCAGATAGTCAAAAAGTTATTTGACGAGTTTTTGTTAATTAGTCGCAACAGCGTGATTTAAATTGCGGCAAAGTATTTCCGCCTCGATGTGCAGTTCGTTTGCGGAAACAACAAGAGCCTTATCGTCACAGGATTTTTATAAAATATCTGTATTGTCTAAAAAAACACCCTGCATACTGCCTGCTCATTCTGCTGCCGCACACAACTCGACATTACATCACTTCGCACAGACATATTTGTTAAATTTCTATTTTGGGTCCTTACAGCTCTCCTTAAACATATTTCAATTCCCTTTAAACCAGCTAAAGGTGTGGTGATGAATGTGTCTGTCACCTTCGCTTGGGTTAGTGTTTTAACATAAGAGGGCTGGGAAAAATTCAAGACTATATGCAGCATCCACATTCTCTAAAATATTTTTCATAGAGAATAGCATAAGTTATTCACTGAGATAATAAAACCATACATGTCATGTATGCGTGGTCACGTGAGAAAGCTACACATTTAGCAGCAGCTCAAGCTTCGATGGGACAAGTTTGCTCAGCAAAGATGATAGCCATATTCACGGAAGTGCTCTAATATTAGATGATTCCAAGCATTGATCATGTCTGACATGGCGCTAAGTGCTGCTGATTATAAACAACTGATTTTGTAATTAAATATTTTGTTAATTTGTTTACAGATTCGCTTTTGTGCCAATTAGTCAAGTAAGGCAGAGATTAAAAGAGTTTATGGAATGAATGAGTAGCCAGAGAAGTAAGTACACGTCCTTAAACATCCGATCTTCTTCTACTGCATGACAGCTAATCTGTATGATACTTCAGATAATGGCGTCTATTGATGACGGAAGATCTAGATGAGATCTAAATCTGAGATTTAGATGAGAATCCACGAAGCTGACAATCACTGCATGTAGAAAGCAATGAATGCGAAAATGTCACACAAAAAACCCTCAAGTTAATTCTAGAAGTGAACCTAATGAACAACTATGCCTGCCCATCTTAGTAGCAAACCAAAATACAGTCTCATAATGACACCTTTGGTTGCGCTGCACTTAAGAAAACTTTTCATCAACTCATCCTTTCATTTACGAGATCAGATTAAAATTGCATCATTAGCAAGGTAGCAAGATAACATTTGCAGACTCACCCTCGCAAGCGGAATGGTTTAAAGGAGCAGTGACATCAACTTTACGCATGTCGCGTTTTTTGCGTCAACGTGTAGTTATCGATCCCCTAGTAGCGATTCGGTACTGGTAATGCAACAGAGGGACGAATTAATGTATGTAATAATGATTACTATGAGCAGTAACGAACGCAATTCAAAACGGGAGCAAAGCCCGCCAATTTTCAGCGCTGCCAAGCGGTCACCTCCCGCGGTCACGCCCCATCTGATCACGTGGCCACACGAAACGGTGACGCGAGTTTCAGCTGACATTTCGCCTGCTCGGCGCGCACGTGTAGCCAGCACAGAACGTGACGCCACCCCCATCGTCGTCGCCGCCGTCAAGGGCGTCCAGAAGCGATGATGAAAACACTGAGGAATATGGAATCGCTGCGATTCGCGACGTGGCGAATCATTTGCGGTTCGATCCTCTTCAGAGTAGTGGTTCTGATATCGACGCTCGACCGAGCAACGACGAGGAGGCAGCTGGAGACGCGCGCTTGGGCCATGCTGGCTTGCAAGACATGTCACAACTACGCATATTAACGCTGCGTGCGTGTTACTTGTTTGAAATAATATTTCTCTCCACCATACGTTCTGTACTGGTGCAGCTTGATCAGTTATTGTCGTGTTTGCGTCTACCTAAGCATAACCAATGTGTTGAAATAGCTGGTCAGTTAGCGAATGTCGCAATGTATGTCAGTTGTAGCGTGTACTGCTCACAGACTGAAACGCGACAAGAAAAAAAGTGAAACGCGGATGCCTGGCGTTTTGATTCCGTGAGCGCGTTTGGGGGGGGGGGGGGTAGAGTTTCGCAATGGTGCTCCAACCTTTTCGCTTTTTCTCTTATTTGAAGAGCACGATTGCAGCACACAACGGTTCCACGGCATTCTGGCACGTAATGCGATGGAGAACGTAGCTTCGCATAATCACATTCGCGCTCATGACTCCACGACAGATCACCCCCGAAGCGGCACAACGAAAACGCAGGATTCAGACGAACGCGCTGCACGAACCAAGCAAAACAAAACAAGCGACGCCGTTGCCAGGCAGCCTTGGCGTCGCCGCCACGCGGTATCACAAGTAGGCACCACGATGACAACACTAAACTTGTCGACGTCAGCGTTGCTCGCGCATCGTCACTCAGCGCCTGAGGCGTGGCCTAGGACCTCGCTGAACACGTCAAAATAGTGTCGATGTTGCATGGCATGAACGCGCCGTTGAGCCTTTGTACGCTCTTTGCGCTTGATATATAATAACTTCTACGTAACGGACGCAATTCATACTTCGCTAAAAAAACTCATGCATACCAAGCAATCGAGTGAACGCCACATCTCGAGTTTGAAATTTGATGTCACTGCTCCTTTAAATATAGGACTAATAAACTGCTCGTTGTCGTTATGTCCTCTTGTAGCAGTTCTGGTGGCCTTTGCATAGGTATGGCACTTTGCTACTCGTACATTTACCACGACTGGCTATCTATGCAACACAACCTCTTTTGCGACATTCCGAGATCACAAGGATGCATCCGGAAAATTAAATGCTCCAACTACAGATATGATCACGCATTTTATATAATTACCTATGTGGTGATCACTAAGAACCTCGTTTAATTATAGTTATTTATTCTATTTCTATTATATTCGCATCATGGTCAGCTGAGCCGTCTGTAAGTCACACATAGCGAATAGCAACATCATATATTCCACATTTCCAATGCATCACCGATGACTCAGTTGAACATCCGCTACATCCGGCTTCGTGCCCACCATCTCCATGGTAACCATACAGCTCGGCATCTACACACACTTCAGTGTTGTCACGGCTCAAGCACACATTTCCGCATGTTGTCTGTACAATTAGCACAGAAGAGTACTATCACTGAAATATATGGATGATGACTTAGCATGGAATGCCCAGCTTAAGAAGTATTGACACATCACGACACATTAGTCCTGTTGGTAGCCTTCTGGTTCACTGGCGCTTTTGGGCGTATACTGGTGTCTATACCATACGGTCGCAGATGGTAAACAAGGTACTCCATGACGTACATCATGTTAGGGCTGACGTAATGGAATGAGATGGCTGTGTCGCTGCAGCAGTCCATACCCTGCAAAAAAATAGGCAAGGTCAGAATGGGCTGAAGTGATGTACTTAATACATCTTATTAACTAAACAAGATACAACGTGTCCCAGTGAGCTAATGTTTCTTTGGTGAAAATGACCTATTCGTGCAAGCTCTTTCGCACAGCATTGCATGAAGGTGAACCTGCAATATGATTTTTTAAGAAGTATATTCTATTAGAGTTGATATAGTTCAACCGAAAAGTAGCTGAAAGAAGCGTTTATGAAGCTTATGTTTGGGCGAGAGCTTGTCTTTATCAGGGGTGCTGCCTGACAAAAAATATTTTATTTTCCTAAATATTACTTTGTAAGACCTTTCACCTAGCTCGTGTTCATCGCTTTATAACTTCATCCTCCTGCAAACTTCTGTCTTGCTTCGATTGCATCTAGTATGACAATCTTAAAGCAGAGGCTGGCATATTGTGTTCTAAAACAATTATGTAACTCGTAAATTATTAACGCGAACTTGAGATCAGTGGGACCAATGCCAACAGGTGGATCAGGAGGCATGGTGAATACTGTGAGTTTGAATACGGATTTGTTCAACAGCATTCAACACGATGAAAGTATAACCGCTACATGCGAATGGAATGCAAAAATATAGATGTATCAGGTATGGTATTGTTCGGACTGTCTATAAGCCAATGCCATAAGGTGTAATTTGTTTCTCACGAAGCCCTATCTTAATTTCTGCCTGGACCCCAATCCTCCTTTTATGCCTGTCTGACGACCATTGTATATTAGGGCTGAATAAACAGTTGTACACAGAAACCTGACTCCAGGACACATCTAGATGTTTTCCAATAATTGCTCTAGCTAGGAATACTATCACGACTCGTACAAACACGCATATGTACAAGTTTGTACTTTAAATCCTCTCTTTGTCTTTTTTTTTCCTGCTAATTTGCTGTTTCGTGAACACGACAGAACATATTTACGACCTAAAAATCTGGTATGCTCGCTCATTTAAATGGTTGTGCGTTAACGTCAATTCGACCACTCTGGTACGTTTACAACTTCGATTTCACAAAAATAATGCAACATGTTCTTAGAGCTTAAGTTAGAACACGCGCTTGGCTTTAATTCTGGGGACTTTAAAGAAAATCGAAGGGGGCCTTTTTTTAACTTATTTTCGAAATATTTCATTTTTAAGACATGGTCTTATTTAAGCACTTCTGATTTCCTTTTGACATTATACTCTGCAATTTTATGTGGGATTATTGTTAACTTTATGCGTGGGAACTCTCTGGAAATTTTTGAAAATGCCAACTGTCATGACAACGGAGTGAAAAAAATCTGAAATTAGGGCATTACTGGACAATGTGCTATATTGTAATTTTTTTTAATGGCCCCAAGACTGCAAGATAGCAGCACTTCGTAAACTCACGCTATTCTTTGTGTGCGAAGGTGAGAAGTTTGGCTAGACAAGTATAATAATTTTTTAAGGATTTCATGAAAGTTGCATTCTCGCGCAATTCGCAAAAAGCGGTTATGGCTCCGAGGAGACTTCCGAATTTCGTTGAAGAAGACCTTTTTTTTTTCGTGAAACTAAGATTGGTGTTGTCCTGGGGACTCAGGCAGCAAAATATTTTTTCCAGCGATATTACATGTACAAACGTTCTTATCTGAACACATCCGCCAGGTTCCCGAGATTCACATTATTCAGAGACTGCAGGGGCGCAACAACAGATATCAAATGTGAATACCCCCCAAACAGGCTACCCCAGAAGTAGTACGAACAGCCTTGATGCAGACGAACCTCCTTGACTGGGTAGTAGGTGTACGACCAGAACCAGAAGTCTTTGGGCATCTGTCCAGGTATCAGGTGGCTTTCGGGAACGAGCGGGAAAAAGCGACCCCTGCCGACTGCGTCCCTCGAGTCACCCGCGGCAACGCCCAGCCGCTGCAGGCATCGACCCATCTCGACATCTTCGGCACCGCCGGCGTCGGCGCGACAGCCGTCTTGCGGTCGCCGTCGGGCTAGGCGGCGCAACGCCTCGCGGCTGAGCACGTAGCCGGCGCCGCCACTCATGTAGCCCTGCTTGACGTACGGCTTGAAGCGGCAGCCGTAGTAGACGGCCTGCGAGGCGTTCTTGTCGCGCAGGAAGTACCGCAGGTTTTCCAGTACCACGTAGGTGTCGTCGTCTGCCTTGAGGAACCAGTCGTGGTCGTGCATGTGGTGCCGCGCCACGTAGTCGAACGCCGCCTTGGTCTTGGCCCACAGGTGGTTCCGCGACTCGGTCACGTTCAGCGCCACGGCGGGCAGCTGCGGGTCCGTCTGGGTGCTCATGAAGAGCAGTGTGTTGCAGCGGCGGCCCCACGTGGCCTTCACGTGGCGCGCCTTCTTCGCGTGGTTGCGCGGCTGCGTCATCACCCAGCACAGCACTCGCACCTGCCGACGCAACTCCTCCGCCACGCGGTCCTCCTCTGCAAGTGGAACACGGCGTCAAAGTACGACAATCGATGCTGTGAAGACAGTTTCTGTTCTTTGTACCATATTTATACCCGCTAAATCATAGTAAATGTAATGGTTTTGTTACCGAAGTGACCTAAGAAAAAAGGATATTTTTGGGAAAGCACTCGCGACGAATCAACACTAGCTTCAAGAGCTACTCCCGAAGCCCCATTGCGAATTGCAAAGCTCCGTCACACTGTCACACAATATTTGGTTGGTTGGTTGTAACTCTATATCCCACGACTGAATATGCACTGTTTGCAACCTTCAAGAAGACGAGCTTCTCTACCAGAGTCTCCCTCTAGCATCCGCAAGCGCCGTTTATACTCCCAACTGCCGAATGAGAGGCACTTTCGCGTAACAAGTCCCTCCTTTTTACGGAGAAGCTGTATACGGCTATGGCGTCTCTGAGTCTGCAGAAACCTATAGCGCGACAAAAATAAACTGCACTACTCACCACGCTAAAAATGAAGAACAGAACACACGGGCGGCAAGCACTAATTAAGATCATGCACAAAACGCATCGGGCAAGTCAGACAAGACGACGCATGTCGCGGCGAAAGGACGCGTGCTGCTCAGATGGAAAACATTAACGGAGCCATTCGACTTTGTGAACAGGCATTTCAGATTTAGTTTGCGGGGCTGCTATCACCCCCTGTAAGGTTGTTTTCGCCTCATGATGAACGTGCGTCCAGCGGATTAGTCGTAGTTAGATTAAACGCTGCCGAGCGAGAGGTGGCGCCAGCAGCGGTGGCTGGCGGGAGCGAGGACATCCGCCGCGTTAGGAAAAGTACTTCCTCTCTTTCGCGGCCTCAGCGTTGCCGACGACGGTCGGCTGCCAGAAGGGTCCGTGGGTACGATACCGCGGCCCGTTACCGCGGGCCCTCCTGGCGAGTCGAACGTTGGCGACACCACACTCGCGGTACATTGCATGTGTTATGCTGTTTTGTGCGTCTTATGTTCTCTCTGTGTTGTATTGGCATTATATTGGATTATTTCTCATGCTACCAGTTATTTATTAGATTCGGCTGGCGAGCTCGCCGTTATCTAAAAGCAGTTAATAAATGCCGCTTGTTCGCTTGCTCGATGGCGTGAGTGTGTCTGTGTGTTCCCATGGGCGGCGCTCTTTTAGACCCCAAAAGTTCCAGAGTCTGTGATAAGCTATGGTTCGGAATTGTGCATCACCTCTGTGTCGTGTGGCAAACAGCGTCTACCGTCATAGAGTCCTAATGGCTCCTCAATATTTTCCGTCTCCTACAAAGCATTGAGGCGCACGAATTTAGGGGTTACACATTTAGGAGTTTGCGAATAGTGAATATCAATACGAATATAATACGAATATATTACTATTTGAATTGTTTTCGGAAAGTAAGGCAACCATTTTCAAGACAGCCGTAGGATTCTACAACATTTTGTATTAAACAAGCATTCACAGACAAAGTAACGTTGCGATTAATCTTATCGGACAAAAATCATGCAATTAAGAGAATTGCGGTAAACTCGTATACAGCAGCGACTACAGCCTTGAGATATGTTGTAACCGTAGGCTGAAATACAGCCGTGACTACCAGCATTCAAAATGGTACTTTATCACTAATGCGACGAAAGGGTTCATGTTGGCTTCGCGATGCGCTTACGGTAGGTAGACACTACGAAGGACATGCTGTACTTTATCACAATCTTCAAATTAAAGTAGACAAAAAAATTAAGCATGCGTTCAACCGAACTCCACAGATAAATCTAAAATGTCATTATGACATGGGCCTCAGCGAGAAAAGCAGGTAAAAATCACTGTTGAATTCTGTACCGGCAGAACGATTCATACAAACATAGGACAGGCGTCTGTTGTTATTCGGCAGGCGAGGGTTCCAAGGCATTGCCAGGAGCCCGGCCAACAAAGCCACCAACCTCACGATAATAATAGCGGATTAATAAAGTTTTCGTTTCGACGAAACTGGAGTTTTAAGCAAGAACGCCTTCATCCAGTTATCACTACACTGTCGATAGTCCCATAAAAGCTTGGACTACAAGCGTCTCGGTAATTCAATGATGAAGATAAAAAAATATATCTGGCTGTTATTTATTATTACTTTATTCATGAATACTGTAACCCTCACTTAGGGTTCTAGCAGAGTAGATATACAGTTTGCGGAATTTACAAATTGGCAAACAATAAAACATGAACTGTAAGTACACGCTTTCGAAAAAACAAAAAAAAATGGTTTACAATGAACAGGCACACGGGCATATAATCAGAATGAGCACTACATAATCACTACTGGAGGATAATCGCTACAGTGATTCAAATAAACAAGCACAAGCACATGTAATGAAACTTAAATAATCGCTACTGGAGGTGCGCAGCAAATAGGTTTAAGGATGATTGTGAAACAACTTCGTTAGTAAGTTTATTCCATGCGGTGATTGCCCTAGGGAAAAACGAGTATTTAAAAATGCTGTAGTACTTAAAAGTATATAGGTGTTAATTATTTCAAAAATATTCGAAAATCATTCAGTATCGAAATTTTCGTATAATATGACGCCACCATCCGCGTTGTACCGAATTGGGACGGTGTGGTCAGGGCCATTCTGCTTCATAGGCACTCTCTAAAAAAAGCGCTAATTTACACACGGACAAAAGAACACACGTGGACGGACTGCCAACAAAGCTTTTATTGTGCGCGCACAAACATATAGCTCGTGAAAAGGGAGCGGGGTAAAAAAAGGAAGATAGTTGCAGTTGCACGTGCTACTGATGATAAAAAGTGATGGGTATGTACATCGTTAAGATTGCTGGAGGAAGCTGTATACCTTGTCAGAATCGATGGTGACGAGGCGCTAACGCGCATAATTGTGAAAGTCAATTTTCTCGAGCGCGATTATCTTTGTACTTGCGCACAACCTTAGTTTCATGGAAGAAAGGTGTGCACTCACATTTGGCACGGTGAATCGCCAGATAACTGTCGTGCTCGTTCCTGAAGGAAAGCTCCTTTCAGCTTTTTTTTTCAACAATAAAATGTGTAAAGGTTTCCGTCCAGCATAAGCTAATTTAATTAATAATTAATATTTGGGGTTTAACGTCCCAAAACCACGATATGATTATCAGGGACGCCGTAGTGGAGGGCTCCGGAAATTTCGACCATCTGGTGTTCTTTAACGTGCACTGACATCGCACAGTACACGGGCCTCTACCATTTCGCCTCCATCGAAATGCGACCGCCGCGGCCGGGATCGAACCCGCGACCTTCAGGTCAGCAGTCGAGCACCCTAACCGCTACACCACCGCGGCGGAGCCACCGCGGCGAAGCCAAGAAGCTCGCAATTCAAGGTTGGGAAAAAGCGGGTCTTTCAAAAGCTGGCAGCATCGATCAAGAACTCAAAGGAACTATGCTTGTCTGCCTTTTTCACGGCAAAGACCAATAACGACGGCACCCATTTCAGGCTTATTGTCTCCGAGGCAAGAACTTGGCAGCGCTGTCTCGGGTCCCATCTGCAAAAGTGTCCTTCGAGGTTGGAAGTAAAGAAGTCGTTCGTAATCCGCAGCTCATCTGAAGGGCCCCAGTACTTGGCGAAGCATTGTTCCCTGGGAATGTCTGCATTCTCAGTGCAAACACAAGATATTTACTATTATCTGCCTCAAATCGATTTGGCAACCATGGTTCAAGATGGCGCAGACGAGCTAGGCGTCGTCCGCTTCCAAAACGTTATTTGGGGCCAATGCTTGCAATGTCATGAACTTGCTACGCCTTTACCTTCGTTCCACGGTCGTCAAGCACAATCAGCAAACTTTTTTGCAAGAAAATGGAGTGTGCATCGGTGTCCGTATCGCCCCTATCCTAAGTGAATTGCTGCTGGCACACTACGACAGACAGCGTTTGGATCTCCTCGTCTTCCTTAGAACAGCCAAAGTGTTTTTGCTAGGTGAACGGATTTTCTGGTTCAGACGACACCTTGGCACATGTAGAGCAAACTTTCAGCATCTTTCAGTCGATCTTTGGAGGCCTCTCCTTCACAAAAGAAACTCCAGTCGGCGGCTGTATCTGGTTTCTCGACCTGGACCTTAGCCAAGACCGCACCTGCTGGGCATACGCGCCGGGCTCGAAGAAGCAGCTGCTGCCATTTTCCTCGGCTCAGTCTCGAATCTTCAAGCGACTCGTTGCACTAGGAGCCCCTAAGAATGTCGTCACCGCTTCTGAAACCATAAATTCAACCACGCATGTAAAAAAAATGAATCGCCTGAGCTCTCGTCCATCAGCTCAAGTCGTCCAAGGTAAAGGCTCAGCCGGAACAAGTCAAAGCCAGCGGTCATTCCATACATGCATGCAGTCTCCCACCGAATCAAGAAAGCTGCATGGCGTGCCGGTGTACAGGGTTGCCGTTGGTGGCTACTTTGCGCCAAATTGGCTACTTTTCGACCCCTTCTGGCGACGAAAACTTCCAGTTGGCGCCATGGCTACTTCCTGGCTACTTTTAAACTCCTGATTTGGCACATTAAGTAGGCATTTTGTCTCATTTTCGCTGACAAGATACATTGTTTTTAAGCTTTTCTGACAGTTCAGCCAATGCGCGCGGGCGTCGTCCACCAACTACTGGCTGGTGCACATCAAGGCATACTTACGCAACGCCTAGCGCGTGTGCAAATATTGAGTGGCGAAGTTGCGTGCATGATGGTGAAAGCGTGGCCAGCTCGGTGCTCAAGCTGCGCGCCATCTATTGTGATTCTACGCGCAGGTTTTTACTAGGCTTGTGCGAATATTCGAATATTCGAACGAATAGTACAGTATTCGAATTCGCTTCGATTTGAATTTAAATTATTGAAAATTTCGAAGCATTCGAAATGAACGAATAGGTGTATATTAGTCCGCATGTAACCCCTGTAAAGGTTGTTTCACTGCAGTAAAGGAGTGATAAGCGGTGAAGGCATCTACTCAGGTGTATATTAGTGCACATGTAACCCTCTGTAAAGATGGTTTCATTGCAGTAGAAGAGTGCTAAGCCGTGAAAACACCTATCCAGGGGAAATCCGCACTGCCGCGAAGCCCCACTTCAAGGTTAAATGAACCCATTAGGTACCTTCACATCGATTCATCACGCCCATTTCATCAGTTTAAAAGCTTGTTATACCGGCTTATATGCTCTAATTATAGTAAATTTTACAATGCAACATATTTTACAGGTTATCACTTGCATTCTACCGAAATTAAAATCCTGCAACTATTCAAAGTTGTTCTTCCTTTCTTTGAGCCAAAAAGAATGGCATTAGCACAGGCCTTGTTTCAATTTTTAAAATATATTTTGCAGGTTAGTTGGATAATGACAAATATGTCCATTTTTCCTTTATAATATGTGATATAGGCTATTCGAATTCGATTCGAAATTATTTGAATCAAATCGCTATTCGCTTCGAATTCGCTTCGAACCTAAAATTCACTCTTCGCACAAGCCTAGTTTTTACGAATAATTTTGATGCGCAGTGTGTGTTTTCGTGTAAACTTTGGAAAACAGAGATCCGCAACAAAATGTAGCTGACCTCTTAATCTAAAACCATATTTAATTATCTGAACGTGAACTTGTATTATGTAAACTATAATAATTAAATTCAGTCTGCAGCTTCAAGAAAAATCTGTTTCAACTTCAATGTTCCTGCTGACTTGCTGCTGGAATATCCTAATATAACTTTGTGTCTGGCAAGGACTCTTGTATTTTCTGCATGAACTATATGCCCGCGTAATGAATTTATTACAATTCATTCATTAAATTTATTTGCTATATATCAATCTCTTTCTATGGTCTTACTTATTCAAAATGGTATTATTTATTTATCAACACTAAAGACTGCTCATAATACCACTTCTGTTCCATTTGGCTACAAGCGTGGCGGTAATATTAAATAGAATGGCTACTTTGGCTACTTTTGGCTTGAGTTCTGGCTCCTTTTCAGGTCCACCCAACGGCAACCCTGCCGGTGTAGATCTTTTCTCCGGCGCCCCGTAAACTAGCGTCCATGTGCACACGAGTGAACACAACCCCTGCAGGAGGAACGACGTTTCGCCCCTGGTGGAATACAAAACGGGATTATTCTACAAAATTCCCGGCACTTGCGTCAGAACGTGCATAGGCCAAACCGGACGGTGCGTCAACGACTACCTGCGGGAACACGCCAACGTAAGGAACAAGCACGGCAGTAATCTGGCGATTCACTGCGTCAAATGCGGGTTTTCACCTTTGGCTCTATGAAACCAAGGTCGTGCTCAAGTACAAAGATATTCGCACTCGATAAATTTTCGAGACTTTCACAATTATGCAAATGGGCTCGATGTGTGTTAGCGCCCCGTCACTCATACTTTTTGACAAGCAATGCAGCTTCCTCCAGCAATCTTAACGATGTACCCATCCGTTTTAATCATCAGTACAGGCCGGACTTTTAGGCATTAAAAAGCGTGCTTTAGGCGTCCAAAAATAGGCAGGCAAAACAACTCTTTTAGCCTCCAACGTCGTGAATGTAGGCAAAATAAGTTTTTGCATAAATGCCTATAACTTCAAAACGAATACGTGCGCGACCTGTATTTACGAGAGTAAAGCAAGAAATGTTATTGTTTATGACTGCACAAAGGCGCCAACAATGGAGCATAGCCGTGTAATCGCCCTTTTTCCCGCACGGTTCGCAGAACACGGTCTCTCCTTTTATTCTATAGCATGATGAATCGAATGTCTAGTGTCGAATCAAGACACTCCTGGGACTCTTCCTTTTCGGCATGGCAGAGGAAGCAGAGCAGGAGTAGTAGCCAGACCCACAGGCGTACGCTAGGGGCGCGGCCGCTCCCCCCTCATCATCTGAGGGGACCACCAAGTCTGCCCCACCCCCCTTACATTTACTGAGGCGAATTTGGCCCAGCTTTGTTTAAAGGGGCCCTGCAACAATTTTCCCAGGTAGCCATGGAATGGAATTCACTAAAGGAGCGTATTGCCTCACAAATTCACCGCCGCAAAAATTTTTAGCATCCATCCAGTACGATCGGAGTTACAAAGATTTGTCGCACGCTGCAATTGCATTCTCTCTTCTGTCGTCCCGACGGAAGCGCTGGAAGCTGAGCAGGGAGGAATGACACGGGTAAAGAGAATACGTCACGCGCGCCTCGTGACCTTGAGCACTTTTATTGCGATAGCAATTATATGGACATTCGCGGCTGGTTTTCGCCGTCGGCGTCGCCGGTGTCCGCCGTCCTCGTCGTCCGCCGTCATTTGCCGTATATGTATATGTATATATATAACCGGCCCCGCCCGTCGTTCGTGAGCGTGAAAAGACGCGAGGGGGGGGGGGTCCCTCGAGCGACCTTTGATTTTACGAGCGAGGGGCGCGCGCGTTATCTCCCCTTCTCGGCGGCCGACAGCGGGGGGGGGGGGGGGCGAGCGCGGGCGCGCGCGTTATCTCCCCTTCTCGGCGGCCGACAGCGGGGGGGCCGGTGTACCCTTCGACGTGCTGCGCTCTCAACGCGAAGAGAATTCTCTTAAACAAGCGTTTTCTAGAGTTGCGTGAAATCGGATCCAAAAAGAGTTAGCTGCCAGCCTCACTTCGTATAACATTACAATTTTTTGCTATCGCATTCATTGCTTCACCCTTGCGGTGAAACTGTGACATTTTTTCTGTCTTTTTTTTTCTTCGAATTCGCGGCTTTTCAGAGCGATGTCGCGCGCGCACGCGTGGACAAGTCGCGGCCTCACGCGGCGGCCCCAGTAACGACCGAGCGCGCCATGCTCAAATCAATCAATGGCTGATACAACGACTGTGACGAGTGATTTTTGAGCTTGTAGAGTCATTTTTGTCGAGAGTAGAGAAAGCAATTTTTAGCTGACTTTGAGAATTTGTTGTGAATTCCAGGCCGAGTGCTGCGCTATAATATTTGGCTCGCGTGTTCTCGGGAGTCTCGCCTACCGATCGGCAGCGTTTTCTGACCACGCTCAAGAAGTGTTGCAGGGGCCCTTTAACGTGCAAGGTTATCAGCACGCACGTTTTTGAGGATAATGGCGGCCCCTGGTGTTGCATTCCAAACGCTATTTGCCCCCGGAAAGGCGGGGCACCAAAGGTCGGGTCGAATCGCGTAGGGACCATTTGAGCCAATGAAGCTGAACGACCGGCTCATGAACAAGACCCGCAGATGTCCATACCGAGACGAACGTCCCGCGTCAACTACAATTACCTCTTCGCCGCATCACGCTTTTTCATTGGAATACACAAGGTTTCTCCGACTCGCGCTTATATTCTATTGACCCTGATTTGCTGTTTCGTTTGTCATCCGGGCTCGCACGACGCGATGCAACTTCGCTCTGTCGCATGTGATTGGCTCTGACACTTACCAATGCCTATTGTTATCTAATTGGAATGGTCCAACAGGGCCGCATGCTGTGAGGAAACGATTGAGCACGTTCTATGCCACTACCCCCTACCAGACTCACCGACGTGGTCAGGAAGCCAAGCTTCATAGTCTCGAGGCAAGACCACTGTCAGAAAAGAAGATCCTAGGTCCTTGGCCCCAGGTTTTTGTGTATGCACAAGGCCGCGAAAGCTCTGTTGAGCAACTTCAAGACGACTGGGCTTCACAAGCGTCTGTGAACTGCTAGCGTGAGTTCGTGAAGTATGTGCTCACACTAACTGTTCATCTATTATTGTTCTTTCTTCGGTATCTTATCCGCCAGGCTCTGCCGCTCAAGCCACCGATTGGCAGGTGTTTGGGTGTAGCGCCACATAAGAAATGGTAAGAAAGAAGGTGACAGGAAAGAGGCGCACTCGCAACTTTCCTGTCACCTTCTTTCTTACCATTTCTTATGTGGCGCTACACCCAAACACCTGCTATGAAATACCAACTAGCCTGCATTGATACCCTTGACCACCGATTGGCTTTGGCAGGCCTAGCCACCATGCACTGCTTATGTAAAGAAATAAAAAGTATTATTATTCCCTCTTTTCGTTTCTCTCTTCTTCTCCCCTGCCGGTAAACACCTTCAAAAGTGAATTACAAACAAAAGAAAACCCGCGTGCATACCACATTTTCCTTGCTTATCTTGATCTTCACTTTCCCTAACCCTGACGGCTGTCCCCGGTTTCGCAGTCGCCAACCACTCGAGCCATGTCAGTGCGGCAGCGTATGCTGGCCGGCCCATCCCATTTCACTGCTGCTAGCGGTTGCTTTCCGGAAGTTGTGTGAGCTAGAGGACTAGCTTGCACCTCATAGAGTTCCTAGCAGTCAGTGTTGCCCGATAAAATAAATAATAGTCTTAAGCTTTACCCCAAAGCGGAAATTGAGTGCTCATACAGGCGCAGATTTCGAAAATAGGCATAATTATAGGCACTTACAGGCATTTAGGCACAAATGTCCAATAATAAGCATTTATAGGCACTATAAAAACACTATAAAAGCCAATTTTAACCCCTATTTCATGCTCACATATCTAAGTGGAGGAATAGGAGCGAAAGGAAAAAATAGGCAATAGCCTAAAATTCAGTCTTTATTATCAGTACCACCCGCAACTGCAACTATCTCCCTTTCTTACCCGCTCCCTTTTCCATAAGCTGTACGTTTGTGCCCGCAAAATACAAGCTTTGTTGGCAGTCAGCGTCCGTCCTCGTGTGATGTTCCCTTGTCCGTGTGTAAATTAGCGCTGTATTTTTAAATGGATCCTTACCAACGAGGTCACTCTCTCTCTCCCAACGGAGCTCCGTAGAAAGCGAGTGCACTCAGTTATTCAGTTTTCTGTTTGCAATCGTTCTCGTGCAAGTGAGTCATATTTGCACACATGATCACCGAACGTCGCGCCGCGCTGGTTCGTTGCAACTGCACAAAACCTGGTGAGGCGCCCTTAAATCTGGTGTGGCAGTAAGGATCTCTGAAACAATCCTAAACCAACAAGTAGATATGAAACACCATTGGTCATATGTGTAAAAACTCTGT
Organism: Rhipicephalus appendiculatus; assembly: GCA_030522465.1. NCBI lineage: Eukaryota > Metazoa > Arthropoda > Arachnida > Ixodida > Ixodidae > Rhipicephalus > Rhipicephalus appendiculatus. The sequence continues at coordinate 33,686 of JALIZH010032419.1, forward strand.
CTGCATGTCAGTTGCCAGTATACTACACGGCCTCGCACTTCACGCACGCTTCTATGTAAATAGATTCGCTGAGCAATATCTTTATAAACTCGCGCCACCTTGCCATTTATTTCAGGAATCATAACCACGTAACCTCTCAGTCATGCGAGAATGCATGTTCAATGACTCTAAAGGCCTTCAAGTGCACAGGGGCTCAAAGTGTTCCACCAAACGTTTCACAGACACACACACGCACACACACAAAAGAACCAACAACAACAATCAGACTATAAATTGCGAACTACACGACCATTGAGGAATGTCCCGCAGGGCATTCTTCCAATGAACCATCATATCTCAATAGTAATAACAATTTTCGGCGTAAAGGAGGCCAAACCCGAATGTGATTCTGAAGCAAATCGTAATTGCGGAGTCCAGGTTAATTTTGACCGGTTGGAGTTCCTTAACATGCCCCTAAACACAAGCACAAAGCTGTTCTTGCCTTTTGCCCTCGTAATATCATATTGTCACGTGGTTGTTACAGCGACGAAAACAGCAGTCAAACAAGTAAAAGATTGAATTTTTGATTAGGCGAACGCAAAATAAGGCCCAGAAGAAGAAGTAACACACACATTACAAGGATAGCGGTCAGCACAGTCTTCAATAATCAGCGAAACGCGACGGCTTTTTTACATATGCGTCTAACATTTTCCATGGCAATCGCCGTTTCCCGCGTAAGTTCCAGAATGAAAGCTGTGCATGAGGCACAAAAATATTCGAGAAGTTTCGTGTTCATTCAGGCGCGGCCTGCGCCGAGCGATAAACCGTGTAATTGTTGTAGACTGTGGAACCAGGTTGCCATGAAAAAGACACGCTTGTCAATTAACTTAGTAAACATGCTACAGATACAAATGTATTTACTGTCAAAGCAACATCAAGGTGTTTATTTCTCATTCCGTCAACACCCGCCACGGTGGTCTATTGGTTATGGTGCTCGACTGCTGACCCGCAGGTCGCGAGATCGAATCCCGGCCGCAGCGGTCGCATTTTCGATGGAGGCGGAAATGCTTGGGGCCCGTGTGCTTAGATTTAGATGCACGTTAAAGAACCCCAGGTGGTCGAAAATATGCGAAGTCCTCCACTACAGCGTCTCTCATACTCATATGGTGGTTTTGGGAATGTTAAACCCCATCACTTATTAAAGATATTATCACTCCGTCAAGATATTGGCTTCATCAATATGAAACAACTCACTACATTATCCTCTCTAACTCGTGCATAGCATGATAGTCCTTCCCCGAGTTCTTTCCTTCGACCGTTTTCCGCCGCTGCCTCTTTGTCTCCGATCACCTTTTCTTTATGCAGGGCTGGCGGAATTCTCTGCATTTACAAATACCTCGATCCATCTTCAGCACATGACGGGCAGTGTAACACACGATCGATAGCAACTACTGACCGCTGTGATGGAACTCGTCGTCCGGTCCGTGTCCGGCCAGCGGCACTTCGGGCGCCGGCGGTTCCTCATCCTCCCAGTGGTCGGCGTGGGGGCCGGTGGCCGACAAGAAGGAGTTGGGCTTCCTGCGGGCCAGAAGCCACGGCGCCACTGCGGGGTGGTCGAGCGAGAGGACGCTGAGGAGGAGGTAAGCGCAGCCGAAGCCGAACGTGATGCCTGTGCCCAGCGGGAGAAGGAAGCCCCGCGGCGCGGGAAGCCACGCACCACCTCCGGACACCGCCTGTGGCCGGCCGCTCTCCATCGCTTTGCTACGCACAGAAGGAACCAAATCGGGGTCACAGCTTAAAGTCGGAGGGCATTTGAGGGAAGGGGATTCTCTTCTCTGGTGATTAGCAATCCCCGCACTCAGTACACTAGTGCCTTTCAGAAACCCATACATACACAAAAACAGCATGTGCGAGTAAAAAGGACAGCGGCTCCTCTTAGAAGATGTTACTCAGTCCTTTCCACCCTAACAGCCCAAGGCATGGCTGTTGAGGTGGAAAGGTTGGCTAGTTGGTATCGAGTATAATATGACCTGCTTACTAGCGTATAGAGGACAAGGAAGAGAAGAAAGAACGAGGGACCACATTAGCCCGTGTCATCTTTATGCTCGTAGTGATATTACTGTCTGCTTTCGTGTGATTGTCTCTGCTTTCTGCTTCTCAGTTTTTCTCCACTTCCACGTTTGAGTGGTTTCTCTCTAGTGCAACCACGTACCAATAGGCCCAACAAGCACCTCTATTGAGCTAGTAATCATGTCCTATTATCCTGCACGTGGCCTAATACAAACTCGTGTTGCGAATAAACAATGCAAAACGCCGATTAGGACACTTTGGAGCGACATATACTGTGTGGCCACGCTACTCTGAAATACAGAGACCACAGGTAGCTGTGAAGGGCTCTAAAGTGTTCATGCCAGCCGACCCCAAGGTTTTTACATTAAGTATGCAATGATCACAAACACAAACACACACACACACACACACACACACACACACACACACACAATGCACATATAACCTCAATCGTTATTTCAGCATTGTTTTTAAGCCAGTGAGCGCTCCAAGACGGTCGTCATCAGTTAGATCAAATAGTACCTAATCGCGTGGAGGATATTATCCAGGCCGTTCTTATCGACGACCACAAGCGTACTGAGGAGAAGGAGGAAGACAGGCGGAGGTGAGGAAAAGAGGCTATTTTTGCAACCCTAGTCGGGAGCACGGCTCTGCATTAAACGACTTCTAAACCTCCCAGAGTTTGAAATTTAGTTATTGTGTTGCAACTGTGGTAACATAATAGCCGGTTTACGCGCATATGATGATAACCAAGCGGCCCTCACTCGTCCTGCTCTTTCCTTCTCCTTCGTTCGTCGGCTGTTCTGCTCTCCGAAACCAACCTTACCCCTCATCGCCGAGTGCCCCTTCAAGGGTCACGTGACGTACGTAATCACCAAAGCGCTCTTCGAAACAATGTGCACCTCCGGTTACCGCGACTCCGTCACTCCATGTTGCTCGGCTACCCGCTGTTGCTGCCGTGACTGCCCGTGCTTTGCGATCGTGCTGCTATGTACTGTGTGTGACACGCACGTCTTCAAAAGCGCGCCAGAAAAAACGACCGACAGTAATTCTTTACATCCACGGGTTGTCGCCTAATCTAAAGAAAGTCGCACGGCCCGGAAAAACCGATGCTGCTTTCTCAGCGCCTAATAAACTAATCATCGTATGCAGAAAAACAAAACCAGGGAAGAAAGGTGCTCCGGACTGCCAAGTAAACACAGGAATAAGTTTGTTGAATATAAGACCTCAGTCATCTACAGCATTCCCTTAACATACGGCAAGTGTTACGTAGGGCAATCAGGAAGAGGCATTAAAGATAGGTTGCGTGAGCACAAAAATATGGTTGGAAAAATCGCTAGTGATGGTTTTTTCGCGCAACATTGTAATCTGCATCAATGTTCCCCTCTCTTTGAAGACACCAAAATCACAGCAAATGTGTAACAACACGACTGATAATAGAAGCCGAACCGATTGCTGCTCTTGGAGATGGGTGTGTTAGCAAGCCGTCGTTGACATTGTCAGCAAAAGAATTAGAGTATCTGCGCATGCCTTGAGTTTCCGATGTTTTTTTTTTCGCTTTGTTCACCATGATCACGTGGCTGTGACTTGTAAGGCGAGTGCATAAATGTAACCTGGTTTCTAAGAATAAACTATGTTGCAAGTTAGCGCCCCGTGTGTCTATATGCGCCTTCATTTTGTCCTGTCGTGTATGTGCGCTACAAAGGAACCTATTCATGCTACAATAATGCTCGTCGCCAACTCGCTCACGTCCGCAGTTACTTGCTTCGTGGGGAATCTTTGAGGCATGTACAAGAAGTCGACCTCTTGCACTACGTGGACTTCTCTGAGGACCAACCCTACCTTCAGGTGAACGCCATGACGTCACCTGTTCCCCAACCTTCAGCCCCCGATGCTTTCAGTCTTTCTGTTGCCGACGATCTACCACCATCGCATCGCAGCGAACTTCTCGCTCTTATGCAAGACTTCGGCTGTACTTTCGATTGCGCACAGGCCAACCTTGGGCCGCACGACGAGCGTCACGCACCATATCGACACCGGTTCACATGCTCCCTTGCGCCAACGACACTATCGAGTTTCCGCGGCAGAACGGCTGATTATCAACGAACAAGTCGACGTCATGCTTAAACGCGGAGTGATTCAGCCATTCCAGAGCCCCTGGTCCTCTCCTGTCGTACTTGCACGCAAGAAGGATGGATCTGTAAGGTTCTGCGTCGACCGACTATCGCCACCTCAATAAGATAATTCGAAAGGATGTGTACCCGTTGCCGCGCATCGTTGATGCTCTCGATTGCTTACAAGGGACAGACGTCTTTAGATTTACGCTCGGTTTATTGGCAAGTACCGATGGCTGACACCGATCGTGCGAAGACTGCTTTAGTCACTCCTAGTGGGCTGTATGAGTTGACATCATGCCGTTCGGATTGTGCAACACCCCAGCTGCTTTCGATCGGATGATGGATAACATCCTTTGCGGTTACAGAGGTTCAGCACATCCTCAATGTAGCCTGTGAAGTTCTCGCCAGGTAGCTGCGCCCGTTGACGTAATCGCTGCTCTGCCCTGAAGCTTGCGAGCCGATGACCGACCGAAGACGTCCGTAATGGAAGTCTCAAAGACAGACCATGTGCATTCGTAGTGTCCTCTTCTTGTCCTGTCTGTTGCGCTTTAAATAACATGGAACCATACCAATTAGCCCAGCTGTCGACTTTGCCACATGTGGGAAGGTCACTCTCGTGGTTGTGGATACCATAGCTGGTCGACGTCCGCAGTGTAGAACTGGACGCAACCAAGCTTCATGTGGTCAGCCCATTTGTTACTGGCACTGACAAGCTCCGCGGAGCCGGCGAAGATGGGCGGATCTCGCTGGAACATATTAGAAAAAACGAGAAAGCTGGGATGTGGGTCGAAGAAGCTGAGTTGTTAACACCTTGTAGTGTAGACACCTTGTAGTGTGACACCTTGTAGACACATGAGCACTACGTGTGTACTTACGTGTTATTTTTGCTTGCTTGTAAAAATACCGAGTGTTTGTTGTTAGTGTGCAAACACTTTCTTCTTTTTTCGATGACGCATTCGTCATCGCTTTCTTCCCGAACAGACACGAAACAGTGAACAGTGTTCCATTCTTCGCTAGTGGTAGAACAAAGTGGCCTCTGACCACGGCTCCTTTCATGCAGGCACGCGTTCGGGGGCTCTCTTGGCCGTGACAACTGGGTGTGGCGCATGAAGTAATAATTTGTTCACGCTGCATCCACTGCGCATGAGAAAAATGTGCCGGTGCCAACTTCAGATTGCGCCGAGAGCACTGAGTCCGCGCCACGGGCTTTCGTGTTCGAAAAGTTTATTAGATAAGGGCTGACTTCTGGCCTTGTTGGTACGACATATCTGCAGTGATTTAGCGCAGATTTTCCGAGACGGGACAAGACGAAGGGGACACACACAGGCGGTATGTGCCTGCCCCTTTCGTCTTATCCCGTCTCGGAAAATCTGCGCTAAATCACTTTAGAGCTTATTAGACGCTAGGGAGGACGCTTAGGTTAGGTTAGGGAGGACGCTGCAACACATAAGGGTCAACAAGCGTAGCGTTGTGGGGGGGAGGGGAGTACAACAGCGAGAAATTGAAGGCAATGGAGAGGCGGGCCTCTCCAAAATGAGCCGAGGCGTGCTCCCACTACATGGTAGCAGAAGATAGCGCCATTTATCTATACTTCCCAAGCAGCAGCCAGTACCCGCATCAGCGGGAGTCAGGTCGGCATGCCTCCACAATTACATGCTGTCGTCCCTGTAATGATAACGAATTAGAAGGCGAGCAAAGTTGACCGACAATGCTATTACGTATAAGTGAAGCGACTGTCCATCTCGGCTTAACGCAGCGGTGACATAAAAATGTACACAGAACCAAATCTGCGAGCGAACACGAGACTTTCTTTGTGCACGTGTGCGAGACAGAGACATGAGACAGAAAGAAGGCTAGGTTCCCTGTCTATGTATATGCGATAACCTAGACAGTGTGATAGGCGTATTTCTTTTTTCTTTTGATGTCCTCATATCCTGAAAGCAGATCTTTTGCAACAGTCAAGACAACATTGATTTGGCGAGTGATTGCCGAACTATGAAAGGTGTATCAAAGATTCTAAACGCGTATAAAATTGACAGGCAACCCAGTAGCTGTATCAATGCTAAATCAGGACACTGTTACTGTTATTAGCCGACCCATCACTCACCGTTATTCAGCCTCCGCATGACAGCAATGCACAGCATTAGCAATCATTAAGCCGTATTTACCCAACATTAAATTAACCAGCACGACATTAGCCATGCTTTAGCTAACATTAGTTAAAGTTAGTGAGTACGGGCACTATGCGAGGAAATATGGTAAGCCGAGACGCTGCCGCTCTTTCACAAACTAAAGAGGTAACACTGTGACGCGTTATCGCACATCAAAACGCCTTATGGCTCAGTAGTTACGGTGCTCAGTTGCTTACCCGAAACACGCGCATTTCGATGGAGGCCAAGTGCGAGAGGCCCGTGCATATGCTGTAGGCGATGGTAGTGCACGTTAAAGAGCTGTCAGTGTGCGTTTAACGTTAGACGTGTTGCCCACTGATAAGTGACAGAGACAAGTCGCGAGCGCGCTTAGTGTGGATTACCGCCTTTGTAAAAACTTATCTGACACAAGGAAGCACGGGCGATGCAGCGAAACCATGTGACGCCGAGGCCAGGACAGCGATAATGTGTGCGACACGCCCTCGCGACATCTTCGGCTAAAGGACGCAAAAAAAAAAAACACAGCATATCCACGGAGTGAATGATGATGAGTGGGCGAAGCTGCGGAGGTTCATCGGTAAACCGTGAATCTTCCGTGAATTCTGCCCGGTACATCATCACCGACGTGAGATCGGGCGCGTTTATACTAAATGGTCGATGAGAGTTATGGTGACTGAAGCAATCATGGTTACACCGTGAAATCTTCAGTGGTTTCGCCCAGCAGTAATCAAAGCGATGGTGTGTGTGAAATTTTATTCAAACTTCAACGACCGGTCATCGTCCATGGTCCGCCAAGCAGCACGATCCGGCAAGCGCACTCGTACGGCGGTCCGCGCAATCGGAGAGCAGCTGCACCGCCAACGCCATCTAGCGTACCTTCACCCAACCGCCATATTGTACGCATGTCTATAGGACAGCGCCCTCTTGGAAACCAGACGAGAACTGGAGATGACGGCACCATATCCACGGAGTGAATGATGATGAGTGCGCGAAGCTTCGGAGGTGCGTCGGTAAACCGGTAATCTTCCGCAAATTCTGCGCAGTACATCATCAACGACGTGAGATCGGGCGCATTTCTACTAAAGGGTCGATGAGAGTCATGGCGACTCGCAGCTCACTTTAATTTTACATGTACGTTGTGAATTTTTTTATTGTTTAATCACGCATAGGAGACATCTCACACAGGCACTACCTTGGAGGTCGAAATCCAGTGCCTACTGGCTACTCAGAATGCATGGACAACCGAGGACCGCCGAGGTGATGCCGTAAGGAGCTTCGCCCCTAAATATATTCATCATATACAAGTACCGCCATCTAGCGGACATTCCAAGAACTAAACGAGAGGTGGCGTGGAGGTGGCTACCTACTACATACATCGAGGACGCACGACCCTCGGCTTAAGGAGCTTCGCCCCTAAAAAGTTACGCAGATCCCAAGTACCACGGGAATCGGTGTTATGCGAAGCATCCGGAAGTAAGGTGACTGGGTTGTAATTTTATTGCGATAGCAATTATATGGACAGTCTCGACGGGTTTTTGCCGTCGCCGTTGCCGTCGCCGTCATCTCGCGTACGAAGTCCAAATTGATAAGAACCCCCTGCGCATCGTACATTCTACCAGCGGGTAATAGCGGGCGAGCGGGAGCGGTGAACGCGGCTGAAGCGGCGATCAAACGAGCCGGCATCTCCGTCGCTCCGAGGCGCATGCGATAAGATCCCCCCCAACTGTTCAACCGGCCCCGCCCGTCGTTCGCGAGCGTGAAAAGACGCGAGGGGGGGGGTGGGGGGGGTCCCTCGAGCGACCTTCGATTTTACGACCCCGGTCGTCGCGGGCGCGCGCGTTATCTCCCCTTCTCGGCGGCCGACAGCGGGGGGGCCGGTGTACCCTTCTACGTGCTGCGCTCTCAACGCGAAGAGAATTCTCTTAAACAAGCGTTTTCTAAAATTGCGTGAGATCGGATCCAAAAGACTTGGCTGCCAGCCTCACTTCGTATAACATTACAATTTGTTGCTATCGCATTCATTGCTTCACCCTTGCGGTGAAACTGTGACTTTTTTTATTGAGCGAAACTTAATGAAATGACGCTAAAAATATGTACAAATGTTTCACGCACAGACATGTTGAGCAGTCGCATATGTTTCATATAACCAGTTCTTTACAGTTGTGTAACGATGCCAACAGAAACATGGATATTGTCAACACTAGAAGCCCTAAGCTGATATGTAGAGCTTGTGCTTGCAAGGAATATAGCCCTGGATAGTGCTACGTAGACCAACTACAATGGATGGCGCTTAAGTATACAACTTACGTTAACACAACATAACTCCTTCGTCATAGGAGTAGGTATGTAATGTTTATAAAATTAGATAGTCAGCACTGCAACCACAATATACGTTTCACCAACATTACGCCTGCATAGGGTGTTCTTCCAAAGCAGTTTCGGGACCTGACATGGCTCTGTGGTATAATGCTTGATTGCCACGCAGAATGCTTGGGTTCGATTCCTGCTGGGACTCTGATTTCTATTCTTTTCATTCTTCGCGTAGAAGGCGCCTATGTCCATTTTTCTTAACGCAGTCGCCTTTAACTCACAAGTGTCAACGCCCCCGATGTCAGTTTCTCTTACCGCTCCCGCATTTAAATTACCAATGCCTGTTCTCACCGTTCCTGGGTAGATATAAATTGTCAAAGTCCTGTGGCGCATACCCACATTCCGGTAAACGGGTATGAGCCACACATCTCTGGAGAAATGAGTTTGACAACATACGCGACGGGATTTTCATGTTATTCATGTCATGAGCAGCCAGACATATTCGTCGATACCTCTTACCCTACCAGACAAATTTTTGGTCCACCCGAAGTTAAGGAGGCCATCACGAGAGCACCCAGATGTAGGCGGCTAGATAGGTAGATAGATAGATACATACATACATACATAGATAGAAACGCAAAAGTGCTTACAGTACACAAAGAAATGCTTCGCATTTGAAAGCCAATCTAATTCGCCGGTGTGGTGATAAGTGGCTACAAGTGCGCCCGCATTTGCTTGTCGACATCTTTATGCTCTCCAGTTCTTTCTTGTTGCGTGGCTGCATGCGATTCGTGGCCCGCGGGCTGTCTGTGGATAACGTATGATGATTGCGCTCGCCATACACAACCCTCCGCACGAGAGATATTCGAAGCAACAGTCACGACGTTGTCTGGAAGCTATACTTCCCACTGAGGAAACAAACCAAACGACGTTTCTGAAAGAAAACTCGCGCAGAAAAACGAACTTCAAAGACAGTATGACCGCCCCAAAGTCCCTTGCCGTCTACTGATCAACCAGTGGCTATATTATGTCATTTATATGCTCTGTAATTGCACTGCCACAATGCGTTCGATATCAACAGTCCTTTTTCATTTCCTTGTTGTACTTCTCTGTTTATGCGTATTAAATCAACTCCTACAATAGCCTGTGAAGGAATGACAGTATAAATAAATAAATAATTACTTAAATAAATGAATAAATAAATAAATAAATAAATAAATAAATAAATAACATACAACAAAACAAAACCGGCAGATCCCACGCGTTGTCGGACTCGATATAATGTGAAGCAGCCAGCGAGAAGCAAGTCATGCTGTACATAACACCGATGTCATGATTTACATGTTAGGACCTGTCATTTATGTTCGTCATATCGTCACGTCGCGCAATACCCATATTGGTGTGTATCAAGCTAGCAAACTGGACGAAAGCGCACCATGAGCATGACATGTGAATGGCCTTGTACATGACATGCAAGTCGTGATTGTCATGTTACCAGCTGCCACTTATGTTCGTCATGCTGTCACGTGACGCAATACCAATTCTGGTGTATATGAAGGAACCTAAACGACCGCGAGCACGCTACGAGCGTGGCATGCAAGTCATGCTGTCCATTACATGCCGTGATTCTTATATTACCACTAGTCATTTATGTTTTTCATACATAAACGTAAAGCAGAATTGAATGACACTTTGTACATTCCAAAGTGTGTTCGGCGAAAGCTTGTGGTCATTCGACTGACTATGCGATGTCTTTTTTTTATTGCGATAGCAATTATATGGACACTATCGGCTGGTTTTCGCCGTCGGCGTCGCCGTCATGTCCCGTATATGTATATGCACCTATATATTTATAAAAATCTCAAAGAAAAATAAATCAGAAAAATGTTTCCGACGCGCGGCATCGAACCAGGGACCTCTCGATCTGCGGCGCGCGGCGCTAACCGCTCAGCCACGAAGGCCACGATGCCCGTGCGCGCACGCGCTTATCTCGCGGTGGCGGAGAATGGGGCTTTCGGCGGAACGATAGCGTTGTAGTTACCAGGCGCGCGAAGGTCACATCGCTAGCTGCAGTCCCCCCCCGTTTGCGAAAAGAGCACGCTTTTCAAACACAGCGAAGTAACAACTGTGACACTTGTTAGTTCGCGCTCGTCTGTACCTGTGAATACGTTTCGTGCGTCATTTTTGTTTGAGCAGCACGTTAAGTGTCGAGCTGTGAACGTTGTTAGTTCTCTCTCGTCCTGTGCGTGTTGTTTTCGTGCGTCATGTGCGCGTGAGGAGCGCGCTGCCCGTTTCGAGCTGCTTGCCATTCGTCGCTTGACATTCCAATTTGTTGCTATCGCATTCATTGCTTCGCCTTGTGGCGAAACTGTGACTTTTTTGGTTTTACACTCTCAGTGGGATGGCACACAAACGGTATGTGTGCTTGTTTTCTTTTTTAATTTCTTTACCGCGAATCGCTGCGAGGCGCGAGAATAATCTGCCTCCGTTTCTCATGCGTTCGTATTCTCGCACTTTTGGCATCGTGCATACGCCATCCGCGTTCCAGCGCTTAAATTGCCGAACACTTTGCAAATTCCAAAGTGCGTTCTGCGAACGCCTGTGCGCATTGAGACGGAGTCGGTCAGAATGGAACCCGATGCGCGTGTCTCCTTCCTTGCATGATTGGACATGCTGGGCACAGCGACGCTACGCAAGAAAAGCGCGAGCGCTGTAGAGTCCGACCCGACCGGCGTCCGTTTGCGCGCCCCAGCGGCCACCTGGCACCGAGCCAGGGCACGGCCGGAGGGACGGACGGAAAGACGGACGGATGGATGGACGCACGGACGTGAACATGAGACATTAAAGGCTTTCGCCTTAATACCGAGCTTGTAATCAAGCTAGCGAAACGACCGTGAGCGCGCCATGGGCGTGGCATGTAAATCATGTTGTACATGACATGGATTTCATGATTTTCATTTTTCGATCTGTCATTTACGTCTGCCATACAGACACGTCTCGGAATACCAAAGTTGGTGTATATCAAGCTAGCGAAATGGCTGCGAGCGTACCATGAGCATGGCATGCAAATCATGTTGCACATGACATGCCATGATTTCCATTTTACCACTTGTCATTTATGTTCGTCATACAGTCACGTAACGCAATACCAAATTTCGGTGTATATCAAGCTAGCGAAACGGCCGCGAGCGTCCCATGAGAGTGGCATGGAAGTCATGTTGCGCATGACGTGTCATGCATTCCATATTACCACTTATCATTTATGTTCGTTATACAGTCACGTCACGCAATACTAAATTTAGTGTATATCAAGCTAGCGAAACGGCCGCGAGCGTGCCATGAGCGCAGCATGCAAGTCATGTTGTACATGACATGCACGTCATGGTTTTCATATTACCACCTGTCAATTATGTTCGTCATGCAGAAATCTCTCGTCATACCAATTTTTAGATACATCAAGTTAAGGAAACGGCCACAGGAGCACCAGGGCCATGCCATGTAAATAATGCCGTTCATGACAAGTTAGTCATGATTTTTATGATGTGACCAGTCAATCATGTGCGTCATACAGTCATGTTATGCCATACCAATTTTGGTACAAATCCCATTAACCATACGGTCAGGAGAGCACGAAGTCGTAGGCGGCTAGATAGGTAGATACGCTCAAAGTCACCGAAGTTCGCTAACAAAAATCACAGCATATCCACGGAGTGAATGGTGATGAGTGGGCGAAGCTCCAGAGGTTCATCGGTAAACCATGAATATTCCGTGAATTCTGCCCAGTACATCATCAACGACGTGAGATCGGGCGCGTTTATACTAAAGGGTCGATGAGAGTCATGGCGACTTGCAGCTTACTTTAATTTTACATGTACGCGGTGAATTGTTATTGTTTAATCACGCACAGGAGAAATCTCACACCGGCACTACCTTGGAGGGGGTCAAAATCCGGTGCATATATATGCGGGGTGGCCAGTGAACGGTTGTGCAGCGCGAGCAGTCGGTTTTTTTTTTCAATCAAGAAATCCACGCATCTCCACGAAGTGAATGATGAGTGGGTGAAGCTAGGTTCTAAGGTCCATAATGTCTATATTGAAGTCGGCGACTAGTATAAAGGGTTTGTGCTTGTAGGTGTTTTATATTGTTCCGTCAAATTTGTTTTTGTGTGTCTCACATATATTACCCGAGCGTTGCCCCATATAACGTACATTGAGTGGCATAAAGTGACAAAAAGTCGACAACAAAGCTCGGTCCTAAGGACCATAACGTCTGCTTTGAAGTCGCCGACTAGTATAAAGGGTTTGTGCTTGTAGGTGCTTTATATTGTTTCGTCACAAGTATGATTGTTGTTCCTCTATTTTAAACCTCTTTTTTATTCACATACACACATGTTTCGACTATAGCAACGGTTTTCTAACCACCATTACAGCGGACAGTGCGCGTTGATGATAAAGCTAGGTCCTAAAGTCCATAACGTCTACGTTGAAATCGCCGACTAGTATAAAGGGTTTGTGCTTCTACATGGTTTATATTGGTCTTGATAAACCTGAGGGGCGCGATGATACAGTACACAAAGAAAAAGAAGGACACGGGACGACGCGCTTTTTCTTTGTGTGCTGTATTATCGCGCCCCTCAGTTTATCATGAACCAACACCAACTCGCCCAGAAGAAGAAGAACAAAACTTTATTTTGAGGAAAAGGGTAGAAAAGTCACAGTTTCACCGCAAGGGTGAAGCAATGAATGCGATAGCAAAAAATTGTAATGTTATACGAAGTGAGGCTGGCAGCTAACTCTTTTTGGATCCGATCTCACGCAACTCTAGAAAACGCTTGTTTAAGAGAATTCTCTTCGCGTTGAGAGCGCAGCACGTAGAAGGGTACGCCGGCCCGGCCGCCGAGAAGGGGAGATGAGAAGGGGAGATAAAGCGCGCGCCCGCGCCCGCGCTCGTAAAATCGAACGTCGCCCCCCCCCCCCACCCCCCCCCCCCCCGCGCCCGCTGTCGGCCGCCGAGAAGGGGAGATAACGCGCGCGCCCCCGCTCGTAAAATCGAAGGTCGCTCGAGGGACCCCCCCCCCCCCCCTCGCGTCTTTTCACGCTCACGAACGACGGGCGGGCCCGGTTATATATATACATATACATATACGGCAAATGACGCCGACGCCGACGGCGAAAACCAGCCGCGAGTGTCCATATAATTGCTATTGCAATAAAAGGGGGTGCTCAGGAGCATGTTGGTTGGCCCCACTGGCTTGCGCCGCTCGCCTAACATGACTCAGAAGCGTTAATTGCACCTCTGGGTCTGAGCTGGCAAGTTGTGCCTCCCACTTCTCCGAACTTCCTACAATGTTGTTGCCTAAAAATTACACCATCTCCCGCTAAAGGGAACCATGTGTAGATGCGAAGCAGCGGGCGCTAACGCTTACACTGGCGGCGGCGTTGACGCTGGCTCCCATCGCGGCGTTGCGCAGGAGAGAAACCTGGGGAGGCGCAAAGCACGCAGTGATGGACCGGCGTTTCCTACTGGAACATGTCAATCGCTGCTAATGGGCAATGAGAGACAGAAGACTCCGACTGGACACAGAGACCCGCAGTCCGCGTCAAGAGATTTATGGGGGGGGCACTATATTTTTGTCGTGTGCTCCGCTGGTAAGCGAGAATGTCTTTTGGGGTCATTAAATGGGGTTCGATTGCGGGAGGCTGACGCTCCGCTCGGTTCGTCAAATCTCGAGCTAAAGCGTCCGCTCTCTCATTCCCTTCTAGGCCAGCGTGTGCTGGGCACCAAATTAGCCGGTGTCCCTTGGTTAGGTTAGGTCCAATCAGTTTAATTATTTTTGCGGGTAAGCGTCCGTTCATATAAAGACGGCACGCTTCTTGGGAGTCTGAGATTATGATTGAGTGTTCTTCCTCTCTATGTTCTTGCTCTCTAATGGCCAAGGCTATGGCAATGGACTCCGCCTTTACAATTGAGGAAGTTCATAGAGAGGTACTCGTCACCGTCTTCAAATCCCAGTCAACTGCTTTTGCTACGCATTTCGCCCAGTTGTATCCGGCCGCGTCAACGTATATGACGTTTGTCGTTGCTGTTAATTGTTTCTTAAGCCACTTGACTCGTTCTTCTCTCCTTCTTGTGTTTTCCTCTCTAATCATATTTTTCGGCAAAGGCGCAACCGAAATCATGCGGCGGATGGTTTCTGGCACGCCTATCAGTTCCTCGTCTAAGTGTTGGGGGCGTATGGTGGTATACCTAGCCGTGTCAGGATCTCTCTGGCAGACCGTGTTTTGCTTAGACGATTTCTTTGGGAGATGAGAACTGCCGCCTTTAGCTCGGCGTATGTATTGTGCACGCCGAGCTCAAGTAATTTACTGCTTGGCGTATTTACAGGTAGTCCCAAGGCCGCTTTATAAGCACTTCGGATAATGGAGTCGACCTGAACTTCTTCGAGTTTGTTTAGCGTGTGGAAAGGCAGGCCGTATGTTATCCTGCTCATTACTAGCGCCTGTACCAGTCATAACGTGTCTTTTTCCTTCATACCTTTTCGGTGAAATGTTATCCTTTGGATCATCCTTGCAATCTGTTTTGTTGTGGTTTTCAATGTAGTGATGGTGTGGCTTGCCCTACCATTGCTTTGAATCCAGAATCCCAGGATTCTTGCTATGCTAACCTCCCGAATGTTATTCCCTTCCACTTGAATTTCTACACTCCCATTACTTTTATAATGTTTGCCGTGTATTTGGATGATTTCTGATTTCTCCGGGGCGCAGTGACGTCCACTGGCACTGGCAAATTTTTCTACAGCTTTGGCGGCTTCCTGTAGAGTTTCCTCTTTCGCTGCCAAAGATCCTCGCGTGGCCCAAAGAGTAATGTCGTCCGCATATAAGGTGTACCCCAGGCGCGGGACCTCCTCCAGAGCACGGGCGAGTCTTCGCATTGCAATATTAAACAGCAAGGGGGAAATGATCGCCCCTTGGGGAGTGCCCTTGTTGGGCATCTTGAATGTTTCAACTTTTTACTTATATTGTTCTGTCACAATTATGATTGATATTAGTCTATTGTTAAAACTTTTTTTGCATCTCCCATTCACGAATCTCCCCGTGACGGACACGGACGTGGACGGACAAGCCTCGACTGTAAGGTGCTTCGCCCCTAACAACTTCATTGTGTCCAGCGGAACACGACTGGGTCACGCACGCGGCTCAGTCCCTCAGTCACACGTAGGGACCGGCAAACCATAGAGTTTCATACAATAATACCTAGAGGGGAATCTGGCGCTCGTGTCTACGCGGGCTCCTTCAGCGGCGCTTGTACCACCATGGGAATGATGGGAAGTACAGGCTTCGGATCTGCTTCGGATGGCTTTCATTCTTGAGACTGAGATTCGCGACGCTGGTTTGCCGACCGTAAAACAAAGTGATACTGTCACATGGTCGTGACGTCGACGAAGGCAACAGTCGGCGTGTCAAAGAAGAAACTCTTTATTTGGCCGAAGGTGTGGCCGTGAAACTGAAATCAGGCTGGAGCAATACACACTGGCACTGCTAGCGGCGAACAGAGCGTCGGCCGTCGATAATCTGACTCGCGGCAAGGTGCGCCGGCATTTATACAGACGGCAGCGAACATTCGAGCCTTATCACTAGTGGCCACGTTTGTTATAGAATAAACTCAGCTGTTCGCGTCTGCGTCCTGAAGCCTGACAGATGATCCTAAATAATCTGGAATGTTTTCAGACATTCGGGCGCGGTTTGCGCAAGGCATTATCTACACGTGCAATGGGCCGGCAAAAACAAACATAGAAAGAAAGGGGCGTAAGTGGCAATATGAAGTCATTTCCAATTAAAACTGACGTCATTCTTTTGTAGGTAAAACGTATTGCAGAAAGCTTCCGTGACCGTGAGATGGAAGTGAAACCTGGACAAATTCAACCACCAGGGTATGCATTGCTCTGCGATAGTGTTCCAGATCTGGCATCAGGATTTAATGAATCATTTTTTACGACGCTTGAAAACAAGCACGCTTGTTTTTTCCTCGAAAGAACGCATTATCTAATTATGGAAATAACAGTACTGTATTGAGTGAGAAACACTTAACGTATCGTCTGCTGCGATGCCAGGTGCGCCTGTCCAAGTGGTCTGCCCCCAACTCATCTCTCATTTTGTTGTGAAGACGAGTCAGAGGAGCGTGACCGTGCGTCTAGTTAGCTGCGCCGTCGTTTTGCAGTCAATTTGAATGAGTTTTGGCGAGACGAGCTTATAAAAAGACGTGAACTCTATGCAATATCCTGCATTGGCATGGGACGCTACGTCTATGGGCAGCGGTGACTGCACTTCGCTTTGCTAAAACTGTCAAATGCAACCTGTAGAGCTGCAACGTCGATGCAAACCGAGAGGCCTATAGAAAACCAGCCCTGCCCAGATGGCGCGTCGAAAACGCACATGTGGCGCCCCCAAACGAGTTGGCTGAAAAAAGCCCCTAGTAGGACAGGGCTACAGTGTTTCTGGGCCACGTTTAAGCGCATACGGAACGTTGCGCGACATGTTTTCGGCTGTGCCTGCTTTTGTGCCGTGTGCGTTCTTTCTGCAAAATTTACAGCACAGAACATCGAGTTTATGCGCATTGTCGAAGGCAACAGATCGGGAGCTGCGACTGGAGAGCGAACGAGCAGTGATGCCACCGGTTTTCTTGCAGTACGGCTTCGGCAGTGTCGTGTTCGCGGAAGGGTGCTTTCTCGACAGTGCGCTGCCGTAAGGACGCAAGCTCTGCACGGTAAACTATGTTTACTCTGTCGAGGAAACTGTGTGTGGCATCAACTCACATTCCCAAACTTCAGCCAAATGCCACTTGCAAGTCGAACAAGCATCGTACGACGGGAAAGTACAGGTAAGTGTTTGTTGGAATTGCGCATGCAAAAGCTCGACCCATTCGGCTGTCTGCACGTTATGTTGCCGCTTTAAATGATGATTATCTCAACATAACTGAGGATCCGTTCGGCGAAGTGGCAGCTCATTTGAGCGATTATATCACTTATGTTATCGGCAGCTACAGCTTTCGTGTCGTGTTAACACGCAGGTGAGATGCCGTTTCTTTTTCGCGCTTTTGTTTTCGATGTTTTGAAACAGTGCTTAGAGCAGAACACTCGTGCATAATCGGTAGTTAAAGTTTTTGTAGTTCGTCAACTCACAGGTGAGAGTCTCTTTCGTATCGCGCATTTCTTCGCGGTGTTACGAACAGTGTATGAGTACTAAAAGCTGATCAGTCTTACACAACCAGTAGTTACAGCTCTCGTAGCGTGTTAACGCGCAGGTAAGAAGCCGTTTTGTTTCGCGATTTTATTTTGCGGTGGTTTGAACAGTATCCTCCAAATCAATCTTCATTTCACTTTCTTTGTAGATGACAGCGAAGCGCGAGGTGTCCGCGTCAACCTGCACTTGCAAGGCCGGCGTGAGTGGAAATGCACACACGTTGCAGCGGTCGTACTTTGGGTAAACGATGCCGACTCGCCGTCGTCAACATAATGATTACAAACTTGGGGTCGGCCGTCATCTAAACCTAACACGTCAGTAAAGGGAGCCCGTTGAGGAACTTTTTTGGAGGTAGGCATAAGAGGTATCCGAGCCATGTGTTCATAACATACTGTGTGAGCGAAAAGTGAATTGCCTTGCCCACGCGATTTTTTCAGTATTTTCTTCTTGCTTGCATGTTTAGAACTGTGTACGTGGCAATTTATTGAAATGAAATGCGCGATTCTCAACGCGATTCTACATACCTAAGCTGTTACGTGCTTGCTAAGTAAAAAGTTTTGTTGTGTTTTACAGATCCAGCGTTGCCGCCGCTCTTTCTCGTACGGCCTCGACGGGAATGATTAAAAGATTATGTTTGGGTGGTATCATTCTTCTGTGTGGCACTTGTACACGCAACAGTACCTTCGGTCCCAGCGTTTTTTTTGGGCGCCGATCCCCGCAGTCGACCGCGGTACTGATCGCCGTCCTACCGTCCTACTACCCGTATTGCAACAGGGGCCGCCAGGGCGGCGCTACGTGTCAACACAAACTCCAGCGCTGGAAGCCTATAGCGGTCTTCAGCCTCTTTTAACAACAAAGGCACTTCTTGAGTGTTTTGCAGCGCCCCCCCCCCCCCCCCCCCCACTACCTCCGCTGCGAGAAAAACGAAACTGAAACTGCAGAAAAAGCATGCAGGCCCAAGATGAGAAGACGTCGGCCTACCAGACTTTCGGGCTACCCGGAGCCCGTGCACACCTCTAGTTAATATACCTCTGCCCACATGATGTCAGACCCGTATCAGAGTTTGCATCCTTACGGCGCTAGACATTATCTTTTGTCGCGAGCAGACCGGAATTCTGAAGTGTAAACATAATTTTCAGGCCAACAAGGTGATTTAAGGACCACGGGTTCTGACGTTTGTAGGTTAAGGCAGAACTACGTGTATATTGCACATTTTCGTGCTGTCTCCGTCGTCTGTTATTTCGCTTTCTGTTCATCTGCACAGCATAGCTGCAGACACAGAGGAATACTGGTGAGGCTGAACCATAGGTCGGCGAACTCACCCATTAGTCGACTCACTCAGGCTCACTCAGACTCAGATCGAGCCGTGAGAGCCAAGTCTCAGAGAGCCCGAGCGAATAATATTTTGGTGAGTCTGAGTCCGAGAGAGTCCGCTTGTGAAAACTTTTTTGAGTCCGAGTGAGCCCTAAGGGCAAAATGTAATTCATGAGTGAGTCTGAGTGAGCCCCGCATTATGGACCTATGGACTGAAATCTGTCGGTCCAATATATTATTGAGCCTTCCTTCACTTCGCGGTATAAAGGCACACAATAAGCATACGTACGCGTCGGTGTTGCAGCCCGTGCTCAGCTGCTCGACAGCTTCTCGTCCATCACTCTTCCTCCTGCCCAGACTGCGCACACCTCTCTGCTGAACCTGCGCACAACAATCGTTTCATAAGTCAAGCGCTGGACGCATCAAACATCTGCCAAACAGCGGGGCATTCAATCAGAGCGCGGCAAACGAGAAAAACGAGGCACACGTCGAGAAGCGAGAAATACTGAGGCCTCCTGCAACAGCACGCCACACACATGTGGGGCTGGAGCTGGAACGCGACAATTTGCTAGCCAATGTATAACAACGAAGGGAACAAGTTGTACATTTATTTCTCTCTCTCTTTAATGCAGTATCTTCCTTGGCATCTTTTACCCAACGTTGTGTAACGTGGTGCAATGTCCATCGTCCGATTGCTGACGAAAAAAAAATGGGCAGGAGCGAAGCATGTAGGGAAGGGCGTTTCAACTCCACTAACGTGAAACCTGAGGAGAAGCGAAGCGAACAGTGCTCTTCTTCCCTACATGTCCGGTTACAGTTCCCAGTGGCATGTAGGGAAGGGCGTGTCAGCTCCACTAACGTCGTCGGCTATTTGTTGGACTAACTGATGCCTTCTTCATTTTTACTGGGCCGATGGCGAATCGTGGGATTTGCCCTAACTTTGTGGCGCATATCCGCTTTTATGATGGACCACGACTGCGTGACACACCGTGACATTAGACGCCGGCAAGCCGAGACTCCAAGATGCTTCGCCACGCCATGATTGCTTCACAAGTTTTGTTCGACCTTGTGTCGTCATGATAGGATGACGTCATCACGTGAAGTTAACTTTACCGCGACTACAGGAGACGCCGACAAGCCGAGCCCCCAAGAGCTTCGCACCTAAAAATACGGGTCGGTACAAAAGGTAGTGCGGTCCAACAGAGCATGTGTGTCAAGTGACCTGAAAAGCCCTGTATTTACTCCCGTTCCACCAGGTACTGTTAGCACTAGCGGACGTTTAATAGAGTGTTGGCTGCGCTATGGGTGATGTCAGCTTGTCCTCGTTGAAAGCAAGGTCACCAACAAATCGGCGTTTTCAGCGAATAGGCGTCGGTGGTCTAGAATGCATATACACCTATGAAACATGGACTATAAAGGTGCATGTTTCAGTGCAAAATGAGCCCTAGAATTCACTGGCTATAAACCCCGCCCACCGCCAGCGGCCTCCATTTTGACATGACGTCTGTGACGTCACGTGTTGCGTGCAGCGGAGCCGTCGCCTTCTACCAAAGTTTCAGCCGCTGCAAAGCGTTCAATTTCGTTGACAAGCTGAAGAAATTGAACTATCTCAATTGCACGCGCAGGTGAGCACAGAACAAAGTCGCTCACCGAAATGCGGACGCTCGTTGCTTTCCTTTGTGTAATGTACCACATCGGACAAATTCCAAATTTCTTATGTTTCAGCGCAAGGATAAACGAAACGAGAGTGAGGACACGGCGCTGAGTCCGCCGTGTCCTCTCTCTGGTTTCGTGTGCCCTTGCGCTGAAACATAAGAAATGCAGTGCAAACTCGCCCGCCAGTCGGTTTTATTGAGAATGAGATTCCAAAGTGGGCTCTCCAATCCATTCGATATGGTGCATACACAACGAAAACCTATGACAGTTCAGCTGTTCTTCCACAAATTTCTAACCGACCATTGTCACATGGGTTTCTTTCTGACAACCATAATTCAGCGAAATCGTCTACACCCCCCCCCCCCCCCCCCCCAACACTCCCTTTCTTTCTTTTTCGCAGAATACCTCTTTCCTTAGAAGACAAGTCCACTGGTCGATACGTCGGCTCCATCACACACACCCTGTTTACGAATTTCTCATCGCAAGCTTCCATCTTCCTCTCTCAGCCTTTTTTTTGGATTCATATTATTCAACACACTTGGAACGGCCCTCATGGCTAAGAGCTACAATCTGCAGCACAGATACCAGACAAAAGGCTTAATCTCGTTGCATCCGAGTTGCTTAAGAACGATGTACATTCCATACCATTCACAGAAACATATCCCTAGGTAAAAAAAAAGAATAACAGATAAAGAAGATCAGTGAAGTGTCATGCAAAATTGGCTTGTTCGGCAGTGAACTAAAACTCGATTTTCTCTCCTTATGACAAGGGGGGGCGCTTGCACGGGTGGGGGGCGTTTGATCGGTATTTCACGGTATATACTAATTGAAAGAAGTATTCTCGCTGATCCCGAACTGATAATTCACTAGCATAGCGACCAGGGGACCGGCCTTGGTCAGAGGGGACGAAGGCCGCTATGCTAGTAAATTAGTAAATTATCAGTTGTTTTTGTTGTTGTTTGGGTGTATCTACTTTTGCGCGCAGCACGCACACACACACACACACACACACACACACACACACACACACACACACACACACACACACACACACACACACACACACACACACACACACACACACACACACACACACACACACACACACACACACACACACACACACACACACACACACACACACACACACACACACACACACACACACACACACACACACAAACACACACGCGCACGCACGCACGCACGCACACACACACATATATTTTCACGCGAGTAGCTGTACGATAAAGAACTAAAATGTCCCCGAAACTATGACGATAATAATAATAATAACAATAATATTAATAATAACACCTCAATTCGACCGATGCACTACAATGTTGACGGAGGGGGGTGAGAAAAGCGACTAACCGCTAGACTAAGTCCTCACCCGTCTATTTACATCACGCAGAGGAGGTGGTGGTGACAGAACACAGCAAAATACTCACAATGACTGGCCCAAGCTACACAGATTATACGCATATGCACTACTTACAGTGATTGGACATGATAACAGCGCAGCAGGTTATAGGCACATATGAAACAGCAAGAAGCATAAATAGCAATCACGAAACGCATTACACAAATGCTGCTGCAAAAAAAAAAGCAGTGTGGGAACACATTAGTTAGTGCACATATGGAGATAACACTAATGAGATAAGTCTGAGTGTTTGACGAGTTAATGAGGAATTCGCAGCTAATGAGGAATATCCCTAACTTCGCCATCGGTAACGACCGGTCTCGAAATGAAGCAGTAGATCAGCGCGTATGACGCTGCAGGCCGTCTCGCGCTGATCATGGTAAAAAACAAAATGCAACTCACAACTTGCGGAGAACCCAATAAGCGAGTTGCTCATTTCGCCCTGAGTCTTAGAGCTACACACACGCATTGTTGGGGACGTGCCAGCTACTTCTGTCTGTTATGCTAGGAAGCGCACTTGCATGTGCACTTTGCGCTCAAATGTCAGACGAGAGTGTTGATGTGTTAACAGTGCCACCAAGCAAGCACGGTTACCGTGCACAAGGGTTCTTGGGTTTTCTTAGGTTTCTCATTGTTCGCCTTCCTATTTATTATCTGCTTTTCCTATAAAGAAACCAGTTGATAGTTAGCACTGTGTGCGTGCTTCTTGTCCCGTTTCCTGCGCTGTTCTGCCACAAGGTTATTGTGAATCCGGGTTTTCATGGCTGTATTTAACTTAATACACGAATCATCCTTTGCCTTGAATCACTTTTCCATGAGGCGTGAGACTATTCATACCATGCGTTCAGGGCTCATGCTAAACGAGGTAATTTAACCCTTTCCCTACCGAGTTTTTCGGCCGAGAACGATACAGACATACCACATCTTTATTTGCGTATTTGATTCTACGTCTCTTGAAACAACTAAGAAAATTATTGAAAGGCGCTTCATTCGCAAAATACATGCGATTTTTTTTTATATGTGCAGAGCAGTGACTTCACTGCAATGCACCACGGAAAGTACCCTAACCTCTCCAGCCTTCGGGGCAGAAAATGCCTCTTTGAAATTCAAGAAATAAAGCGCTGGCATGCGAGTCCGTGAAAACAAACCTTGGACGCATTAGTGAGAGTTTGTTCACATCTATAACGGCATCCACTGCCGATACATCGATACGCAGTCGTCGTCCGAATCCGATGACTTAGAGAAACTATACGGGTAGTATAGTGGCTGCGACACTCGCAGAACAGAAATTCGTCAATTCACAAAGCTTCGGCAAACGAGGGAATTCTTTCTCTGAACGGAGCTGTTCCGGCACATGCGCACGGCTCGCGCACAGAGGACGACGCGCTTTCTAATTCAGGTTAAATAAATCAAGTCCTTTCTCGAGCAAAATGCACGCCTTGAGCTCGTTTTTAACCCTTTGTGCGGCAGTGGGACACATACGTCCCACTTTTCCGTCTACAGAAAAAAATTTCTCCCACATCACCCGTTGCAATTAGCGCAACATTAAGTCACTCATATCTTACCTAAGTCATCGTAATATCGGAAAAAAATTCTTTTACCACGCTTTCGAAGGGCGGATGTAGTGTTACAATAGCGTTGAATTTCGGTCAATTTTTTATGATCGCTTCTGAATTTTCCTCTTTTTTGAGATACATAGAACCTACCAATCAAAATGCCGGATAATATCCTCCTTTTCTGGTTTTTGAGAGAGACGATCTTAGCTTCCAGTCATCACGTGTTTTTGTAAATTTGCGAAATAACTTGACCAATAAATGCATCGGAACAATCCCCTTCAAAATTATCCCGCTAATCGCGCAGCGCAATTGCGGATATTAATGCGTGGAAATATTTTCTCGATATTATATACCTCTTGAAATGTAGCCACATGTTCAGGGATAACATCTGTACTCGAAAATTTCAACAGCAAAAGCTAGGACAGCCAAATGGACAAAAAAAAGTGGTCGATGCATGCGGGAAAGTAAGCTTTACAGGGGCATACCACACCGCTTTGAAGGCTCAAAAGACGCAACTGCAGGCGGCGTTCTCCTGCTCAAATGAGGTCCGCACAATTTTTCCCTTCACAACTTTAGAAGTGATACTCTGTGCCACTTGCTTCGGCCGTTTCATCCCAAAATTCCCGTTGTTGCAATCGCGAGATGGTGCCTTCATGAGGCAGTGGGACAGTGTTTTCCCACTTTTTGAAAACACTCTCATGAGTCAGTGGGACATATATGTCCCACTTTTTTTTCAGTAAACTACTGGCTTGATTTTGATGAAATTTGTTTCATACTATTTCTTTCTAGTTTATATCAATAAAGGACAGCCGTTTTTTATATTACCATGTCAAAAATATAGGACGACCGACAAAGGGTTAAGTTTTATACTGCACCATATGTTGAAGCCAAAGAGAACAGAGCAAAGTAAATCAGCGTTGCTAAACTGCGGCGCCCCCCAAATGCTTGTTTCGTGGTGAACGAGCCCAGCTCGTCTTCGGTATAGGAGCGGTACAAACTGTGTGGACGTCTTTGGTATAGGGAAAGGGTTAACCCTTCCGTTGGATACATGCAAAGCGCCTATATAGAAGACTTAGGACAGGGCGTGTTGGTACAACACGATAAAGAGTGCATATCAGCGCAAACAAAAACTAGCAGTTGTTCCGTGTACGAATACGAACGATGAGCGAAGCTCCTTAGAAATGGCACGAAACGACTATGCGCCTGATCTCGCTGCAGGCTTTCATGAAGGCGGTAGGGTGGGGAGCGGTTGGGGAGAGCGTCTGCTGCGCTCGTTGGGGAGAACGACTGAGCGAGTGAGTGAGCGGCGCCCGCAGCGCAGGGAGAGGGGGGACAGGTGGGAGAGGGGTGCGAGCGGTGATTCGGCGGGGAGCTTCGACGGCGGCAACGGACATAGGTCGGTACTTTAAGGGAGTACTCACTCAGACTCACTCGCCACAATTTTTTCAGCCTCGCACTCACTCATGTTCACACTCACGTCCACTCATACTCATGAGCACTCACTCACGTTCACACTCACCTCCACTCACACTCATTGGTACTCACTCACGTTCACACTCACGACTACTCACACTCGTAGGCACTCACGTTCATACTCACGCCTACTCACACTCTTAGGCGCTCACTCACGTTCACACTCACGGCTACTCGCACTCATGAATACTCACTCAAGTTCACACTCACGACTACTCACACTCGTGGGCACTCACTCACGTTCACACTCACATCCACTCACACTCGTAGGCACTCACTCACATTCACACTCACGTCCACTCGCACTCAGAAGGCACTCACTCACGTTCACACTCACGACTGCTCCCACTCATGAGTACTCACTCACGTTCATACTCACACTCATGAGTACTCACTCACTTTCACACTCCCGCCTACTTACACTCATAGGCGCTCACTAACGCTTGTACTCACGCCTAGTCACACTGATAGGCACTCACGTTCATACTCACGCCTACTCACACTCATAAGCACTCACTCAGGTTCGTACTCACTTGTACTCGCACTAGTAGGCACTCACTCACGTTCACGTTCAAGGGCGTCCTCCCGTCTCCTTCGTGTCTGCGTGAGGTGTTCTTTCGCGCTTTTTTCAAACATGACTTACGTTCACACTCATGTGTGCTCGCACTCGCGTTCATACTCACGCCCACTCACACCCACTGATGCTTACTCAGGTTCATACTAACGCCCACTCACACTCATAGGCACTCACTCACGTTCGTACTCACGTGTACTCACACTCGTAGGCACTCACTCACGTTCACGTTCAAGCGCTACCGCTTCACATAACGATCATTGCTTTGTACTGCACTTTATCTTCGTGATACAAAATGCATTGCGCTTGCGCGCAGCTCGACCATACTAGCATTGAACGCTTGTGTTTGTTGGGTCAACATTAGGAAAAACAAGCGACGTAGACGAGAAAGAAGCACACCACCACAGCCCAGATCGGCATTGTGCCACATTGTGGTTTCTGTGCGCCTCACCAGCGGCCCCGTTAAATCCTTGGATTATGCCGCTTTTGAAACATGGCGAGTTGATGCAGGAACGTGGACATCTGGATTACGCGAACAAATGTGTATCTACCACAATGAATCGGTGTACTTCATATAAAATCATTTCGCATTAAGGCGATAGTCCCATATGCCTCATTAAACGGGAAAAGTGACTTGTAATGCCATATGACGCTCCCCCCTAGTTATTTTCTTTCGTCCATGTTCAAGCCTATAACTAAAAGAAGAAACACAGATTAGATCATGCAAAATACACGTTATGCGCAACGCTGAAAACGCCGTCACAAACTCATCATTTATTAAGGCGAAAGCCTAGTATGTCTCACGCGAAGGGGGGCCTTGGTCGAAAAGCAAGCTCAAAAAATGTAGTGGCCTCTCAAGTGCGAAGCTGTGCGCTAACTTCGCCTTTGCAGCCTTCGCGTACAAAAGAAAGTAATAAAAGCAAAGCGGCATTTGCGCGATATCAATTGCACGGTTATATAGTCGCCCACGGTGGCTTTGGTATTCAAGCCGTGTTAGGCGAATGGATCAGGGGCAACGTGAATTTTTTTTTCCTGGTTTCTAGGTCCTCGGTTCCTTCAAAGCCAACGAGCTGAGGTAGCCATAATTTTTAATATTGTCGCAACGTCAAGACAGAGGTCGTAACACAGTCCTCGAGAAAACAGCAGCAGGTCGGTTTTTTTAGCGCACCGCGCCAGCGAGTTCTTCGTTGCTCTTTCTACCTACTGTACACAGCACATATCTTTCTTGCGCCACGCACGTGGCGATATATTCATTTGTCATCCTTTTTTAACATTTTTGCTCTGAAGAGCACGTGAAAAGTCTGGGATGCGTGAGAGAGTACTATGAAAGACACAAACTTACGAGTTTCAATGTTTCAAAGCGCATGGAGCGAGGACGAACAAAGATGAGACACACAGAGCGCTGAACTTACAACTGGCTTTTATTTTCCTGCCAAATGTTGTTGTTTTTTTTCAGCCCCCGAAAAAGCTTCTGAAAATGTGCCGTCAGGTAAATTCTTACGCAAGAAACCGAATAGTGTGCACCACCAAGCATAAAGATAGGTTCGTCCCATGTGAAGAATGTGTAGTGTATTGTATACCGCTATCTTGTCACAGTGAATATGTCGGTCAGACTGGAAAGGTGCCTTAATGAACGTCTTAAGGAACACACGTACAATGTAGATAGTGCTATCAGTGGGCATTTGGGAATTCATTGTCGGGATTTTAGGTGCCGGCCTCTTTTGCAATCACACACGTGTGCTCGCAAGAAACAAAAATAGGACAGGGCGCGAAATCATAGAAGCCCAGGAAATGTTCAGACGTGATAAAAAGTGTATCAGTGTAGCTTCGCTTGCTCTTTTGAGCACGGAATGTGATTTTTTATCGTGAAACATGTGATATCGATGATGGGTTGCTGTTCCCTTCACTGCATTTTTGCATAGCTCGTCTGCTTGTTTTTTCCTTATTCCAGTGAAAAGCGCATATATAGTATTGCTGTGGCAGGAAAATAAAAGCCAGTTGTAAGTTCAACGCTCTGTGTGTCTCATCTTTGTTCGTCCTCGTTCCATGCGCTGTGAAACATTGAAATTATGCTGCACCAGCTAGCCCAACGCTCAACCTCAGGGAAAATTACGGGCCAGCCCGACCTCTACGGACTACGAACTGGCACATATACACGTTGTCCTGCGACATCTTTTTCCCGGCTTTTAGTTTTCGCACTTTGATTAGTATTAACGTGAAATATATTTTCGCTATAGCCAAAGTAAAATGTAGTGATGAATGACCTGCTAGCATGTCGAAGACGCCACCGTATGCGTCAAATACATCGCGTGGCTGGCGTTTGGCGCCGTTCACGCACGCTGCCTAGCGGTAGAGTGTACTTGGGTTACCAATTCTTCAATTGAAGGAAGACAGGACGGGGGAGGGCATACACTAACGTAGGACGTCGGAGAAATCAGTTTTCTTTATTGCGGTATCTTCCAGACAAATCCATTGTTGCTTTATTGTTGCGGTCTCTTGAAGTGGTACTTCAGCTGGCTACGCACTGCTCGCAACACTTCATCTTCCTGGAGAATGCACTCGTAAATGTTGACGCACTTCCCGTGGAAGTTCAGCTAAAGAGGCTAAAGCCCCTCGCAGCCACCGATAGCCACCGCAACATTGCTTCGTGTCTCATCATACGTGTTTGTGTTGCCACGAGCCAACAACTCGACTTTATGTGACAGTCTCTCACTGTGATGCAATAGCGAGCTATAAAACAGAAAAAAAATGCCAGGGGTTATTGCAGCATCCAGCGGCGAGTGTGGGCACCCGAAAGCTGAGTATCGTTCCATCATGGCGGCACCCGAGCTGTTATAGGTTTTAATGCATGGGCCCTATGGGGAGCTTTTCCTCTAGAGCCAGTATATTAACTCTATGACGGTAGTCTTGTCATTTTGTGTTCGAGAAAATGTACGCATCTTCGGCAGCGCTCACGCGGAGGCTGCCTCCGTGCAGAAAGTGACCCTTGGAGGGGGCCGTAATCATGGACCTGCGGACGCGGGCAACGTCCTTTGGCAGCCTGTGTACGCAGGGTTGTTGCGGTAGCCAAAATTAAACTGTCTGTGAACGAGTTGAGACCGTTATGCGCTTCTTTGTACAAGCCCTCGTTGTATGAATGATGCAAAATTGGGGGACCCTTAAGCTTCGCCTATAAGAGTTGAACGCGATAGCGATATCCTGTCCCTAGTCCGTACTTCAATCCCTTAGTGCACACTATGTAATGCGTAGCATGCTTTAAACCACGAGCAATTATGCGCGGTAAATGCGGGGAATGTTTTCGAAGTTGCTATGCACCCACTACGTGGTCTTAAGGGAATACGCGCAGTAACGTGTGTGCCTTTTGTAATGGGTACACGGCTTTGAACCACAATGTCGTTATGATTTGTAACTTGAAAGAACGTATGCTTGGGCATGTTGGTTATTCATCAGCGCTTGTGTTCGCGTCGCTTTTCGTCCTTGTCCCTCAGTGCGCTAAAGAAGTGAAAGTCGTTATGATATTCACATATTCCGACGCCCGATGGCTATGCACGCTTGTACCACGCA
The DNA here is from genome assembly GCA_030522465.1 of Rhipicephalus appendiculatus. Taxonomy (NCBI): domain Eukaryota; kingdom Metazoa; phylum Arthropoda; class Arachnida; order Ixodida; family Ixodidae; genus Rhipicephalus; species Rhipicephalus appendiculatus. The sequence continues at coordinate 63,111 of JALIZH010032419.1, forward strand.
ATATTACTGCGATATTACATGTTGCATTGTGACGCCTGTATACAGGACGCGCGCGTTTGCAAAGCATGAAAGTTATTTTCACTGCAATTCCAAGCAGAGGAAGTTATTTTATATGTAATCACAAGCAGAAGCGTGGCTGCGTGGTAGAACACCTGCTTGCCACGCAAACCAACGTTTATAGAACCTGTTCAGTTGCCAAACTCTCCGCCTCCGCCATACTCTGAAAGCGGCGCAAAACCTACTTCCGGTCCAGGTGGCGCTACCGCAGCAACAGGCTCTACTTAGCAGACGACGAAGCGGGGAGCGAGCGTCGCGCATGCAGCTGCTATCCGCGCAAATATTGAGTTGCTTGAAAACGCAACGACGAGAACGATTAGTTTTTATCTTCAGGTAATCGTGCAGGTTTAATCCATTAGCAAGAATGTTTAAAAGTGCGTTATATGGTGTTCTATGTTGCGCAAACTATAGCAAGCACTCAGTGCTCGGCGGACGCTGCGGCTTTCATAAACTTCAGCGCGACAGGCATTAGTGTTGATCATTGTCTAAATCCACTTTTCAATAACAAAGCGAGCAGCTTCGACAATGTTTTTCAGCTAAAGGGGAAGACTTCAAAGTTTCTGGTAGGTCCTGTGAAAAACCCAACTACCGAATTTCATCGGAGCCGCGCGAGTTGTGCACTGGGTTGTGCTCACATCCTTCGCATAACCCATTACGGTTTCTTTTAAGTGCCCAAGAAGCGTCAGGAAGATTAGGAAACATCGCTTAAAATTGTCATGCAGATCGACTAAGCGGCACAGCGCATTTGCAGTTCTGTCAGGTATGAAAGCGCTGTGATAGTGCTAGATTTAAATGTCTTTTGCAACACGCCCATGCACACTAACGCTCACTGACATATCTTCAGCGACGAAGACGCATTTTTCAATGACCAGCGTGCGCTCTTGAGCGTTTATAGCTTAAAAGGCCACAAAACTACCGTTTTCATCACAGCTGTCAGCTGCGCCAACCCGCAGACGGCAAACGAACACTTTCAATACCACTCAAACCGAGCGCACGGCCTGCCGAAGTGAAGTCTGAGTTATCCGCACAGTTTTCAGACTCGCAGGGTGATTTAACACGCTTCAAAGAACTTTTTTTTTCTACCGTCATTCCTCGATCTGGAATCTTGTTTTTCCTTTTTTTTTTTTTTTTTTTTTCTGGCGGCTTCGCGAGATACGGCGGGAGGCTATAGGAAAAACTTTAGGTACACTTCCCTGCAGAAGACTCCACTTCATTACCGCAAGTGATTTCGACTTTTTTCCCGTCGAAAACGTGCCTGTACGTTTTCAAGATGTTCTCGGCATGAAAATGCACATCGCAAACGCGCAATTTGTCCGACAGCCTCTTGTCAAGACGGGGAATAGCGCGATCTCACGCTGCACAGAGAGCCGAATCACGTGGAGCCCAGAAGTTTCTCGGAAGTCCTATAGCCGCTTGTGCATCCAGGCACACAACAAGTCGGGACTGCAGACGAACAAACATCCACGCTATCAGCAAAATCTCTTCAGTGAGCGTACTACAACACGCGGACACAGCGCAACCGCAGCCAAACACACACTCGATCCGGCGCACGTTGCTGGACTGGCTGAAGCCTGTTGCGACAACAGCGCCACTTCCAGCCACCGCTGCGGCGGCGCCGCGCAACACCGCCGAGTTTTCAAACTGAACAGGTTCTATAAACGTTGACGCAAACGACCCGGGTTCGATCCTCATTCGGACGCGTAAACTTTTTATTATTTGTTTTATTTGCATCTTTCTCGATTTTTCGGTCACGGACACAAGATGATGATTTTTCGCTCACAACCAACGACGCCGACGCCGACGCCGGAATTTCTGCGAAACGAGCTCTTTAACGCTATAGCGTTAAAATTGATCAAGCGTGATTGTTCGCTGGTTTCAGATTGTGTCTGCCCTGCTGAAGGCACAATATGTCGCTTTGAGATGCGGTTTCGTGTAAGCCCTAATAACATTTGCAACGATAATCAAGGTGCAGCGTGCGTCCACTCGTGCAAACGTGCAAAAAAAAAAAAAACAGTCCGTATGGAAAACAGTTCGGCGTACGAAATAAATATAATGGATTTTGTTTAACAAGGACGATATAGCTTGAGGCGCAGATTTAGTAGGACAGTTCCAGCACGTATGCGGCAAATTGGTCAAATTGGACACGCCTATTGTGGAAGGTGAAGAGCTCTGATAATACAATATCGACGGCGCGCGTTGCGGGGCCGCCGCCGTGCACGCTTTCACCCTCGTAAAATTGGCGCGAAAGCAGGTGCGTTGGTGATCTGTCGATAATGCGATCGTGGATAAAGATTTCACACCAGATGTCTCACGTGATTATTTTCCACCAATTCGAGCTTCGGTTCTAATTTTCCAGAGACTCTGCAGTCGCCGAGGCTAGAAATATGCCTTCATAAATCATTTGTTTGTCCTGAACTAGTCTCCACAGAAAGTGTTCCGTGGCTGAAAGGCGCGAAAAAAATATACACGTCCTAACACGGGCCTCTTGCCCGCGTAGGAGCCTCGTCTTGAATAGAGGATTCAGATACGCTTTCACCTGCAAATGCAAGCCACCATCTCGTGAAAGAATTAGTTTTATCCTCTTCTGCTGCTCAGATAACAACCAAACTAGGGGGGAATCTTCTTTAGTGAACGAGCAAACCAAACCACCTAAAATTTGAAAATGCATACTTTTTTTCGAAAATCACTATTTTATCCCCGCATCTCCCCTTAGACACTTCCTCTACGAACGCACCTTTTAACGAACAAGAAGGTGGGAATCTCGTCTTGTTAAGCACACGCTGTGCGCCAATGAAAGGACATCCGAAAAATCACTTCACGATTTTTAAGCGCCCTACGCACCGCACTGCAAGCGCCTTACTATATCAGCGCCTCAAATTACAGTTTTTAATAAACAAAAGCCATTAGATGTATTTAGTATGTCGGGGTGTTCTGCACGCTTAATGTTTTTTTTTTTTCACCACGTTTGCGCGAGTGGACGCACGCTGCTCCTTGAATATCGATGCAAATTTTATTAGGGGCTTACACGAAACCCCATGTCAAAACGACATATTGTGCCTTCAGCAGTGCAGACATAATCTGCGAGCAGCAAACAATTGCCCTTGATAAATGATTGCATCACCCATATTAGGGGAGCGTGTACAAAGACGCGCATAACGGACTCAACTCGTTGAAGGACAGCTTTAGTTGAGCGCCCGCAACCGCCCCGCGTGCACAGGCTCCTCCTTTCCTGGTCGTTGACCTTTTGCCAGTGAAGGCACCCCAACAACACAAAAGCTTTTTCAAAAATTACTTTGGGGTTGTCACGCCTCGTTGTGGCGTGTCAGCCTACGCATTGTTAACGAGGAAGCTGTCGTCCGGGGGACGCACTGTCACTGGAAAGGAGGAGCGCAACCGTACTGCCTTTCCGTATTTGCGTACCGTATTTCCGTAACTTGCTAAAAGACCCTAATGCGTACGCTGCAAGCGAAGCGCTCAGCAACACTTAGTTTACCGTATCGACCGTACCGGGAGGCGTTTCGTTCAACTAGACGTATCATATGGGAAATGAAGCAGCTTTCGAGTGCTTCTTAGCGCCATCCTGCGGTAGCGGCCGTTATAACGGCCACTGACATCCAAGTCAAGCTGAATCATTGGATCCACGTTTTTCACGTTCTGTGCCATCTTGCAATCTGGCTGCTCTTTCATTCGAGATCTCGCGAGAGTGTCACGTAGCTAGCGCTACGTCTCGTTACGTTTGCGTGCGCCGGATTTTTTTTCTGGCGTACGCACGCATCCATGAAATAGATACGTTACGTACTGCGCATGCGCACTTCTCTCCCGTGGGTGTTCGCACTTCTTTCGTGGGTGTTCAGCCGCGGTTTCCTGAAAATAATGGACCTGGAAAGCTTCTTCCATCAATGCATCATCGCTTCAGAAAAGTAGGAAGCTCATCAAAGTGAACTGCGTGCGGGTACAATGCAAAAGATGTTTCAGTTATTTCTTAGTGCTGCAACTCGCAAGTGCAAAGCGAGCATCGCATGACATCGAGTTCGAGGCACTCCGACGTGCGTTCTGTAACGCCTAAATGCGTTAAATTTGCGCATATGCATAATGTCAGAGTGATGAAGTACATACACGAGCAATGTATCTTACGATCAGTGGTACGAAGCTCGCTTTATCAGGCACGAATTGCCCCGGCGATTTTCGCCTTGGCAGTCAGGGTTGCCGTTGGATGGACTTGAAAAGGAGCCAGAACTCAAGCCAAAAGTAGCCAAAGTAACCATGCCATTTAATATCATCGCCAAATTTGTAGCCAAGTGGAACGGAAGTGGTATTATGAGCAGATTCTTTAGTATTGATCAATAAGTAATACCATTTTGAATAAGTAAGAGCATAGAAAGCCACCGATAAGTTGGAAATAAATTAAGTGAACGAATTATGATCAATTCATTACGGGTGCATTTATTTTATATAGAAAATATGAGTTCTTGTCAGACACAAAGTTATATTAGAATATTCCAGCCAGTAAGTCAGAAGGAACATGTATAAGTAGAAACAGATTTTTGTTGAAGCTGCAGACCAAATTCTAGTTGTAGATGAACAGGCCAGCTAAATTTTGTTGCAGATGTCTGTTTTCCCAAGTTTACACGAGAACACGCACTGCGCATCAGAATTATTCGTAAAGCTTGCGCGTAGCATCACAATAGATGGCGGGAAGCTTGAGCACCGAGCTGGCCACGTGTTCGTCACCATGCACGCAACTTCGCCACTCCGTATTTGGAGACGCGCTAAGCGTCGCGTAAGGGTGCATCGATGCGCACCAGCCTACTGGTGGGTGGAGGACGACCGTACGCATCCGCTGAAGCGAGAGAAAAGCTTAAAAACAATGTGTTTCGTCTGCAGAAATGAGAAAAAAATGCCTACCTAATGTGCCAAATCAGCACTTTAAAAGTAGCCAGAAAATAGCCATGGCGCCAGCTGCAAGTTTTTGTCGCCAGACGGGGTCGACAATGCAACGCCAACCCTGTTGGCAGTTGCATTCTCCGTCCATCTCTCGCTTCTTGCGCGTTGAACTGTTTTATTACATATCCTCGAATGTTCTGTTCAGGATAGTCTTCCGTTTGTATATGCAAATGAGATACGTGCGTGTCCACTTTATCGGTGTAAAACGAGAGGCAAAACCGTGGCCTCCGAGATAGCTCCGGCAATCGTGGAGGCCACGGGCAAGAAAACTCTCAAGGTGGTTACCAGTGGCGTAGCCAGAGGGGGGGGGGGTTCAACCCCCCCCCCCTCGAAAATTTTCAGTTTTGCTTGCGTATATATGCACGCGTACATACAAACGCACGCACGAACATACATAAAGTATGGTTGAACCCCCCCCCCCCCCCCCCCCGAAAAAAATTTCTGGCTACGCTACTGGTGGTTACGACCAACATTTTGCGATTTACTTGTATGATGCACGTGTTAGCATTTGCTAGTTAAAGCCGGAACTTTGACCCTTCAATGTGTACGTGCGCGATGCTGAGTTGTGACGACCAGTTCAGAATATGGGTGGTCGCGAAGTGCGCGATGTTTATCGCGCGCTTCACCGGTCTGCATGTAACTGCTGCACGGCGCGCACCGCGGTCTGAGGCTCTGCTGAGCTTCATAGTCAAGGTTACCACGGTTCTACGTCAAGGCTACTCATAACAATAACAGCAGACCCACATTATCACACTTTCTCATGCGACCGGCTCTGGAGAAGGAGAGTAATTCGCTTACCCAACACGTTCGCAACGGCCCATACACAGCGCTCTCGCCGTTCTGCTTCGTGCAAAGCTACGGAAATCGGTAAAACTCAAGTCCTTTACGTCCGTGGCAATTCACACCGCAGCAGCGTCGATTGAGGCCTTTCTTCGTAGCGCGCGGAGCTGTTGCGTCTGCTCTTGTTTTCGCCGTCGTTCTGCCAAGCACTTCATGGCGGTTAGGTTGAGCTTCCGAATGGCGGAGAGAAATTCGTAGCTCTTTTTTTGAGTGTCCAATGCGCCAACACACCTAATATTTAGCTCAATCGTTGTTTCGCACTCGCTAGTTGCACCTGGTTGCACAGCAAACTGTGCAGAGGAGTCGGACTTTGCACTACCCAAAACTGCTCCGACAGGTGGCGCTACGTGTCTGCAAAACTCCAGAGTTTGACGTCTATCCGGCAGCGTCTTCGACACGCTAGCCGATCGAAACGCGCTGCACGAGTGAGAGTTTTGAAGAAAAGTCAAACCTCATTTTCCGATTGCTAGTTCTGCTTCCTGTTTTCTTCCTACTTGAAACGCCTGTTACTGAGCTAACACTACATCACAATAAAACTTTTTTGCGGCCTCACATCGCTTGTCTCGTCAACTGCCACTAGATAACAAAGTCAGCACCATTAGGGCTTCTCATTTCCTTAGCACGACCACTCACTGTGTGTGTGTGTCGCCGTGTTTCTTTGTGCGGCATACCTACTCACGCTCATGAGTTCACACACGTTCATACTCACGAATATTCACGTTTATACTGTTCACCCTCATGAGTACTCACGTTCATACTCACGCCTACTCACCCTCATGGGTGCTCACTCACGTTCACTCACACGTCCACTCACTCTCATGAGTACTCACGTTCATACGTCCACTGACACTCATGAGTACTGACCCACGTTCATACTCACTCCTACTCACCCTCATGAGCATAGCTTGGCACACTCACTCATGAGTGCACTCAACTCGCACTCATTTGAACGTGGCGAGTTGAGTATGAGTGAGTACTCATGAGTGTGAGTGGACGTGAGTGTGAACGTGAGTGAGAATCATGACAAAGCGTAGCGCGAGGAAGACGAGACACAGGAAGAAATACACAGGACAGGCGCTAACTGGAAACTAAAGTTTAATAACATGAAAATCCGCTGTTTTATAGTTGGCACTGACGAAAAGAAATCACGTGAGCATCTCTCACCCCCAGGAAACAAACAAACAAAACAAAAAAGAAAAGAAAAAACCTAACGTGAGTGAGAACTCATGAGTGTGAGTGGTCGTGAGTGCGAACGTGAGTGAGCACTGATGAGTGTGAGTGGGCGTGAGTGTGTGCGTGAGAACTCATGCAACGGAACGCCGCGCGCGGCGTTTCAATGTCTTTTTGCGCGGGGCGCCGGATGGGGAGAGCGTCTGCTACTACTACCTTCGACAAAGCGCCCGTAGTGCGCTAGAATAATGGTTGTCATTTCACAATCCACGATAAAGGTGGTGAAAGTGAAGACGATCATTCTTACCAGTTCTGCACAGAGCTCATTTCTTTTATTTAACCTCGAATTTCTGGTGCACTAGAACCAAACCACTCGGCGTTCGGCGCGCGCAGCGTTTCATTGTCTTTTTTGCGCCGGCGCCGCATCTACGTTGCAGGGAGCTTCGGCGACGGCGGCGACGGCGCGGTGCGATCGTAAGGAGCTTCGCTCCTAATAAGAGGAGACACAACAGAGGGCGTCCCCTCTTGCCGTTTACATTGATATGCACTCTTAATCATGGTCATTATATATGATGCTCACACACGATGCAGTTGACGAGAGATGCGACGCCACACGTACACAAAGCCCCTGAGTCCGGTTTTGTTCTTACTCAAAATGGAGGCTAACGGAGAGTCGGCACCACAGCTGGAACGCCCGGTGAAAGCTCTTTTCGCGGAACGCATATTCGTCAGATCGTTATTTGTCATTGTCAGGCGAAGTTCGAATGCGAGTGTTACAAGTGCTGGCGACGACGGTGTACATTTGCTCTGCCGTATTGTATCGGGAAGAGCGCTGCCAATGCGAGCAGCGTCACCTGCAATAATAACAGAGACTGCTGGTGGAGCATTTTTTGGGGGGACCCAGCTATAACTTTTTGGCAAAAAGGGGTTGTAGAAGCAAATATAAACAAAAGTTTTGTTTTTACGACAGACAATATAGCGCAATGACACATCCACAAAGAAATGTCCACATCACTGTAAGGAAAATAGACACTCCAAGAGGGCACGTCGTCATTTCGTCCGAACCATTTTTCCGCGTTGGCTTAGACTTACTTGGCCCTTTTCCCCTGTCTTCCTCTGGCAACAGGTGGATAGCTGTGCACGCGCTACGCCATCACACGAGCTCTTCCAACAAGCTGCGCCACAGATGTCGCCGATTTTCTCCTACACGACGTGATCTTGCAACATGGAGCTCCACGCCAGCTGCTTACGGACCGTGGCCGCACTTTTCTATCGAGAGTCATAGCGGACATCCTGCAGTCATGTGCAACTAGGCACAAGTTGACTACGGCGTGCCATCCGCAGACAAATGGCCTTACAGAGCGTCTGAACCGAACACTTACAGACATGCTTGGGAAGAATGTTTCTTCAGACCACTCGGACTGGGACCTTGCTCTACCGTACGTGACAATCGCCTACAATTCTTCGCGCCATGACACCGCCGGTTACTCCCCTTTTTTCCTCTTGTTCGGCTGAGAACAAGCATTGCCCCTCGATACCGTCATTCCGTTTCCCAGCAGCGCCGACCAGCGAATATGCCCTTGACGCTATTACCCGGGCGGCTCATGCACGGGAAACGGCGCGTACTCGCCTTCTGACCTCCCAAAGGAACCAAGGACGTTTGTATGATCGGCGACACAGGGACGTGAACTTTTCGCCCGGTTCTTTGGTTCTGCTGTGGACTCCGACCCGTCGCGTTGGCCTGTCGGAAAAACTGCTCTCGGTACACAGGCCCACATCGAGTGCTTCGTGCGGTGACTCCCGTAACATACGAAATGGCTCCTGTCACCTCGTCGTCTCCATCCTCCCCGCAGGCCAGCGATATCGTACACGTCGCACGCTTGAAGCCGTACAACTCTCCCAGTGATGTTCACGTCTAGACGCGTCAAGACGGCGTATATGCCGCCGGGGCTTATGCTACATGCATATTGCCAGCCCCTGAACCATGCGCGTGTGCGCCCGACGAAGACAACGAAGATCCCTGGCTGCTCGGGCTCTGAGCTGAACCGGTCAGCGCTGCAACCGCTACTGTAAATATATCGTGTAAATAGTCTGCGGACTAAAGTCTACCGAGTCGTTATTCACGTAACAATATATATATATATATATATATATATATATATATATATATATATATATATATATATATATATATATATATATATATATATTGTGAAGAACGAGACACAGAGACATCACCCGTTCCTGGGCCGGCTGTTCTATATTCTACCTCGTCTTCCTTTTCTACCACGCGCTAGCTGCCCGCGCGCCAGAGCTCCAGCGTCGTCGTTCTTGGTCATGACACTCGGCCATGGCTGCGAGAGCGCGCAGCGGCCGACAATGCTTCTGGTGGGCGGCACTGACTGCATCGCAGCGGCCGGTCCCGGCCACGCTGCGACTGTGTTTGGGGATCTGGCTCTGTGTTTTCTGGTGGGCGGTGCTGGCTACATCGGACCGGTCGGTCCTGGAGACCTGCCCGAAGTGCCTCCGGTGGGCGACACTGGCTGAATTGCTGCGGCCAGTCTCGGCCATGCTGGGGCTTAGCCTGAAACTTCGTAGATGCTGTCTTTGAACAGCGGTCCCGGGCATGCTGCGACAATGCACGGGAAGCCTGGTGCTCTGGTTGACGAAATTGGCTGTTCTTGCATGGTCGCAAGACAGGCAGGCGCTGGTCCCGTCGTGATGCCACGAGTAGTAGCGCCTGTTCTTGCGTAGCCGTTACCGACACTGACGACCTGCGACAACAGCGAGATGGTCTGAGGAGTGGTCTGATGCATGTTCGATGGCCTCTTCCACACATGTGTTTCGGTTTCAACTTCTTCGGAGTGCAGACGGCGCGGAAGACGTGGCGAACAACCCTGGTCGCACTGATGGACCGTGACCACGGGGCGAGCCTCAGCTTTGGTTTGCGACGTTTGAAATACGTAGCTGTCCTCGTAGGCAGACATGTAGGGCTTGAACCGGTAAATGCTGACGGACTGATGCGCACAGAAGAGCCATCCTGCTCAGCAACTATGGCTTTGGAGAGAGACTTGGGCTGTACGGGCAAGTCTTCCATGTTCATTACCCGTACCACTTCACTTTTCTTGTTCTGTAGTAGGTCACTGGCTCCTCGTTCATGTGGTGACTGCTCTGATAGCCGAGGATGTTGCTCCGACGGGTCAAGATAGATCTCGTTTCTTATCTCCGTGGGCAGGTCGTATTCCTGGTATGGCGGCGAGTCAAGTAACAGCGGAGTCGGGATTTCGGTATGTCCGCATGATTCGGAACTTGAGTAGTGGAGATGTAATGTGGTTTCTGGCTGTGATGGATTTACGCCGGATCCCGACACATAGTCTGAGGTCTGAAGGGGTAAACTGCAGTGCTCAGCTGCAGCCTCGAGGAGGAGCCCCTCCTTGGTTCCATCCTCGGTTGCGGTCTGGTTGGTCTGGCTGGTGGTAGAGAGGTGGGAGGGAGTCCGGCCAAAAGCAGCGATGAGCTTGAAGCTCCACTCCGCCCAGGACTGCTGCCGGACGCCTTCGTATCTATGCCACGCCGCGGCACCATTTCGAAGGCGGTCTATGGCCACACTCCACTTCTGCTGCTCCGTCCACGCATTGCGAGCTGCGAGAGTGTTCACGGTCGCCAGCCAGTGGTCGGCGTCGTTATCGAAGCCGTGGAACTCCGGTATCTCGCTGGCGGCTTGTGATGGTAGGATCGCAGGCGAAAACCCACAGAGCGCCAACGCGAAATAGCCCAGCTGGTGTGAGAGCTGCATGAGGGCACAGCGGAGCTCTCTGCGTTGCTGGGGTGAGGTGGCCTCCAGGTCGAGTGAGGCGGCTACATCCAGCATAAATTGGCGGCGCTCAATGCCGGCACGATCGCAGGAAGCAGCGCCGAGCTTGACGCTGTCAAGGCGTCGACCGTGACGCGGAGTCGCGTGATGGTACGGGAAAGAGCGGACGCGCTTTCGGGCGATCCGCACGTGGAGCCAGTGGAGACGTTTGAGGGGTAGGAGTTGATCAGTGCACTCCCTGAGGCGGTACCCTTGTCCGAGGGAGCTTCGACAGCACCCGTAAGCGGCTCAAGGTGTCAGTGGAGTACCGAGGGAGACGTTCTCACGACGGGAAGCGTGAACGGCATTATCGGGCAACGGTAGGCCGTGCACTGTCTTGGTGGCGCTTGATGAGCAAGAAATCACGTCCGAGCAGTATGCGGCGGTCGTAGCACTCACAGAGGGAAGATCCACGGCCAAGGGAGCTTGGACGGCGTCCCTTGGCGGCTCAGATGATGGTAGAGTCCTTGTTGCACGATCCACGCCTTGAGAAGCGTGAACCGCGTTCGCAGAAAGACGGAGCCCGTGCGCACTGTTGGCGCGAAGTAGCACGCCGCCGGTTAAGTAGTTCCCCGGGACCATCGTGGAGGCCTGGACGCCGTCCGCTGTTGGTGGGATGGATACTCTCGGTGGTGGCCGACTTACGGGTTCCATCAACGAGGAAGCCTGACAGCGTTCCTCTGGAAAGCGTGTTACCTCAAGCTGGCAGCTGGGGTTCGGCAAAGCTTTTCGGCGGCTGCGCCATTGTGAAGAACGAGACACAGAGACAGCACCCGTTCCTGGGCCGGCTGTTTGGTTTGGTTTGGTTGTCCTATTGAACTATGGCACGTACCCACTCTGGGGGGATGGGCCAAGAATGCGTTGTTGAAACTTAAAAGGTTATTCGAAAAATGTTAAAAGGTTAAATAATATTATAAGAAAAAAAAGAAGAAGAGAAGAAATGGTAATAATAAGTAATACATCAAATTTATACTTAAAATTCTGCTGTTGAGCTCGTATTCCAGACTGCCGTATTAGCCTGATCGTAGCACTTTTGATTTGATGAGATTAGTTTGATTTTACCGCATTTTAATAACGAGTATTTTTGAAGGCAAGATTAAAATGGTACACGTTTAGAGGTTTGCATGAAATTACACACAGCATCGAAGGCATCCCTATGGCAGTATCCCAACCCTGAGGCACCAAAGCTTAGCACAATGTCTTCAGTTAAGTTTAAGCCTATTTTTGAAAGCGGAGTAATGAGCATTCGGGATCTAATAAGTGAGTATCTGCGACATGACAAAAAGTAATGCGCAATATTTTCTAATTCTCCGCAGAATTGGCATAGGGGCGATATCGTCAGACCAGCTCTGTGTAAGTATAAGTTTAATGGGGGGGACACGGCATAGAAATCTGGTGATTGTAACTTCAGATTGTCTTGATTTGCTCCAATGAGACTTCCATGGGAAGTTTAGATGCTTGTATTCCGTCCACGTTGTTATTGATTCCATTCTATCAGTGTGAATTGCCAATTTTCTATATCTAATTGCGGTGAAATATTCTACCACTGGAAGAACCTGGATTATTGGGAGGTCTAGCGATGCACGCGCTAAAGCGTCGGCCATTTCATTTAATTTTAATCCACAGTGACCTGGGACCCACACTAATTTTAGGTGCTTCAGCTGCGACGGAACTAACAATCGAAACGTCTTGAGGGCACTAGAGTTGTGAGAAGCTGATAGAGCTGTGTATACGGAGAGCGAATCAGTTATTATGACTGCCCTGATCTCGTCCGTCGGGAGTTTTCGCAGTGCCATGATGACAGCCATGAGCTCAGCTTCGAAAACCGGAGTGAAATCGGGTAACCTCACAGCAAATGACCAGCCGAGCGAATGGGAGACAATCCCTACGCCTGCCCGTTCTTCGTTCACGGAAGCATCAGTGGCTATTATGTTTCGTGTTTGTTCATGTATCAGAAAATCCTCTAACCTGTTCTCTAAGAATTTGTGGGATTGAAATTTAGATTTCGGAGGAAAGATCTCCTCGTAATCTATCACTAGAAACTGATTTGGGCTATTGGTTGCAATTAACTCTCTGATGTTGACATTTATAGTTTCCAGTTTCTTTTGTACGAAGATTATCTGTGGTGTGTGAAAACGTGGCCAATGAGCGAGAAAGAAGGAATCTGGGTCACTGATGAAAACATATTCCGCTCTTCTTACCGGCAAGCTATAAAATTTTAGAAATGTCTGTACTGTTAAAACGCGGAAACGACAGAGCAATGAAGGCAGACGCGCTTCCTGATACATAACAGCAACTGCTGCAAACCTAGGGAGCCCCATACACAAGCGCAGAGCTTCCCGCTCCAAGATAATCAACGGCTTAATTTTGTAAGCTGGTCCGCGCGAGAACAGCACACATCCAAATTCTGTTCTATATTCTACCTCGTCTTCCTTTTCTACCACGCGCTAGCTGCCCGCGCGCCAGAGCTCCAGCGTCGTCGTTCTTAGTCATGGCAATATATATATATATATATATATATATATATATATATATATATATATATATATATATATATATATATATATATATATATATATATATATATATATATGGTTAAACAATAACCAATCAGGATACAGCGCGGTAAAAGCGAAGACGAAGCAAGGAACGAGCAACACACCCGACGAAGCGCTGATTGAAAAATGCTCAACCAACTAGCCAACAAGTTCATCTTATTAGTCACCCAGTGAGCATTTTTTTATTGCGACTTAGGGAAGCTACAAGCGAACATTTGCCGCGATCCTTACGCGCAACTGTGGGCGCGAGGGTGTGTCGAGAAGGATCATAACCAGAGTTGTCAGTTCCGCCTATAATAAGCGGATTCGGGCTCTTATTATTATTTTTTTTACGCCGAGTCGGTTTTAAAATTTTCCAGTCACTTGTCGCGTTTTTTTGGGGCTTATTTGCATTTTTTTCAACAAACATAGTTGTTTTAGTGATCATGATCACGTGCATCAATCGAGCGTTTGTAGATGACCTTGAGTAGTTGAATCTTAAAGGTCAAACTTTCGTTGGAGGAATCAACAAGTCGCATTAACCATGCACTGGCAAACGTGCATAAAACCCAATGGAGACTATGTATACCTTGGAGACAAGTTTACATAATAAATATGTGCTTTCGTTCATAGTTACACGTTTTCAATGTACAAACTATTTAAACTGAATTTTTCAACCCTCTCTTCGCATTTGAGTGAATTTTTATTGTAATTAAATATATTCTCTAGAATGCGAAGCTTCATTAAATTTCCGCTTCTTTTGGGCTTATTTTGTGAAGATCTTTGCTTGTTCGCTTGGTAGCATCTGGCAACTCTGATCGTAACTCGATGAGCGTCGCCTTCTCACGCATGCGCGTGGAAAAGGTGTACAAAGGTCAGCGCGCGCTGCAGGGGTAAGGGGGGGGATAAAACAGTGAACCGTAATTTGTGCAGTTGCTAACACAGTGCTGTCGTTAGAAAACATTCTGATTAGGGGTAGAAGGGCGAAATATTTCTGTTTGAAAAAACGTCAGCGTACAAGTAACTATATATATTTGCTGTACATGTATATCGTTACGTTGCTGGTCAAGAACAAGCAAGCCGAAGAGAGGAACGCGCGACAGTTTTTTTTTAACACGAAAGTGTTTTATGCCGGGGTCCACCAAGATTTCAGTGACGTATTTCCGTCACGGAAATGACGTCGAAAAAATACACATGATCAGAAGACAAAGAAAAAAAGTCCCGTCAGCGGGATTCCAACCTATGACCTCTTGGTCCGCGACAAGCGATGCCGGGCACGCTATCCACTGCGCCACGGTCACATGCTGCGTAGGCTATACAAACGCGTTTTTTATATCTACCACTGTGCTCTCACAGTGTTCTTGCTTTAGTGAAGTAATGCATTATGACCATGCAATCCACGATTAGTTCCTTCAAAGTGTCGTTTCTACGCGTCCATTTCATTCACCACGTTTCGAATAGGAAAAGTGCAATTTTGTCGACGCATTAACACATTTTGCAGGTGGCGACGTTACCCCCAGCGTCGGCCTCGCTCATAGCGTCTATCCATACCGTAAAACGCTCTGCGACACGCGAGTGTTTCGTGTGGCATAACTTGACGTTCCCAACTTACGCTCGCCCTGTGAAAAATCGCAGCCGGCCAACGGGGAAGACACGACGCGCGTTGCGTTTCCCTCTGGTCGGGCAGTGGTGTTCAATAACTCTAACATGCCACGAGTAGGTGACCTTAGTCCAATTTCGGCGTCCACTCAGTGACGCTCATCTGGGTGTCGCACCGCTTTCTCTGATTCCGCTCTCCAAGTACAGCTACTACAAGCATCTATGATCGCAAGGGTTTGTTTAATCATTGATCGCGGACGTTAGCCGTCGGGATACAGATGTACCACCAAGCGTCAACGTGGATGCATTCACGTTAAACGCTGCTATAACTGTGAAACACCCATAGACATTGCGCAAGCTATCTTATTTCAATGTACAGAAAACATTCAACTACTTCTGTAAGGAAACTTTCGTGTCATACCGATTCCTATGACGGAGGGATCAACCATGCTTTTTTTTTCTGGATGCCAGGAGTCACAACTGAGCATCGTCTTTTCAAAACACCCAGCACAGGAATTTGTTTGCAATGACACTTTAATATCACGGAATCGACACGTGCCGACAGTTACTCAGCAAACGTCATTTTCGTAGCTGCTCGGTAATTTCAGTTAATATTCGGGCGATTCCCCGTCGATTAGTTTCTGGTGCTGCTTTGAAATGCCCATAAAATATTTGTAAGTTTAGAACACTGCGTTTATGCAATGCGAGAAGCGTGGAAAAGTTAAGAAATTCCTTACATTTCCAGCCCGTCGACAAGAGCCGCAGTTTGAAAAAGGAAAATGTGATAAGGTGATGACGGATGCGGGCTAGGACAGGCCACTGGATAAACGCCGACATGTGGACTTTTTGCAGCCCCGTTTTCAGAGAGCGCTAAACGTGAGACGCTTCGGGGCACTAAAGTGGCCCACAGTGGCACGTAGCCAGTTTGTAAAGCGACGGACGTAAACTTAAGGCCCACTATAGCAGCCTACAACAAGCTCAAGGAGAGTTTGGTTCGTGTGACAGTGACGGCACCATTTCATTAACGAGATATTGCGGCTGCTTGCATGCGCCATTTACAAAGCTGCCGGACAAGCAAGTTCCCAATCGGGCTCAATTTAAACGAGGACAGAGAGAGGCGCTCACCATGAGCCATGCCTGAAGGAAGCCGAGACGACGTCACATGGTAAACACCGGGAGAAGAAAGCGACCAGCTTGCGCAGCTGCAAAGCAATTCGCGCATCGCAACACGCGACTACTGCGCGACTTCGGCCGCGGTGGCCGCAGCTGCAATCGCCAAACATTGCACGCCAGGAGGCGCTCAATGCGCCGCAATACGGGCGACGCGCACTCGACGCGGCAATCCGATCTCCGCTGAGAAGCGCCATTGTATTGTGCCACATCAAGGACCCCAATCGATTAGATGAGTCCACTCGCTGATATTCTTTTCCGTTGAACTTTCGAATGAAAATCCCGGTATCTATCAAAACAATGGGACGCCGCTGCTATACTCCCTAAATAACAACGCACGGCGCATTCATTACTAATACACAGCGACGATATTCGTAATGCTAACGAAAGAAAGCTGCAAACGTTCAGCGTTGACTATTAAGTGTGTACAAGAACAAGAAAAAAGAACATTACGCTTCTAGCCGCCGTCTCAATGTCAACTCAGCCAAAGAAAGAGTGTCCAAATAAAAGCTTTTGCGGCAGAAAACCTGTTCGGGGGACCCCCATTTCGAATAGTACTGCGCACAGCTTGCGGCACCACGAAGTGAAGGCTGAAGTGATCGAAACATTTCCTCGAAACATTCTTGCAAAAACGCTAGGCAAATGAGGTGTTAAAGCAATCAAAGCACTACAACAGAAGCGTACACCCACAGGGCAATTCTTGTGACATAACAACAGTACATTGTACCAACTCTTATACATTACAAAAGCAAAGAAAACAAATATTGACTTACAGAGAAATAGAATGTGACGTACGATTATTTCACACCATCCCACATACAAACATTAGGCTTTTCAAACAAATTCAGAAAGTGCCAGAATCAAAGGCTTAACAGTGGTCATGAGGCCTTTATGCTTACACACCTATACTCGGACAGTTTTTAAACCACGCCCGTGAATGATTTCCTTCATTCTCTCAAGTTCTTTTTGTCAGCGACAAATATACTGCGAATACATAGGCAAACAATTCTCGCAAGGAAGAAATCACTACGCCTACTCCAAAAATACACTGCGGAACTCAGTTTCTGAAGTGACGCGGCAGCTTCCAGTGAAATTTGCGATTACGTTAAGCAGGGCACAATGCAGCTAAGTTATTTAATTAAAGGGGCCATGACACCCAATTTTCGTTCATCATCTGTGTTATGGGGGTTAATCCTTGTACATTCGCAAATAAGCTGGCGAAATTTTAGCGCATTCGATCGAATAATCAGTTTATAATTGAATATTTTTATAAACACGCGAGCTGCCCGACAGTCGGGCAACACTGGCGCACTCGCGAGTCGTACCGTAACAAGCAACTAGCTGTGCGAGCGTCTGCATTCCGGCGAACGATATTGTTCCGTGGTGAGCTGCCGTCAAATCGAGATAATTAAGCTTTCTTCAGATTGGACCTCAAATTGAACGATTTGCAGTGGCTGAAACCTCGGTAGAAGACGACGGCTCCGCTCCATCCAGCACGTGACGTCACAGGCGCAATGGCAAAATGACGGTCGCCAGCGGTGGGCGGGGTTTACAGCCGGCGACTTCTAACGCTTGTTTTGCACAGATATATTCTTTTGCAGCCCTGTTTTCAAATATGTATAGGCATAGTAAGCCTCTGCTACAAGCTTTCGTTGAAAACTACAAATTGCTGGGTGACCGTGTCATGGCCCCTTTAACTTGTACGGTTTTACGTGCCGAAACCACAACATGGTTATGAGGTATACGCCATAGTGGGAGACCACTGAATAAATCTAGCCCATTGGGATTCTTTAAAGCGCACCTAAATATAAGTACGCGGGTGTTACGTGTCGCCCAAAGAGCGACCTCAGTGGCCGGCAATTGAAGCCTCGTCATCGACCTTGGGAGTTCATGGCACCATGACTGCTAAGCTACCACGGCAGCTTCAAGAATGCCGTCGAGCACGACATGTATAACTAGTATAACCTTGAAACATTTTCCACTCCGAAGAGTCGTGTTTCATGACGACTGTAAAAAAGAAGAAACAGGCGGATCGATTTCGTACATTTATGTATTATTGCTTAAAGTTCGATCGCACCACTATAATGAACACAGTTGGCAACAGAACACCCGCTTTACTCTGCTTTAAAACGGATATCTGAAAACTTCCTATGACTACTTCAGAATACACTTATCTTGGAAAACGTTCACCAGTTTACCTCTGGCGGTGCAAGCTTCGATAATTCCCAGAATCGCCATCCATTTGTGCGCGTACACGGCTAGCGCAGCATGGTAGGCGCTTTTCTTTCCCATTTAATTTAATCGAAGCATTTCTTAGAGAACTAAAGGCACTTTGAGCGTTTCTTTCTTTCGTTTCTGCCTGCCTGCCTCTGCCTGTCTGCCTGCCTGCCTGCCTGCCTGCTTGCTTGCTTGCCTGCCTGCCTGCCTGCCTGCCTGCCTTGCCTTGCCTTGCCTTGCCTTGCTTTGACTTGCTTTGCCTTGCCTTTCCTTGCCTGCCTGCCTGCGCCTTGCCTTGTCTTGTCTGCACGACGAACACGATAAACAGGTCATGACCTCAACAGCAGGAGATACTTATCGGGTGCGTCAAGAAACCCTCACCCTCAGTCACGTGTGGCACATACCCGCATACCACGGCCCATGGAACGCGGGTGTGAGCCACAGGCGATTCACAGGTTAAAGCAACCCAGGAACGGCAATTATAGACTAGAAATCTTATCGCGAAAGCGTCAAGGAGCCTGTGTCGTAGAAAATGCTGTGCCGGCGTGAGAAGCGTTGCTGGGGAGCGAAAAATCAGATGGAAGCAACGAATACATGTGCCCCTCAGAGGACGGCGTACTCCATTTTCAGCGATTAGGAACTGCGTACGCCGTCGAAATCTATGATGTAGGTCACGGTGTTTGTTCAAGGTATGGCGTTGTCACCCGCATTTTCGTTTCGCGCGTTTTCTAGTTCACCACGCGTATTCTCGACGTGACAGTGGTGCTTTCGGTACTGTGAAATTAAAGTTATTAAGAAGAGAAAATCGTTTTCTTGTTTTTAGTGTCCCTTCCAGGCGGCAGCAGCACGGCCAGAACTACATGAGCAAACCGGTTCTTCTACCAGGTTAACCTCCCTGTCTTTTCCTTTTATCTATTTCTCTCTCTTTCTTTTTCTTCCGTGACACTGATGACAAGTGTATAGGAGACATCGGCACTGCGATGCCTTCTTTTTGTTTGCTCGACACAGCGTTCCTTGCACTTAAGGCTACGGACTTGGCTACATTTATTTTTCTGCTACGATGGCCTTCTGGGAAGAGCACGCTTCTAAAGGCCCCCCGAAAAAAAATTCGCGCCATATCCACAAAGTGAAACGATGTTGGAGGAGCTTGCTCGGAGATGATCGGGTAACCCGCGAATCCTCCGTACACATCTCCTACCATCATATATAGACGTGACAACGTTGTTATATACACATTACATGCGGCGCTCGGGCCGCGAGCCCCAGCTGCTGCTCGTTGCGAGCCCGCCGCGCTGCTGTGCGGTGTTCATGCGGCCGAGCGGTAACGAAGTTTTCACTGCCTGAGCTCCCGGCGAAGAGAAAGGAAGCGCACGTGCTGAGAGTGGTGTGCGTCGCTTTGAGCGGCGCCGACGCTCGTTGCGAGCCCGCCGCGCTGCATTGCGGTGTCCATTCGGCCGAGCGGTAACGAAGAGCGTTCACTGCGTGAGCTCCCGGCGAAGAGCAAGGAGGCGCACGTGCTGAGAGTGTTGTGCGTCGCCTTGAGCGGCGCCGCCATCTAGTGAGCATTCCTGAAATCACCGGAAAGCCGGCGCCTTGAGCGGAGAAGTGTACACGCCACCGCCATCGCCGCCGCCGCCGCCGGACAAGGCGCGAGCTTAAGAAGCTTGCCGAACAAGCTCCTAAAAGAGACGCAAAGCCGTGTTCTGTTTCACCCAACGTTCTCTTCTCTCTCGCCGTTGCCGAAGTCATTCGATGCGCGTCACTCTCGCGGGAGGTTCAAACAACTTACAACATCATCCGCACCCGACGAAGTTCAATTACGTCGAGCCCCACATCGTTCATTGCGTTTTTAGCCCTAGAGGAAGCAAAACTGTTAACATATAAAACCCTCGTACGACCAATTCTATAGTACGGTGCCCTTATGAAATCGGTGACATATAACGCTTTGAATCCATCCAGAAAAACCCATTCGCTTCATTTACAAAAGCTATGATCGTAATTTTCTACCATCATCCCATCTAACGCACCTTGGTTTAACTTCACTATCTAAACACCGACTCTCTGACATTTTTCACGCTATCTTTAAGTACGCGCGATATTCATCGCACAACTGCTATATACCACCAGCGAAAGAAACATGCATCGGCAGCAGCCATGAACTTAACCTATCTGTTTCATCCTCAGAAACACTTGTTCAGGTACACTTTTTTTCCCCGATGCATTGAAATGTGGAATATCATAGCAAGTCACAATCGTTCCTTGCAGAAAGATGAATTTCTCAAAGCGTTAAAAGACTGTGTACCCTAATACTCACTTCTTCTTTTACAGTGTTTATACAACACTGTTTAAGGGACCTTTTTCCTTTCTCTGACCTGTATACCAACTCCTGCGATAGCCCTGTAACCGTCCTGCAGTACGTGAAAATAAAGAAACATCCCCCCAACTCCAAAGAGCACAACAGTTTTACTGGCCTTGTAACTCCCACACCTTCTGCCAAAACTATCCAAATGCTCTAACATGACTATCCCTAGATAAGTACACCGCAGTTACTCTACCCAATTTCCAAAAAAAAAAAAGAACTTCCCCATCTCCCGCTAAAGGGAACCATGTGTGGATGCGAAGCAGCGGGGAGATGGTTAGCTTGAGCGGGAGAAACGTCGCCGCTCTCGTTTCGCGTCAGCGGCCCGGGCGCTCACCGCGGCGCTGTACAGGAGAGAGAATGAGGCGCGCGCCCCGCCACGGTGGTCTAGTGGTTATGGCACTCGACTGCTGACCCGAAGGTCGCGGGATCGAATCCCGGCCGAGGCGGCTGCATTTTCAATGGAGGCGAAAATGTCTGAGGCCCGTGTACTTAGATTTAGGTGCACGTTAAAGAACCCCAGGTGGTCGAAATTTCCGGAGCCCTCCACTACGGCGTATCTCATAATCGTTAAACCCCAGATATTATTATTATGAGGCGCGCACGCTCCGTCTTTTTTATACCGCGGAACTACCATGGCGCCCCCCAGCGGAGTATGCAGCTGTCGCACCACCTGTCGTGCGCGCCGCTCCGTAGAGGATTCCTAGAGGAGAGAACGGGGGGGGACCGTAGGAGAGGAGAGAGAGGGGGGAGGGGACGTGCATGCGCTTTGGGACGCGGGAGGCGCTCCGTAGAGTAGACGATTCCTAGAGGAGAGAAAGGGGGTGAGCGTAGGAGAGGAGAGAGGGGGGAGAGGACGCGCATGCGCTGTGGGGATGTGGGACGCGGGCGCCGCTCCGTAGAGTAAAGGATTCCTAGAGCAGAGAAAGGGGGGTGAGCGTAGGAGAGGAGAGAGAGAGGGGGGAGGGGACGCGCATGCGCTGTGGTGGTGTGGGACGCGGGTAGGAGGGACGGACTAAGCTCCCCCCCAAACACATGCAAGCAAGATGAAGGAATGGAGTCAACCTGGGCGACAGACACCACCTGCCTAGCCATTGCTAAGCAGCCTCTCTGTGCTCTCGGCCATAACTGTGGTAGTGGTTGACGGCCTTATTGTACTACAGTGTTCTGGTTCGCATAGTGGGTGCTTCCCTACTTCATGAAAGTGGCCGGACGCGGGAGGGAGGGACGGACATAGCCCTGAGCATCAGATGCTTCGCATCTAATAATGGGTACCTAGTCTTCCTTAATGACGACTACATCGTTAATCTTCAACTGGTTGCTAGGCTGCACTCCCATGACGTGCGCACATTTCAAGGAGAAAAGGTATTGTTTATACCAACGCCTCCAAAAGTCACTCACTCTTTGCTCCCTGTACCTCCAATGTTTTGAAGTATCGGTGCGACTTCTGGTCGTTTTAGCAGTGTTATAACTTAGGAGTGTAGTGGATTTCCTACCTGATAGAAAATGCGAAGACGCAAGGTCAACCAGCTGGTTCAGTGGGAGAGCTAGGTTAGCGGCCTGTTATTTACGAAGTTATTTGCTTCTGTAAGCATGGTAGCTCGAAATCGAAGCAACCTTTCCCAAGAGTTTTTCGTAAGCAGCTTTTAACAGCGCAAATCATTCTTTCCAAAATTCCACCCCACCACGGACCACGTTCCACAATCAGTTTCCAGGTAATGTGATTAGGACAGCAAAAGTCCTGCACTTGGAAGTTGCGTAAAAGTCGGCACATCACTTAACTCACGGCTGGAAGCACGAAATGCTAAAGCATTATCGGAATGAACTAGGCAAGCCACGTAGCGACACAAACCGACGGAAAGTTATTAAAAATGGTTCCGCAGTCATATCACCACATCACAAAAGTGGATAAACCGAACGACCACACACGTGAAATCGACGATGTATACTTTAACAACACTGTTTCCGCTTCACAAAAAAGGACCCCTAAAGTCGACACCCACAAGCTGAAACGAGTGCGGTTCTCTCCACCCTGTCGGTCGGCAGCGGTGCGAATCAGTGATGCCAATTTAGCGGATTTTTCGCTAAATCTGGCGGATTTTATTTGATTCTGACGGGGAAAAAATGTGTCTAGCGGCTAGCGCATTTTTTGACGGGCCATTTTCATACATAGCGGATTTCTGGCGGAAGCCTCACACAGTGCACTGATTCAAAATCGTCGGAAGCATTGCCAAGAAACTTAGAATACCTAATCAGCGAAACGTATACTACTGGTTGGCAAGATCCCCTGTCGGGTAAATTGCATACAAGAAGTTCCGCAGTCTGATGAATTGCGGCGATGAACCACTAAAAAATTTGCAAGAGTGCAGGACGCGGTGGCCATCCCTCGTCAAAATAGCTGTTTCAAGGATCGTAGACCAGTGGGCCGAATTGGAGATGCATTTGGAGACGGCGAAACGCACTGAAAAGTGCTACACGGCAGAAGTGCTGTACGGTATGTACGCGAACCAGGTCAATCTGGGGTAATTTCTTTTTTTGAGACCGATTCTGACAGATGTTCAAAGGTTAACAAGGCATTCGAGGCGATAGGTGTGGATCTAACAAAGCTGCCGAAAGACCTTATGACTTTGCTTTCAAGCTTGCTTCATAAAATCGTGATTCCGATCGAGAAGGTGGACGTTCAGATGTCCAGACGTGAGGATCACTTTAACCCCAAGCCATATCTGGGCTACTTCTTTGAGACGTACGTTGACAGCATGAAGGCTGAGAAGACCGACGGGTTCTCTCTCGCAGATGAAGCTGTGATGCGAGCAAGATGCATAAGGTTTATTACCACGCTAGTTGATCAAATCAGGCAGCGACTTCTCTTCATCACAGTTCTCCAGAAGACATGACTTTTGTCGGTCGAACACACTTTTTGCGTCATGAAGGAGCCATTGATTCATCTGCAGGAAGCAATGCCAGTGCCCCCGGAATCAATCCCAACGTTCGAACACACTTTTTGCGTCATGAAGGAGCCATTGATTCATCTGCAGGAAGCAATGCCAGTGCCCCCGGAATCAATCCCAACGTTGAAAACCAGTGGAGAACAATCGTCCTGCAGCGCTGTGAAACATTGGAATTATGCTGCACCAACTAGCCCAACCTTAGTGAACATTTGTAACTTTTAGCCTCATCTATGATGAGGTTGACGACAACCGTAGCAGTGAAGCCTCTAGAATTCTAGTTACACTCTTTGGAAGACTCTTTTATGTGTAAGTTCAGCTCTCATAGATTTGGGGAGCCTTTAGGAATGATAAAGGCTTTTATCATACGAAATTTCACTGTTTCTTTTTAATAAAATAAGTCTTTGCAGGAAATTTAGCGGATATGTTTTAGAATCTAGCGGAATCTGGCGGATTTTTTATTGCTTTCTAGCGGATTTCTCACGCTCATCGATGGCAACACTGGGTGCGATAGGGCCGAAGCACGTTGGAGCTTGAATGTTGCCGAGGCGAGTTTCGGGCTATAGTTTGTATATACTTGCAGTAAAACAGCGCCGGCGAAAAGAAGAGACCAGACGAAGGGGAAAGACAGGGCCCGTGTCACTCACCCTCGTCTCGTCCCTTGTTTTCGCCGGCGCTCTTTTGCTGCAACTTCAATCTTGCACACACTTTGCACTTACAGAGATCCCCTTTTTTTCAATCATCCCTTAATGACCCGAAAACGCTCGCGCACCTCCGCAAGGATGTCGTTTAGCCCGCTATGAAGCGGGCAACGGTGTGTGCGGTGGTCGACAGCAGGACCGGACACCCCACGTCATCGAAGCGTTCTCAAGACGAGGCTTCATCATCGAAATTGTCCAGGAATGGGTGCAGGTCACGAACGCGGGACGCCATAGGCTGTGGTTCGTCCTTTGAATATATAGCATGTTCGACGCCAAATGCTGCGGCTTGGGCATGCTTCATCCGCGTAAGCTTGCCGTGTTTTGCCTCGGCGGCGGCGACTGGTGTGGCCTCGACAACAATGGATGAATCCAAGCTCTGATTCAGCCTGCGATCGAGCAAGCGTGAGGTACCGTACACTGCTTAAGCTCGGCTCTTTTTTCGCGAGAAATATGCTGACCATGAATGAATGACTGAATGAAGGATGAAGGAACATATTTATACTGACAGCACCGCAAATTTTATCTCTTCGTGCGGGTTCTCATATACCGAGGCACCCACGGCAGCAAAACTCGCAGCTCTTTGAGTCACTTTTATGGGAGCGCTCGGCGGCAGCGAGCGCTCATAGAAGAAGAGAAGGACGATGACCACGGGCGTGTCCCGTGTCTCGCGCTTAGCAGCGGCTGGCAGCCGCCGGTTCTTGGCCCATCCCCCCTTTGTGGGTGAGCGCCATCAGCAAGAGGTCATCATCATCAACAGCGGACAGTTGCGGCCGAGGCTCGGAATAGCAAAGCTGGTTTTCGGTTTGTCTTGCCCTCGTCCCTGAGGGGATTAGCCAGGCAGGTGGCAACACCCTGTACAGGACGTAAATAAAGTTCTTTCCATCCAACAGCTTTCACGAAGGTTTCCCTCCTTTTAACGCGATATCGTTAAAGAGCTCGTTTCGCAGAAAATCTGGCGTCGGCGTCGGTGTCGGTGTCGTTGGTTGTGAGCGAAGAATCATCATCTTGTCCGTGACCGAAAAATCGAGAAAGATGCAAATAAAATAAATAAAAATTTCCGGGTACGAGTATGGATCGAACCCAGGCCGTCTGGGTTCGATCCATCGAACGTAATGGCCATCCCGCAGGAATACGTAGGGATCTATTTGGAATACACGGAAAACGTATACACGTAGTACAATATTGCAGCGGCCGTTCATCGCTCCCTTTCGTCTCTCGTGCCCACAGCCATCACCACGACGGAGGCGCGTGTCTTCATCAATTCAAAGAGAAATTCCCTCGCTTTTCGGAACTTTCAGGAAGGACTCCGTGTCCACTTTACGGCCCTCTTCACTTGCCGCCCTGATGGATCCGACGGTGTGCGGGCGTGTGTGCGCGCGGTGAAGTAACGCAGGCCAAGCGTGATATGAGCAAGAAACGGCCTTCGCAAACCGAGCACTGAGCGGTGCGGACGTATTTACCCTGGTCGTTTCCGTTAAAAAAAATCAATTCGTTATCATCACTATTCGACGAACTTTGTTCGTTTTTCATGTAAACTTTACTTCAGACTAATTAAACGAAGGCGACTTCAAAGGGCCAAGATTGGACACGTCTTCGTATGTTCGGTCGACGCGCTGGAAGTGATATTACAGTAACACACTTCGAGCTGAGACACTTCGAGTGACGACGAAGGAATAATCTCAAATCACTCTTGCGAAGAAAGAACGGAAGATTCTGTTGTGCCGCGCCCACGCATGAAAAGCGTCGTGTAACTACAGGTCAGATGTCGAAGCTCAAACTATTAGTGCAGATCGCTTGGATAGGAATAAAATGCCCTCACCGCCGCTGTCCGTAGACCGGGTCATGTTACAGCTCATGCAAGTGGAGTTGAGAACGCTGTTTTTTTAACACGAAAGTGTTTTATGCCGGGGTCCACCACGGCTCCACTCACGTATTTCCGTCACGGATATGACGTTGTAAGACATACACAAACACACGGCAAAGGAAAAAAACTGAAGAAAAAGTTCCGTCACCAGGAGTACGACCTCTCGCTCCGCAGCGCACGGCGCGAATCGACTCGGTCCACGAAGCATACGTTCCTCGGAGTACTAACGGCAAGTTATTTATATATACCATTTACTGTCGGCGGTACTAGGAGATCGTCGATTTCAGCGTGTTTTTGTCATGACTAGCGAGATGACGCGCCAGGCGCGCTTTAAAGGTCGTCGCCTCGCGTGTTGCGGTGGGTGTGCGCCTCGCCAGGGACGTGTTCGCTCGAGCGCACACGCTTATCTGGTGATAGCGGCATAGCGGTTTGCATAGGTGTGCGCACGGGAGGGGGGGGGGGGAAGGGAGCGCGAAGCCAGTCCCATACATTGACATGATAGGGAGAGGGGGCGCTGCGAAGAACCTTTGCCCCCCCCCCCCGCCCCCTGAAGGGGAACCCTGTGCACGCCTATGGCGGTTTGTGCGTCTTGTGCTTTCACCTTGGCTAAGTCACAGAGAGCACGAAGGTCACTTTGCTCGCTGCAGCAGCCGCGTTTGCGAAAGGGGCGCGCCGCTCACAGAAGGAAGTAACAACTGCGGCAGTTGCTAGTTCGCGCTCGCCCGTGTACTTAGATTTAGAAGCACCTTAAAGAACACCATGTGGTCGCAATTTCCGGAGCCCGTCACTATGGCGTCTCTCAAAATCATATCGTGGTTCTTGGACGAGAAATCCCAGATATTACTTTGATTGCTCGCGCTCGTCCTGTGTATACTTGTGCGTTCATTTCGTGCATCCTTTTCTTTGAGCAACGCACTTTAAGTGTCGAGCCGTGACGGCTAGTTCGCGCTCGTCCTGAGGATGCTCATTTCGCGCGTCCTTTCTGCTTGAGGACCGCGCTGTAAGTTTCGATCTGCTTGCCGTTATTCGGGTGACATTACAGTTTGTTTCCATATCATTCATTCCATCGCCCTTGTGGCGAAACAATGCACAACAAACGCTGAACTACTTCTGTTCAGACACGTTTCACTTTCGTGTTATAATGATTCCTATGACAGAGGAATCAGCCATATTTTTTAACGAACGAGTGCTCTCCTGCAAATCAATTTCTCCTGCGAACCATCTACGCACGCGTACCAGTTTTATTGTGTTCACAAATGCGAAAGGAAACTCCCATACAAGCTTGTTTTACAATGTTTTCAGTACACATGCAGTCATCGAAATCCTACGGAAAACGAAGTTGGGCAACTTAAGAAAACGAACCGTATAAGCAATATTTTCCCTATGGCGTGAATCACGCGCAACCGACGCGATAGAACCAGAAAGACGCGAAAAGAACAATAAAAAAAGAAGGCTTTGTCAAGTACTACGTCGATTCGCTCCTAGCAGCTGCATTTCTAGCCCCGAAAGACCGATGTGTAAAAGAAGGCGGCGCAGATGTTGCGAAGTGTGGCAATAAAATGTGGCGATTGAAAAGCGCCCGTCTAGAAATTTCGAACGGCGCATGCGGCTGTACACAACAGACGAGCGCTAATACAAAATCGCGAAGACATTGGATTTTTTTTTTTTGGTTCATCGACGCAGTCATCACTCTTGTGTCAGCCACAAAAGGAAATAAAATCGCTCACCTTAGCATTTCAACGACCTCGCATGACCGTGAAAACAAAACACAGTAAGAGAAACACGGCACATCATGTGACGCTGCATCAAAACGGTATTGAACGGAGCTAGTTGGTTCATAACTAAGATTGGTTTGAGCAGCAGAACTTCATACGAGGGACAAGGATGAGACAGACACGGACATTGTCCCTCGTATGAAGTTCCGCTGCACAAACCAAGCTTAGTGACGCTACATGTTGACACAGTGTAGAGGCTGCAGTTAAAAACGAAACATAAAGGGACGCAGAAGTGACGCAGCAGTACAAACTGCGCGAACGTCAAACACAGACCTGCAGTAGTTATTTTCTATCCAAAGAATTTTCATTAGCTCGAACCAAAACTTGCAGCCACTATAACTGATAATACCCACTCGCTCAGAGCAGAACTCAATCGAACTGATTATAGGGACGCGATGTACGTTGCCTATAGACAGACGCGTGTAGGCGAGCCGCGGAATGCACGTCAGTACACGGTGAACGCTGGAGAGAAATACATGATCTTTATTGCGCGTGTATTGCGCCACGCGGTGCGGGCGCTGTAAGCGGCAGCGCACTGAGCGCACCGCTCGGAGTTCGTGGCGCTGAAAGCGATAGTGAGGGTGTGCCACTACACTGATGAAAAAAAAAAATGCCGGCAGATCCCACGCACCGTGGGAATCGATGTAATGCGAAGCAGCCAGGAAGGAACAAATCATGCTTTACATAATTTGCATGTCATGTTTTACATGTTAGGACCAGTCATTTATGTTCGTCATACAGTCACGTCGCGCAATACCTATTTTGGTGTATATCAAGCTAGCGAACTGGTACGCAAGCGCACCATGAGCGTGGCATGTAAATGGCGTTGTAGATGACATGCATGCCAAGATTTTCATGTTACCACCTGCCACTTATGTTCGTCATACAGTCATGTCACTCAATAGCAAATTTGGTGTATCTCAAGCTAACTAAACGGCCGCGAGCACGCCATGAGCGTGGCATGCAAGTCATGTCGCACATGACAAGTCATCATTTCCATATTATTTTTTCATTTGCGACATAGACTTGCCCTTAAGGCGCAATATTTGTTGTGTATATCTGTATTAAATGTGCGCCGTTAGGCCGGTGTTGTGTATGAAGTGAAGCAGTGTCTTGTGGAATGTGTTGTCGTGTATCCATCGGTCATAACTGTTTGTGTCACTGTAGCGAAGGCCGGCTTGCAGGAGATGGCGGGAGCGTTCCGACTGTAACCCTTGGCATGTCCATATCAGATGGTATGCATCTGCTTGCATCACGGAACAGAACAGTACGGGCATGTATCACCCACTGGTAAATGCTACCAGTTCCACGTTGAGATAAGAGCCGGTGTAAGGGCCACCCCTGCCCGAAGCCTCCTTCCTCCGCCCTAGTAAGATGAAGGGGGGAGAGAGCAGAAACACTTGGGGATAAGAGCGCGTGTATCCTGCCGGAGAACATTTTTACGGGCACGGAGTGAGTTTAGGGATTGAGGTGGAAGTGGAATAGATGGAAGGTCTATATTAGAAGGGCAGTGTGCCTGTTGATCGGCAGCAATATTACCACTTATCATTTATGTTCGCCATACAGTCATGTCACTCAATACCAAATTTGGTGTATATCAAGCTAACGAAACAGCCGCGAGCGCGCCATGAGCGTGGCATGCAAGTCATGTCGCACATGACAAGTCATCATTTCCATATTACCATATATTTCCATATTATTAGTACGTAGGTAGGTAGGTAGGTAGGTAGGTAGGTAGGTAGGTGGGTAGGTGGGTAGGTAGGTAGGTAGGTAGGTAGGTAGGTAGGTAGGTAGGTAGGTAGGTAGGTAGGTAGGTAGGTGGGTGGGTGGGTAGGTGGGTGGGTGGGTGGGTAGGTAGGTAGGTAGGTAGGTAGGTAGGTAGGTAGGTAGGTAGGTAGGTAGGTAGGTGGTGGAGGTAGGTGGGTGGGTGGAGGTAGGTAGGTAGGTAGGTAGGTAGGTAGGTAGGTAGGTAGGTAGGTAGGTAGGTAGGTAGGTAGGTAGGTCGGTCGGTCGGTCGGTCGGTCGGTCGGTCGGTCGGTCGGTCGGTCGGTAGGTAGGTAGGTAGGTAGGTAGGTAGGTAGGTAGGTAGGTAGGTAGGTAGGCAGGCAGGCAGGCAGGCAGGCAGGCAGGCAGGCAGGACGGCAGGCAGGCCGGCAGGTAGGTAGGTAGGTAGGTAGGTAGGTACGCTCAAAGTCGCCGAAGTTCACTAAGCATTTAAAAAAAATTCTTGGAAGGCACGAATTCAGAGGTAAAAAAGGAACGGGGGGGTGGGAAAACTGCGTCCCATGAAACGTCATTTGTAAAGTCCCATTAAAGTCTTGTATGACTTGCTTTAGCGGGCACCAGAACCACTGATAGCCGCAATGTCTGCACCAGTGACGGAGAGGTGCAAACGCGTTCAAGAAATACCAAACTAAAAATAAGGCCGCTGTTCGCGCTTCACTCCGCGGGCATGTATACGCCTGTCTTCCTAAAGTCTTCGGGTACGCCTCTTCAATCTGGGATCCTCATTCTTGTATACTTATTAATGCACTAGAAGCCATCCAAAATCACTCACCTCGTTTCATTGTTGCTAATTACTCCCGTACCGCTAGTATCTCATCAATAAAAACTTCTCTAGATCTCCCTATTCCCTCTAACAGGAGGAAACAGGCCCGCCTATGCCTCTTCCACAAAATCTTTTTCATGAATCCTGAAATAAAACGCACATTGTTGTCGCCACATTCTTACATTTCATCTCGTGTCGACCATAACTTCAAAGTTCATGTGCCATTCTGCCATACCAACTTCTACTTCCACTCCTACGTGCCGAAGACTTCATCTGAATGGGACCACCTTCCAGCCTCCATCGCCAGCAACCCTGATCATGCATCATTCAAGACTGCCATTTCTAACTTGTAGCACCACTCCTCTCTGTAACGCCGCATGCGATTGAGAGTATTTAAATAAATAAATAAATAAATAAATAAATAAATAAATAAAGCCCAGCACAGACGCATAGCTTAAACGAGGCGGCCGGGAGGGGACGGTCCCCCCTCCCCATCACTCGACTATCAAGAGCGGTCATTGTCGGCACTGCACTAGCAAATCTAAAGAACTCAGGCGATCTTCTCGTCAGCAAGAAAAAAATCACAGCATATCCACGAAGTGAATGGTGGTGAGTGGGCGAAGCTCGGAGGGATCATTCGGGTAACCGTGAATCCCCCCCGTACATTACCCACTCGATCATGCAAAGACGTGACAACACGTGTCACGTCTTTGCATGGTCCTGGGTGTTCGATCGTGAGCTGGGCACGAGCGTCACCGACTTGTGTTCCGGGCGCTCGCAGCCTCAGCGACGACGCCCGTTCGCGTTCCACGACAGAGGAAGACGATGCCACCTACTCAGACGCCGAAGTCCACACCAGTGCTCGACGCAACGCCTCGCCTCCGCATGCATCGCCACAGAACGCTGCTGTGAGTTGTGAAAGCCACGCGACCTTGGCTATGGGTTGTGCTGCCGTGAGTACCGGAGCCGCTGAATGCTCCGCGACGCGGTGCTCGACTCCGAGTACTGCGTCGGCCCGACGATCCCAATTATAACAGCGCCAACTATCCTCTTTAATCGTCAACTATACGAAAACCACTAACGCCATCTAGTGATATTATTTCCAAGGACATATACACACAACGCCATCTAGTGAGCAATTCTTAAAACTAGAGCTGGCTACATACACAGGGGTGCAACAGCCGAAATAGAATTTGGAGCAATTTTTTGGAGCAGCAAAAGGTTACTTTTGGAGCACCAAAATCCAAATTTGGAGCAGGTTACGAGGAAAAAACATCCATTTTTTATCACGAAAGAACAAATTTGGAGCAGTATAAAAACGGCTTACATTTTAAAAGAAAAATGTAAGCCATTCAACATCACCTAAATCGTGTAGAGTGAACATGAGCACTGCTATTTCAATAAAAGTAGTATTTAGAACCACCCCACTGAACAAACAAGGATAAAGTCCACATTAGCATTTGCCGCATCTGTCAAGTCATTTGACAGACCCTGCGAATTCAAATGTGGATCTTCCAAGCTGGCGACTTTGAAATTCGGGGATTCGTAAAACTGAGGAATAGGGGTGGCGAAAAAAAAAAACAAAAAAAAACTGGCAGACAGCTTTGTTAGTTTTTTTTAGGGCTGCAGAAATGTCATATACTGCTCCAAATGATTGTCAGTAACTCTTTCAGGCGTCAGCGACCATACTAGTACTCACAATTATGCGGCGTATACACGCATGAGTAACTGAACAAAATGTGCCGAGTCCCGTGACTAGTGCTTACAGCCCCTTCCAAATATTAATACGCTTTTCAGCGGGACACCGGTGTACTGCGGCAAGGGTGGCTTAAGCAGCGTTCTGCACGGCTTAGAACAAGGCCAGGAAATTTTCGAACACCGCTGCAGCTGCCACCCCCCCCCCCCTTCACCTTTTTTTTAACGATGGGGTTAGGTTTAGGGCACAACTCGTCGGCTCGCCTGCAAGGCGCGTTCGACCAGATAAAGTAACAACGGCGCGTGCCCGTTGGCCTGTCGAGGGCACCGGATATCTATTGCCGGGACGACGCAACTTCAAGGCAGAAAAATGTAATATGTGCCGTTGCTATGGCAACCAACGTGGTCGCCGACAACGCCCGGTGTACCCAGCACGTAGAGTTTGTTCGCGCGCGGAAAACGCGGCATACGCTTTCAGCTTTAGTTAGTAACATGCCGCTTGCTGACTAGGAAATTCATATTTCCCGCGAAGCGTTAGTGGCTACGGCAACACATTTTTGTCTTGAAGTTGCGTCGTCCCGCCGATAGGTGTCCGCCGCGGTCAGCGGACCGATGGGTGCGCGGCGTTATTACTTTATCTGGTCGACCATGTCCCGCGAGTGTCCTGACCTAATGAGCATATATCTTACACCGTGGTTTAGGTTTAAGGGTCTGCGCGCGTGGATTATTGATTGATGACGCAAACTGCAGGTGGCCATCGTGGCCTCCACATCTCGCTGAAATTAGCGCAACTGAGAAAATTTTGAGGCTGGTCGGGCATTTTGGCGCAGCGTGGCGCAATTTCCGCCAATTTCATGGTTTTGGCGCAGCTCGGCGCAAAATCGGGGAATTGTATCAATTTGGCGCGATTGGCGCAGCTGTTGCACCCCTGCATACATACTACTACTACTACAGAGGAGGGAACGACCCACACCCTAAGGAGCTGTGATGAGTAAAGGAGGGGCACGAGGCGCGTGCCGAACGGGCAAGCGCGGCGACGATGCGCGAGGAAAAAAAGTCACCCGATGGCACGCGCAACAAACACGTCGACGCAGAGGATTGGCCAGATAGGGGCGCGTGCCACGCGACCCGAACCGTGATCGAGAACCCCAGAGGAAGGAACGGCACTGTTCTGTGGAGCGCCGGACGGGGAAGACGGACGAAGCAAGCGTCGCAC
Organism: Rhipicephalus appendiculatus; assembly: GCA_030522465.1. Classification (NCBI taxonomy): domain Eukaryota; kingdom Metazoa; phylum Arthropoda; class Arachnida; order Ixodida; family Ixodidae; genus Rhipicephalus; species Rhipicephalus appendiculatus. The sequence goes on from JALIZH010032419.1 coordinate 96,601, forward strand.
CCGCGACGAGAGCGGCTGGTACTCGGTTCTGGGGGCGACGACACGAGAGGCTCGGGTAATGTCCGCGGACCTTGGAAGACTCCAAGCGAGGCTGCCCAGACCTGTCGCACCCCAATACTGCAGTTCCGGGATCGCCAGCAGCCCTCCCCTTCCCAACAGGACGGCGGCAGACCACAGTTCAGTCAAGGAGGCGTCCATCACTTGTTGAGTCCGGAGGCACGGATCCAAGGCCTGGTTAGGCCTAACCTCGACTGAGCGAGTACGGAGAAGAACACCGGAGCCACCCGTGACGAAGACAAGCGGCAGGATGGGCGAATGCAGCCGACGATGAACTTCGGGGACTGCTGAAGACGTCGACGACGGTCTCTTCGAAAGATCGACGCGACGAGAACATCGGGTCGTCTCGGCGAACGACCAGCGCACCGTAAGAACATTCCAATACCGCTAGGCCCATAGTGGTCAGACTGAGTCGGATAGACGTATCTAAGCCTAGCTGAGATGCATGGATTAGATAGTTTCAGTGTGGAATAAGAATTAAGATTGGTTGATGTAAATAGGTTGTTGCAGGTTTTTTCTTGTATTTGTTCAGTGCCTTTAACACTTTTTTTCATGTATTTCACTTGTGTGTGATAAAGTTGGTGGGTTGCCTTACCACGGTCTCCCGTGCTCGTCTCACTCTCTCCCAATCCCTGTCCGATTTGCAAGCGCTCCCGAGATAATCGTGACAAATAAGTGGCGAGCCTGTGCCAGGATTTTTCCATCTTTCGGCCCAGTCACGTATCGTCGGGGGTTGCAAGGATGGATTGGGAGAAGTTGGCGGCCGTGGCCAAAGACTTGGGCATGAACAAGGAGGAGACGATAGAGTTTTTTAAGAACGCTCAGCAACAACAGGAAAAAGAGCATGAGCGAGCGCGCGAACAGCATGAACGAACGCTCGCGGAGCAGAAGGTAGAGAAAGAAATTTTAGAGTTAAAGTTGCGTTTGACACAAGCTAATGAGGCATCGCGAGACGATGCAAGTGTGGTTAGTGCATCAACGACGGCGTCGGCCAACTCGCCTACTCCCAGACCTAGACAGATCTGCCCTCGCAAGTTAATGGCGCCCTTCGACGAACGAAGGGACGACCTCGATGCATATTTGCATCGTTTTGAAAGGATAGCGATCGGGCAAGGCTGGGAGAGGAGCGAGTGGGCCAATGCCTTGAGTCTGTGTCTTGTGGGAGAGGCATTGAGCGTGTTCGGCCGCATGCCAGCACAAGAGTCATTATACTACGACTTGGTAAAAAAGAATTTATTAGAAAGGTTCAGGCTGAACGCCGAGGGGTTCCGTGAAAAGTTCCGGACGTGTAGGCCCGAGAACTCCCGAGACTGGCAAGCAGTTTGTCTGTCGCTTGTCCAACTATTTTGATCGCTGGATAGAACTGTCAGAGACAGAAAAAACATACGAAGGTGTCCGCGACAGAATAGTGGGAGAGCAATTCCTCAACCGTTGCAGCAGCAAGTTGGCCATATTCTTGAAAGAAAGAAAGGTAGGCACGGTAGAGGAAATGGCTAAACAGGCAGACCAGTTTTTGGAGGCTCAGGGGTTAAGGAATTTAGAAAAAGGAGACAGTGATAACCCAGAGGAAGGAGAGTGCAATAGTGAGGCCCCAACAAGTAGGACAAGGAAAGAACAGCGGTGCTTCTTGTGCAACCGACTCGGGCATATAGCTAGGAATTGCCGCACAAGCACGAGTCAACAGGAATTGACAGTGACCTGCCAGCTATGCCAAAAAAGGGGGCACAAAGCTAAGGAGTGCAGGAATAGACCCCTAGAGAGTAGCACTTGTGCAGGGATATCAGAAGATAAACCAGAGATCGTAAGCACAGTGAGAGACATGTCTGCAGTTAGCAGTGTGCCAGTCGTAGATGGAAAAGTAAATGGCAAAATAGCGTTCGTGCTTAGAGACTCCGGGGCAGATACGGTATTAGTAAGAAAAAGTCTCGTGAATGAGAAAGATTTTACGGGGAGAAGTGGGACCGTAATCTTTGCAGACGGTTCAAAAATGAGGTTGCCAGAGGCCAGGATAAGGCTAGACTGTCCATATTTTGAGGGGGAGATCACTGCAAAGTGTATGGAGGACCCTATCTACGATGTGATCCTAGGTAATAGACTAGGAGTGCGAAGGGTGGATGACCCAGTGCGGCGAAGTGCCAATGACAAACAACCAAGACCAGAGGTTGGAAAAGAGAAGGCACAGAAAAGGCCTGGTAACTTCCAAAATATAGAGAAGAGCGTGAGTAGAGAAGAAAGTACGAATAGAGAAAGGCAAATTGAGAGGAAAGAGCCAATTCTGGAACATTTAGGTGTATCCACAGAGGAACTCTCTAGAGAGCAGAGGAAGGATAAAACCCTGAGATACGCAGTAAACAGGATTGGGTGTAAGCCAAGAAGAGAAGGCTTTAGAGAGGCGGTATCCTATGAAGCGGTCAAGGATTTGATATTTCGCAACGTTTGGGAAAATGGAAACATAACTAGACAGCTGATGGTGCCAGTATGCTATAGGCAGGCCATTTTAGAATATCATTATGCGAATGGCAATAGGGATCCTAAGAGCCTACGCAGAGAAGTAACCAGAGAGGTGTTTTGGCCGGGATTACACAACGAGGTGAATTACTTTGTGAAGGGGCATTGCCATTGAAATTATGGGTCATGATATTGTCAAGTTGTATTGTGCAGTTTGGTGATTATAATGTTCGGGACAATGAACTATGTAAGCACCGAGAGTGTATCTTTGATGTGTTGGTGCCGTGAATTGTGTGATGATGTGACAAGTGAAAATGTGTGGTGAGAGAAGGTGGTAAGCCAGCCCACGGACGAGAAACACTGAGTCACAAGGTATCACCTGAGTCGCAAGGTAGCACCAGATCAGAAGGCCTCAACCCGAAGGAGGATGAACAGAGCAGTTTTTTAAGAAAAAACTCTTTAAAAGGGGGGCCCAATGTGATGAGTAAAGGAGGGGCACGAGGCGCGTGCCGAACGGGCAAGCGCGGCGACGATGCGCGAGGAAAAAAAGTCACCCGATGGCACGCGCAACAAACACGTCGACGCAGAGGATTGGCCAGATAGGGGCGCGTGCCACGCGACCCGAACCGTGATCGAGAACCCCAGAGGAAGGAACGGCACTGTTCTGTGGAGCGCCGGACGGGGAAGACGGACGAAGCAAGCGTCGCACCCGCGACGAGAGCGGCTGGTACTCGGTTCTGGGGGCGACGACACGAGAGGCTCGGGTAATGTCCGCGGACCTTGGAAGACTCCAAGCGAGGCTGCCCAGACCTGTCGCACCCCAATACTGCAGTTCCGGGATCGCCAGCAGCCCTCCCCTTCCCAACAGGACGGCGGCAGACCACAGTTCAGTCAAGGAGGCGTCCATCACTTGTTGAGTCCGGAGGCACGGATCCAAGGCCTGGTTAGGCCTAACCTCGACTGAGCGAGTACGGAGAAGAACACCGGAGCCACCCGTGACGAAGACAAGCGGCAGGATGGGCGAATGCAGCCGACGATGAACTTCGGGGACTGCTGAAGACGTCGACGACGGTCTCTTCGAAAGATCGACGCGACGAGAACATCGGGTCGTCTCGGCGAACGACCAGCGCACCGTAAGAACATTCCAATACCGCTAGGCCCATAGTGGTCAGACTGAGTCGGATAGACGTATCTAAGCCTAGCTGAGATGCATGGATTAGATAGTTTCAGTGTGGAATAAGAATTAAGATTGGTTGATGTAAATAGGTTGTTGCAGGTTTTTTCTTGTATTTGTTCAGTGCCTTTAACACTTTTTTCATGTATTTCACTTGTGTGTGATAAAGTTGGTGGGTTGCCTTACCACGGTCTCCCGTGCTCGTCTCACTCTCTCCCAATCCCTGTCCGATTTGCAAGCGCTCCCGAGATAATCGTGACAGGAGCTTCGCCCCTAAAAAGTCAAGTAAATTCAGGATATTTGTTACGCATCTCCTGCTCCTGCAGTGGATATTGTCCTCTACCACAACTCGCGTGGGGTGCGTATCGCGCCAACATTGAGGAGCAGTAAGGTCCCTAGAATCTAGGGACCTTACTGAGCAGAGCTCGCCAACGCCGCCTCGCGGGAGTCATTAGGCGAAAGGTAGCTCTCCCCGTGGCCTCCGAGATTAGCCGGCTGCGCGCAGCCGGCTGATCTCGGAGGCCACGCTCTCCCGCACAATGTTAAAAGAACGGAAACAAGGGTAAACGCTTGCTGCCCCCCCGTACTCCTCCTTTAACTAAACTTGATCTCGTAGCAAGTAACTTTTGCTAAGAAGAATATCCACACGAATCGAAGAGAAAAGGGATTTAAAACCATATTGTCATATGACGGGCAGCGCCGGTGTCATAGAATTGAAGGAAACTTAAATCAGTGCCTTGTTCAGGAGTCGTTTTTGATTTGGACAACTGCAAGACCAGTGAGAAAAACAAAAAACAAACGACAGAAAAAAAAGGACACTTTGTACATTCCAAAGTGTGTTCGGCGAAAGCGTGTCGGCATTCCACTGACTATTCCATGTCTTTTTTCGTTTACACTCTCACTGGGATAACACACAAACCGAATGTGTGCGTGTTTTCTTTTTTAATTTTTTACCGCGAATCGCAGCGAGACGCGAGACTAATCTTCCTCCCTTCGCATGCGTTAGTATTTTCTCGCGCTTTGCGCATCGCGCAGACGCCATCCACGTTCCAGCGCTTAAACTGACGGACCCTTTGTTAATTCGAAAGTGTATTCCGTGGACGCATGTGTCCATTGAGACGGCGTCGGTCAGAATGATTACAAGGGCTGGGCACAGCGACGCTACGCAAGCAAAGCGCGAGCGCTGTAGAGTCCGACGCGACCGCCGTCCGTTTGCGCACCTCGGCGGCCACCTGATTCCATGCCAGAGCTCGGATGGGCAGACGGACGGACAGACAGACGGACGGACGGACGGAGGGACAGACGGACGGACGGACAGACAGACGGACAGATGAACGGACGGACAGACGGACGGACGGACAGATGAACGGACGGACGGACAGACGGACGGACGGACGGACAGATGAACGGACGGACAAACGGACGGGCGGACGGCAGACGGACAGAAGGGCAAACGGACGGACGGATAGATGAACGGACGCACGGACACCGGACGGACGTGAGCATGAGACATTAAAGGCTTTCGCCTTAAAATTACACCATCTCCCGCTAAAGGGAACCATGTGTAGATGCGAAGCAGCGGGCGCTAACGCTTACACTGGCGGCGGCGTTGATGCTGGCGCTCATCGCGGCGTTGCGCAGGAGAGAAATCTAGGGAGGCGCAATCACGCAGTGATGGACCGTTGTTTCCTACTGGAACATGCCAACCACTGCTAATGGGCAATGAGAGACAGAAGACTCGGACTGGACACAGAGACCCGCAGTCCGCTTTTAGTTAACGCGCACGGTGCGGATTTTTATCGTTCGACAACGCACAGGAGAAATCTCCCACCGGCACTACCTTGCAGGTCAAGATCCAGTGCCTATATATACGGGGTAGCCAGTGAACGGTTGTGCAGCGTGAGCAGTCGGTTTTTTAGGAGCGAAGCTGCTTAGGCCGGCACCGCGCCGTCGCCGTTGAAGCTCCCTGGCACGGTGCCAACCGTGGCGTCTTCCCCTCACGCGGCAGGATAAATGAGCTTTATGAGCGCTGGAACGCGGATGGCGTCTGCACGATGCGCAGTGTGCGAGTATACGAACGCATGTGAAACGGAGGCAGATTAGCCTCCCTCTCCCCCTTTTCTTCGTCTATACCCTCTCCCATCAAACCGGCGAACGCGCGATACCATCGCTTCACCCTGTCGTCCGCCCAGTGGTTGGTCTGTTGCCTGGACAATGAAACGCCGCGCGCGCCTAACGCCGCCTGCGTCCCATTTCTAAGGAGCTTCGCTCATCGGTTGTATTCGTACACGGAACAACTGCTAGGTTTTCAATCAAGAAACTCGCTAGCAAACGCTGCCTGCGTCGGCGTTGAACGGTTGTGCAGCGCGAGCAGTCGGTTTTTTCAATCAAGAAACTCGTTAGCAGACGCTGTCTGCGTCGGCGTTGCGAGGCGAGAGAGGGGGGAGCGTAGGAGACGAGAGAGGGGGGAGGGGACGCGCATGCGCATTGGAGGTGTGAACGCCGCGGGAGGGATGCCTAGAGGAGAGAGAGGGGAAGGGGACGCGCATGCGCAGTGGGGGGTATGGTTGCCGCGGAGAGGGATGCCTAGAGGAGAGAGATGGGGGGAGGGGACGCGCATGCGCAGTGAGGGTGTGGACGCCGCGGGGAGGGATGTCTAGAGGAGAGAGATGGGGAAGCGTAGGAGAGGAGAGAGGGACTGGGGACGCGCATGCGCAGTGGGGGGTGTGACCGCCGCGGGAGGGATGCCTAGAGGAGAGAGGGGAAAGGGGACGCGCATGCGCAATGGGTGTGTAAACACCGCGGGCGGGAGGGATACCTAGAGGAGATAGAGGGGGAGCGTAGGAGAGGAGGTGCGTGGGGAGGGTTTGCGCATGCGCAGTAAGGGTGGTCAGGACGCGCACCACCACCACCACCGGACGGACGGACGCCGGACGGACGTGAGCATGAGACATTAAAGGCTTTCGCCTTAATATCGAATTGGATAAAAACCAGCGGAAAACACTTGGACATGTACATACAAAACCTATTCGACATGTACCAACTAGCCCCAGTCCATCGCCTCGATATGACAGAAATATCACGCCAATCTACGCACTGTAACTCAGTTAATCCATGCATTCCGTGTTTAACTGAATATCCAGTGTTCGTTTATGTGCTGTATTTGGATGACGTTCGTAAATCAGTCAATCAATCAATATATCGATGAATGAATCAATCAATGAATCTGTCCGTCTGTCCGTCTATGTGCCCAGTTCCTAAATTTGCTCCAGAGCTGTAGCTGGGCTTTCTTAGCTGCATGGCAGGCGCACCTACTGGTCATATTAATGACGTACCGAAGGCGCCTTCCGAGAAGGCTCCTACTGGTATCAAAGAGGTCGTCAAAATCATCAGTGAATTAGTCACTAAGCTTGATGCCTTCGCAGTTGAAATCAAAGTTCAAGTTGGCAAGATTGAAGACTCAAACTCGGAAATTACAGTCGAGGTCGGTAAAATGCGTGATTCTGTTGAATTCATGAATGGGGCCTTCGAAGAGTTTGAGAAAGATGTTGCGAACATTCGAAGGGAACTAACAGAGGTGAAGACTCAAAACAAAGAGATTGTGAAACAAAACCAAGAGATGGCTAGACGACTCCCAAAAAGGAGATAATTGAACTTAAACAGCACGGAAGGAACATGAACGTAGAAATCGTAGGGCTTCCACGTACTGCAGATGAAAACCTAAAGGAGACAGTTGGCACAATGGCCACTTGTTTGGGAGTCGAGCTGTCCGGTGGAGATGTTGATGAGGCGCATCGTGTCCCATCCAGGGATAAACCAAATGTTGCGGTGAGATTTGCAGTCAGGACAGGACAACCCGCGACAAATTTTTGACTACAGCTAAGAAAACAAGGCTAAATACGAGTCACCTTTCTTTAGAGCATAATGATCCAATCTATGTCAATCAGCATCTCTGCTTGAATGAATGAATAAACTTTATTTCAAGTCCGGCTCCTTCGGGCGAGGCGGGGGGGAAGAGGGGATAGCCCCCTGTTCCGTCCCACTCTCCGTCAATGATGGCGGTGCCTCAGATGACGGCGGGAAGTCCTTGGACCCGGGCGGCATCTTCGGCTTGCCGGACGGCCCAAAGCTGGTCGGAAAGCTTGTAGCTGGTGAGTGCCGCCTCCCAGCGGCAGCGACGCCGACGCAGCTGATCCGCAGTAGTGCCAGTAGTGCCCGCAGCCGCGGCGGCGGCCGGCCCCTGCCCTCGCTTAATATTCTGTTCAGGAAAGGTCGTAAGGTGAAAGCAGCAAAAGAATGGAAGTTTGCATGGATATCTCAAGGCCGGATTCTAATGAGGAAAGCTGAAAACCGAATGTGTACGTGTTTTCTTGTTTAATTTTTTACCGCGAGTCGCACCAAGACGCGAAACTAATCTTCTTCCGTTCGCATGCGTTCGTATTTTCTCGCGCTTTGCGCATTGTGCAAACGTCATGCGCGTTCCAGCGCTTAAATTGACGGACCCTTTGTAAATTCCAAAGTGTGTTCCGCGAACGCCTGTGTCCGTTGAGACGGCGTCGGTCAGAATGATTCCAAACGCTTGGCACAGCGACGCTACGCAAGCAAAGCGGGAGCGCTGTAGAGTCCGACGCGACCGGCGTCCGTTTGCGCGCCCCGGCGGCCACCTGGCTCCGTGCCAGGGCTCGGACGGACGGACGGCACAGACAGACGGGCGGACGGACGAACGGACGGACGGACAGACACGAACGGACGGATGGACGGACGGATGGACGAACACGGACGGACGGATATGGACGGACGGACACGGACGGACGCCGGACGGACGGATGAACGGACGGACGGACGCCGGACGGACGTGAGCATGAGACACTAAAGGCTTTCGCCTTAAAAGCTACGAAACTTCTACGAGAAGTCTTGAAGCAGCGGACGTGCACCTTGGGTGTTGTGATGCAAATTCATCTTTTGGTTCGTAACAGTCCTCTATGGCTGAGCCACTGAGAGTCTTATTGAAAGCAGTTGGTTTAACAAACCAACACACGAAACATTTAATCAAGAATTAAAGTGAAAACTATATATGTAATCAAAGTTACACTTAGTAAGAAGTTCACTGCACACGGTAAACCATTCCTAATTACAACCAAAACGTAAGTTCAATGATCTAAACTAGATAGTCTAGCTCTAACGCGGCTGAGCGGCCGAGCGGAGAAGAACCCGAGTTCAGTCTGACCAAAACACGGATGCTTGAATGCTCGAGCTGACGTGGGCTGGCTGGCGACGACGATAGCGCGGCGGCTGGTGGGCGAGACGTTGAGATGCCAGGGGCAGACGGGGACACGGACGGACACGGACGAACGGACGGACGGACGGACGCCGGACGGACGTGAGCATGAGACATTAAAGGCGTTCGCCTTAAAACTCGACAGTTTAACACATTCAGTCTGAAGGTGACCTCGCCAAAATTTCGTAGGTGCCCGTGTCAAGTCAAGCTTTGTTTTTGTAAATATGCTTAACCTCTCATATCTCTAAAAACAGAAACGTAATAAGTTATCGGTTTTCTATTGCAATGTGCGAAGTCTACTTAGGAATTTAAACAGTCTGGTCACCTATAAGCACGGCTAGATTCTGTTTGCTACATTATTGCTTTGAAAGAAACATGGTTGAAGGCTGATGAAACTATGAGTATGCAGGGTTTCAGGTTCGCAACCACGCAACTCGCGTGCGCGAGGAGGTGGAGTTGCCTTGTATGTGCGGGACAATACTGTGTGCAATGTCTTGTTTCATTCATCTGTTACCAACGCAACTTTAGAAACGCTGTTTATCAAAATTGAAAAATGGCCAGTTACTAGTGTTGTTATGATCGGACTTTATGGCTTGGCGCCACTTGGGCGATCGGAATGATTTCGCCAAAGTCTGCCCTGCTTTATTCCCGTGTCAGCATTCCCCGATGTGCACCTGTAGCGGCGACAACACTGCATTCTTGCTCTGAACCCTTCAGGGCCGTCGGCGCACCTCATCGAACCCCTTTGGACTCACCCGACCGACTTTGACGGTTCTATGGCCTAGGAGGGGCTGTTTGCAGGCGAGGCTGCTTGCTTTGTTCAACGTGCTACGAGACGCGCCGAACAATTAACCGAGAGCTTGGGATCCATCTTGAGACACGTTTCCCACACTCCGAAGTGCCTTCGTGGCCCACCCGCAAGCTAGCCGTCAGCTGCATCGCAGCCGCTATCGAGGAGGCATCGCTGCACCTGACTACACGGCTGGTTTCCAGGAATGTGCGACACCTCGGCCAGGTCATTGTGCTATGCTGTGCGGGGCCGTATTGTGTCCTGTGTACTCATCTCCCTCGCCGCCGGGCGAACCGGGCGTGTCTCTTCCCTCTTGCCTGGGTTGGGACTAATGCGGTGCTTGACCACTACATTTTGGGGGGCGGAGATCAAGACGTCATCTTGATTGGACTGTCCTGGACTCAATTGTTTTACCGTGCAGGGAATCTTGGGAAGACCAAGACCTTAAAACGCGAGCGCCGAGACGCTCCAGAGATCTTCCTGCATCATGTAAAAAACACGCTACCTTCAGTATGTAAATACTGTAAATAAACGTTCCTGTTATCAGCTCCGGCTCCTCTCCTCGACTTCCCCCTGTGGCCTGGCTGGTTCCGGTCCTATGGGCAGACCGTCAACCAAATCAGTGTTGTATACCGCCCACCCGGTTCTTCGATTAAAACGTTCCTGAAGGAACTTGAGTCTGTGCTTATGAGAGTTTCCTGCGTGCACTACAATAATATTGCATTTGTTGGTGACTTTAACATTGACCTGTCTTCCGATACCTCGAATGAATACACGTTCCTCTTGAAATCCTTTAACTTGCGTAATGTCATAACTGAGCCAACACGTATCACTAACACGTCATGTGCCCTTATTCACCATGCCCTTTGCAACGTTCGCAATGCTGTACACGCTGGTGTGCTTCCTGCTCCGATCGCCGATCACTTGCCTATTTTTGTTACACTTACAATTCAGCTTCTCAATATCAACTTTCTAGAGGAAAAGAAACTAGAAAGATTGATTGTAAGTTACTACGAGACAAAATAAGTCAAATCGATTTTTGTGCTATGTATGATGAGGATGTAAATATAGACTACAGTAACTTCATATGCTCACTGAAAAATGCGGTGTGACTAAGTACCACCACAACTACTAGCAAGTACGCCAAACCACTTTGCCCTTGGATGACACCATGTATCCTGAAAATATTGAAACAAAACAACCACTGGCACCACAAGTGGAAGCAGCAGAGAACCAATGTATTACTTAAATCAGTTCAAATATTACAGGAATACGTCAGTCTCCCTAATGAGGAAACGAAAAAAAGAATACTATGCTAAGCTTGTCGAACAGGCTGAGGGCAATTCACCAAGAGAATTTTGGAGATAGCAAAAGCCGTAGTCGGTCTTGACTCGGACAAACATGTACTGCCTGATGATATAACTCAAGACACGGTGGATCACTTCAACAATTATTTTGCAGATGTAGGGTGTGTTTGGCTGCTCAGTTTCCTGACAATAGAGGTCACACGCGTCCCGAAAGACCGGTTTCTGATAGCTTTGCCATGTTTGAGAGAGAAATGTCCCATATCGTGTCAACAGTCAAAAAGCTCGACGCCAATAAAGAGGCTGGGCTCGATACTATTACAGTTTCAACATGTAATAGTATCGAGCTGTACATGTTTCAACACTGGCAGGACTGTGGTATTAAGTTGGGCAAAGTCGTCCCTGTATACAAAAATGGAGACCGTTCAAGTGCCTCAAGTTACAGATCGATCTCTGTGTTAAGTGTAATTAATACAATGTTTGAAAAAATACTATCAGCGCAGATAACATCATTTCCATCAAAACATATCATAATTTGCTCATACTAGCATGGTTTCCCAGCATACAGATCTACATCTACCGCAGTTTTGGTATTAACCCAACAAGTCAACAAAGCCTTGAACGACAATAATATGGCAGTGGTAGTCTTCCTAGATATAAGGAAAGCTTTCGATTCCGTCAACCACAACATCATGTTAAGTAAGCTTCATGACTACGGCTTCCCAGACAAAATTCGCCAGCTTCTTAAATGCTACCTATGCGAACGACAACAACGAGTAGTAATGGATGGTGTCGTGTCTTCTAATCAATCAGTAGTCTGTGGGGTACAAGGCTCAGTTATTGAGCCATTCTTTTTTCACTGTATGTTAACGATTTCCCCTCCGTTCTACAATACTCAGAAGCTTTAATGTACGCAGACGATACGGCACTAATCTTTGGTGGTGACAGCTTAAGTGATATCGAAGGTAAATTAACGAAGAGTTAGAGAGAGTACATTTATGGTTTAAACGAAACCACTTAAATATCAATAGAGATAAAAATAAATACATGGTGTTTCATTCTAGGAAGAAGCAACTGGATTTTGCAAGGTTCAACTTAGTTTTAGATACTGTACTACTACAGCGAGTAGCCTTGTTTAAGTACTTAGGGGTCATGATTGACTCGGATATGAACTGGAAATCGCACATAGAAAAGACATGCTCCAAGCTAGTATATGGCTGTCACACGCTACTAAAAGCCCGTGAATGTTTCGGCGCAACAATTCTGCGCATTCTACATTTCGCATTCGTGCATAGTCACTTGAGCTACTGCATAGCATCATGGATCAGTACATATAAAACCTATTTGAAATGTATTAGCGTTCTACAAAAGAGGGCAATTAGGATCATTACATTCTCAAACAGGACTGATAACACAAAACAACGGTTTCAACATGTGCGTATACCACCGCTGGGCTCTGTTCACGTCTCCAGTGTTGCTGATATAGTGAACAGAGTAATAAAACATGATGACCCATTCCCAATAACCACCTTTACGTTACCCGCGCGCTGTACAAGAGCTGCAGCGAACAACTGCTTCCATTTACCGATTGCCAGAAGTGCCTACGGCCGAAGGCTCATAGAATTTCACGGCGCACTCATTTGGTACGCCGTACCAACTGTTGTGAAAGAGGCAAATAATTTTTCTCTTGCCATGAAGCGCTTTATGTACAGTTTTTAAGTGTTACAATTTATAAGTCGTTATTTTGTCTGTTGTTATTCCCAGTTTAATTCAATCATATATTTTTTTTAATATTTGTATCCAATTGTTGTCCTTTGTCACTGTTCTAAACCGCTTGCGTAATTATGTAGGCATGTCATACAATTGGTCCCGCTACTAGCCAGCTAGGCTATGGGACCAAACAAGTGTTTGCGACGTTTTATGTTATGTGAATTTCAAAGTTACAATAAAAAAAAACTTTTAGCTGTGCGAGTTGGTTAATACTTCAAGTTAAACACACATATACACTTGCAAGGGGATCTTTCTTCAATGTTTCTTCTACACCTTCGTCGTCAACCTTCAACCTCTTGGTGAGCCACATTGTCACGACTACTTCCCGAGCAGATATCCTTCGTTCTGTTTAAGGAAAGGACCTGCAGAGGTTCTGGAAGTGGTGTTGCGTGGTCTACGCCGGGAAATGCTAAACGTGTGTGCCGTCTACTACGTTCTGAACTTTCGAGGCAGATCCGGCTTCTTCAGGATTACCCACGTGTCTCGCGCTACGCTAGCGTTCCTCCCTGGAAGGCAGAAGTGGAGTTACGGTCCTTAAGGATTTTTACTGTTCAAACGGCAGAGTTTTGATGGGCTTCCTACCTGAGTAGTGTGCTTAACGAAATCCGCAGGACACAGAAAGAGGGGCGCCGCGTGTTTTCATTTCAGGAGAACATGTGGAAATCCTGGAAGACGTCGAGCGTCTTCTTAGGAAGGGTATAGCCATGAACCCATATTACCGCCCCATGAACTGCTGGCTTTTAAAGGGACCCTGAAACGGTTTTGACGATTTTGTACAAACACACTGGGCCAGTAGACCAAGTCCTAAGGCTCATTTACAGACTAATTTAAGCTCTCTGCTTACACTGTGTAATTTATTACAACGCTATAAAGCTGCGAATCGCTGCAGATCACTGCGGCTCAGCCCAACGCGTTTTCAACCGCCCCTTGCCAGTACGACATGCAGTGTCCGCACGACGTCATTGGGGCTGCTGGCGACGTCATTGGGACTGCGGTGTGCGCGCACGAAAAATTGGCTGGCAGGGTGGCGGCACCTGTCGGAGCAGATATCAACCACTCCGCGATGTTTCTGTTGCCAGACGGCGTGCGTGCTGCCAGGCGCACTGGGCTATGGTCTCCGAGATGCACGCAACCTGTCGGCGTGCAATCTCGAAGTTGATCACTGGGCGAAGCTCAAATCGTCGAGTGTACTCACGTGAGCTCTGCGATCGCCAGCGATGCCAGCGTGTCTCATGAGTTGAGGAGGCAAGGCAGGGGTGAGAAGGAGGGTATGGTATAATTGTCCGTAGCCGCCTTGGTACACGGCGTGCCGCTAAATTTGTGGTGCCAATGGTTCGATGATGCTCTAGTCTAAACACTGACAAAGCTTCAAATAACCGTTTCAGGGTCCCTTTAACCCCACGTAGTGGGTGCATAGCAAGTTCGAAAACATTTCCCACATTTGCCGCGCATAATTGCTCCTGGTTTAAAGCATGCTCCCCTTTACATAGTATGCACTAAATGACTGAAGTACGCACTAGGGACAGGACATCGCTATCGCGTGCAACTCTTAAAGGCGTAGATTAAGGGTCCCCCAATTTTTCTCGCGCCTTAAAATCAATTATGATTTGGGCAATGTAACCAATTTTTTCCCGAATGACATCAGCTGGCTGTGCTGTAAACCCACCCCTTATGTAATACTCCCTTTAGGGGTCTTTATGGAAATAAAGTGATGTGATGTGATGCGATTAAATATGCCATGTCATGCCGTACAAAAATTGGTACGGCATGACATGAATATATGGCGAGCGTTCATGGCACATCTTAACATGAAAATCATGTCATAAATGTCATGTACGACATAATTTACATGACATGTTTTGGGCGCTCTCACGGCCGTTTCATTAACTTGATATATACAAAAATATTTACGACGAACAATAATGGCAGGTGAAAACATGAAAATCATTACATGCATGTCATGTACGTCATGATGTATATGACACGGTCTTGGTGGTCTCGCCGCCGTTTCACTAACTTGACATATACCAACATTGTCATGACATGAGTATGACAAACATAAATAACAGGGCAGACATCATATATACCAAAACACGCGTTTAATTGGCGTAGTATATGGCCAGAGTGTGTGAGAGAGAGAGTGAGAATGTATTAGCAGGCAGCATAGGTCGGCGAACTCACTCATGAGTCGACCCACTCAGACTGAGATTGAGCCGTGAGTCTGAGTGCGTCCGGGTGAGTAATATTTTGGTGAGCTTGAGTCCGAGTGAGTCCGATTAAAGAAAATTTTCGTGAGTGCAAGTCCGAGTGAGTTCGGCTCAGGAAAATTTTGGTGAGTCTGAATTCGAGTGAGTCCAAAGCGCCAGATATATTACTAGAGTCTGAGTGAGTTCCACTTTTTTTTTGCCGACCTATGGTCATATTGATTATCTTCAACATTACTATCAGCCTTGCCTGGATTCACGTTTATACTCACGTCTACTCACACGTATTCCAAAACCGTGTCTTTCATACACCATTTCAATATTTGTTGATCAGAGGCGCGAATTACGTAGGGGAGTGCCTTGACTTCTACCCCTCCCCCTCCTTGCCAACACTTCGAAGGAAGTTCTTAATAAATATATGTTATGTTGACATCTCTTTTACGAAAAATTACCTTAATAGTTTTCGAGCACTCATAACTCGTATTCGAAGGTACTATAGCAAAAGGCGCCAAGAACAGCACCCATTACGTGAGATATTGGTGTTATAGAGCTTGACACCGTGGTCGAAAAAGATAATTCTAGGCTAACGGACTCATGAGTCGACTCACTCGGACTCACTCAGATTCAGATCGAGCCGTGAGTCTGAGTCCGAGTGAGTCCGGGAGAGTAATGTTTTGGTGAAATTGAGCCCGAGTGAGCCCTAAGCGCAAAATCTATTTCATGAGTGAGTCTGAGTGAGCTCCACAAGTTTTGCCGACCTATGGAAGGCAGAGAGGTCCGCCTGAGCTAATGCGCTCTAGCCTGCTACTCTACACAGGGGATAAGGGAAGGGGAAAAAAAGAGGGATGAAGGGTGAAGTACATACATACATGCATGACAAATATGCCATTGTAAACAACGTATCATGGCATTAATGCCTTGATTTTTCTCAAAGCCAAACAATATGGTGTACGCAGCTCCTCGCTCTCTGCCTGCATCAATTGTAACAGTTCGTGGGCTCTGCTAAAATTCTTTATCCGTATATCTCTCGCCAACTTTCCTGGATGTCAAGCGACAAGCGAATGCGAGTTGTCAAATGTTGATGCGCCCATTTATTACACGCGCGCTCTACGGGCTTACGGCCACATGAGGGACAGCCCTATCTCGATGGACGGCAACATCGATTAAATTCGCAATGTAATAAACAGCTTTGTGCATCTGTTTCGCTGCGAATATTAGTGAATGCGAAATTTCGCACAGGCGGCAGCCATCGCTGAACGTCGACCGAATGCCCCATAAACGTTAGACCACGCAAGGCCGGCCTAAACCTTCACTGAGTCATCTACACACGTCAGGTCAGGGAGACGGGTCGAACAACATATGATGACAAGGAAAAATGTATTGACTGCGACTACGACTAAGAGAAAGCATTTGCTTCGGTCGAAACCTCAGCAGTCGTGCAGACACTATGGAACCAGGGTGTTGACAAACCACATACTGGAAGAAATTTACAGCAGCTCCACAACCACCATGGTCATCCATAAGGAAAGCGATCGTCTGGCCGAAAAACGCCAACAGGATGTAATGCCTGGCCGCCGCCCGAGAAAGGGGCCTGAATTCCAACAAGAACACCGAAACAAAGTCTCACTCTTTCTCTCTCCAATAAAGAGGGGTGTAAGGCAGGGAGATACGGTCTCCCCAAAGCTATTCACCGCGTGCTTACAGGAGGTTTTCAGGGCTCTATATTGGGAGAGTTAGGGATACGAGCTAATGGAGAGTACCTTAGTAACTTACGATTCGCTGATGACATTGCATTGATGAGTAACTCAGGGGCGAATTGCAACTCATGATTACTGAATTGGACAGGTACTGACCACGAAGCAGAACCATGGGAATGAAGTAACGGGAATAAGAATGGGCAGGGTCGCTATTGGGAGGCATTCTCAGATAATGAATGGTAATTCACCGCTATCCATTGAGAGAAATGTATATATAAGCTGCATCTTACCGGTACTGACCCACGGTGTAGACGAAAAGGGTTCAGCTTAAATTGAGGACAACGCAGTGAGCAATGGAACGGAAAATTACATGTGAAACCTTAATGGACAAGAAGAGGGCAAGGTGGGCCAGGCAATAAATTGATGTTAAGGCCTTCATAATCGAAATCAAGAAAAAATGTGCATGTAGCGCGCAAGATAACCGACTGGACTCTGTGAGACGGCAACCGCGCCAAGCAGAGAGGAAGATGAGATTAAGGAGCGCATGGGGATAAAGTCTCCGCAGCAAGCACAGTAAAGGGTTGATTGGCTAAACATGGGAGAGGCTTTTGCCTTGCAGAGGGCCTAGTGCGGTTGATGATGTATCGACTGCGATTACTACCGATAGCGTCGTCGGCTTTGTGCACCCGGAGGGACGTAAAAGAAGGCACGACAAAGGCAGCTTGCACTGCGCCACTGCATTCCATTTTCTTAAACGAAAACCTCGATTGGAAAATGTCCGTTCTCAATTTGTTGGCTGTACACCATTGCTCGGCAGTTCCGCGAACGAACACACCGACTAGCAAAATCGTTTTCAACTGTCGGCTGTCCAGGTTGAGCGACCGATATTTGAACGACAGCCAGTGGAGATGGGTCCAGGACAGCGACGAAGGACAGGAAACAAGGAGGGGCCAGAAACGGTTAGTAAGCTTCTCTAAACGACTCGACTTAGTCGCGCTTTGAGCAACAATCGCGAAACACGTCGGGCGCCTAGTCGACGACGCACTCACCGGCGACGTTGCTTTCCGTGGCCGCAGCTGCGTGGATCCGACACATCTCTCCACGCGGCGTCTCTAGGTGTGTCGCAAGCAGCGACGAGCGATCCACACGTTCTCAGTTTCGATGCGCGTTATTTCATGACGAGCGACGCGCTCTTTGTTCGGCTTCCATTACTGACATTCTCCCGCCACCTGAACACTCGTCGACGTCACGCAGAGAGCAATGCAGCTCGAGGGAAATAATAAAAACTTAAAAAAAAACAAGCAACGTGGCACACAACGGCATCTGAGCAACAAGACGAGCCCGTATTTGTTGGCGCGACCGGAACGTATGCGTCCCAGAGGACGCGTTTCTTTCGCGCAAGCATCAACTTCAATGTACACACACGAGGTGACACCCACCTATAACGTACAACGCGTGCCTTGTCACCTGCGACGTCAACTCCGAATACGAGACGCGATATACAGGGAGGCTGCTTTTCACAGTCATCCGCTTACCGCGACGTTAGAGAACGATAAATCAGGTCCTTTTTATTGATGAATTGAGCTTGTTAACGAGCGAGCCCGGCTGCTTCAATTAGGAGCCACATCGCACGAGCTTGCAGAAGGCAGGGTAAATCAGTTCATACTGCGTACGACTCCGTGACGCCGTTACGTGATAACCGCAGCGCCGGCCAAACAAATCTACTAGCTTCGAACGCCCATTGAGAATTAACCTTTGGGCTAAACCTCAAACAAGCCGCTGGTCGGCTAGGCTTTGTCTTCTTTCTTTTCGTAAGTCAAACAATGTGGGTCACTTAAACGAGTTTAGCAATTACTAATGGTATTGTACATTACTGTGCTCTGGTAAGTGTTACTTTTGCGCAACGTGACTGATACTGGCGGCCCATGCGCGATATGCGGCTTGATAAGATGACGTTTATTTTGTGTTTGCCTATACCATAACCCCTGAAATGCCGTTTTAGAAGAGGTTGTAGGTCTAATGTACACGGATAGCTATGGATGTATCGGCAGTGTTTTCGTGAATGAATGCAGCTAGCTGCTCCGGCAACACGTTTCCTTGGATCTCGCGGTGCACTGGCACACAGCAGACTGCAACATGCTGTTTGCTGTCGTTTCTTTTAAAACTTTTGTTTGGTCGGTGTTTGCGTTTTATTCATCATGCTGTTTGAGTGTGATAATCGCGCATACGAGTGAGTATAGATTTCAGTTTTTTTTTTTCAGTTTTTAAAGCTTTTACCACGATTATCACTTAACTTTCCCGTTTTAATTCTTTCATGCGCTTAACGGCCGCAAGTGTCGCATAAGCCTCTGCTTTGACTATGGCTGTATTAGGGTGCAGAACAGCGACATCAGAAAAAGCGCAACTGCGTTTTTGAGAATGCCGTATATTTTATTTCTATTGTCGTTACCTGGTCATTTTAAGAAACGTCATGCAAGACGCGTGAAGAGAGTGTCATTATTTTTGCAACAGCGCAAGAAACTTCATCCTGCACGAAATGATTGCTAATGTCAACAATTTATGCTACATTAGAAATTCTCATTTCGAATGGTTTGTTTTCGAATTATTTACATTTCCACCAAAAGGCTTTTGCATTTAGCCATTTAAATGAAAACGTCGAAGTTGTATACAAAGACACGAGGCTACTTTTGGCTATTTTTGGCTACTTTTGCTGTCCTTGCTTCAAGTTGGCTACTTTTCTGGCTAGTTATTCCAATTTTCGGGCTACTTTTTGTGTTTTCGACCTGACAACCCTGGTAACGGATTCCTTTGGCGAAGCCAGCGTTGTAGTTTAAGGTGTGACTTGTCCGAAAACCGTGATTAAAATCAGATTTAGCTGTATATAAACGGGGTGGAATAGGTTAAGCTAATGGTTGTACATACTGGACATTCCGGTATATCATAAATTAAAATTGCAGTCATATAATTAGCAGGAGGAGGAATAAACTTTACTGATGCCAAATGGGAGTGGGAATGGGGGGAACGCATCGCATCGAGCGCGTTCTGGCACCTGGGGGGGCTATTTCTCGTCCTGCGTTCCATCCCTTCTCTGTCACGGAACAGAGAAGGGATAGGAACGCTAGACGAGCGAGCCGCACCGGATTGGTCGAGGCTCGTCTGACGGTGAAGACGTGGGAATAGCCACAGAACGAGAACAGAACGGGCGGAGGCCCAGTTCTGTCGATAGAACGGATACAAAACGGTCTCCGGACGACTTCGATTGGATCGAAATGTAAGCGCTTGGGACTGGAGAATCTAATTAGCTTCTTTTGTGCCTGGCTTAACCCAATCCCGAGCTTACAGTTTGGAAAAAAAAACCACCACCGAACGACTCGTCAAATTACGACGCCATCTAGCGTCCACTGAAGACATTAACACAAACTTGTAAAGTCATCGCGCTCTTCAATCTGAAGCTTTGAAATACAATGCCTGCCATTATTGATGTTCATCTGCAATGATTCTGTATTTCTTCATGCTTTGAAAACATTTTCTGAATTTTCTCAGCTACCCCATTGGCTATTTGCTCCCTCTCGTTCGGTCCCTCCACCGTTCTGTGACAGAAAACGCTAACAAAATAACCCCCCCTTCCCCCCACTAGGCGGATCAGATCTCAAACATGCGGTTCTTTCTACGCGGCTTCGGAAGCGAGAAAAACACTCAGTTCACTTCAAGAATCACAACAAACACCGACGGGTGAGTGCCATTGTCAGACACCGAAGTCGACGATTAGGGCCGCCTCCAGATTTCCTTCTCCTCAGGATGACACCTTCACTGTGTCCGTTCAAAAATGAAACGACCAACCTTTCTGTCATATTCTATTGACGACTGCGCGCCGACGACGAACGGGAACGGGAAGAACCTCATATATTGACTTTGTTAATTATTCAGAACACACTGTCTGAAGTAACAGTGACAGACGGCGTCTGCGTAAAGCTCGGCTTCGGAACTGCAGACGCTTCACCAGTTGGCTCGCGTATAAAGAATGGGAAAAAAGTACGCATTCATTACGGCTGAGAGAGCCTTGTGAAGAACGTGGGAGCCACCAGAATGGATCAAAGATATATTAGAATGATGATCTTTGAGGTTCAAAATATTCGAATGTTTCGTCGTTAACGCAAAGAGGATTTCACATGTCTTTATAAAAGAATATTTTGTTATGAATTCGCATAAGTTTAGTGCATTCGTGTGAACATGTGAAACATTTTTTTCATTTTTATTACTGTGGAAAAGATCACCCCATGTCAAATGCGCATCGTTAAGTAGGTCAGATTTCAAATGAGGTGGTGTTCATTATCCATACAAGCACTGTGCAAGGGCGTGTCTGACATTTCGAGTTCTCGGTAGAATACGCTGATATTATGAATAGGCGCGATATTGAAGAGACTTCATTACAGGGGCACCTCCCATTGAAGGTCCTCGCACGATCACACCGCGCCTAGGAACTGCATCGCTACACAGGATTCCCGGTGCTGCGGTTAGCCATGAGAGCATCGCAAGAGAGCATGAGTAAATAAAACTTGGTACCACTGTTGAAAATCCCACCGCAGGATGATATCGTCATCCATGATACCAAGCTGACATTTCACAATATAAGCGCACGGCATCATCACTGTCTGAGTGTCACACCTGGCCATAGCACGCAAAAAGCAACTGAGGCACCGCCACGCCATTCTGACCCACACTCGCACCCACGCGTTGTTGAAGGAGCCGATGAGCCGACCGAACTTGAACACCGAATAACAAAGCTGGTTCATAAACATGGACTCAACCCGCACGAGGGGCACACACATGGATGACTTGAAATTAGAACATTGGGCTTAAAAGTGGTGGGCAAACATACGAATTTTCGCCCCATCCTTTGAGACGAGCCCAACGAGTACGGAGGAAAGCGGGATCGACGCGACACTTCAGCGACTCGAGACATGAAGGGAATGGTGACAACCCGTGGCGACGGTGTCTATGTTCAGCCGCGGTGCCTGTCCGCTTAATCACAAGCAGCGAAACCGCTAGACCTCTGCATATGTAGCAGAAATAGCTCCGGGGAAAGTTTCGCCGTTTGCCGCAAGAGGTAGCTTCGTGCGAGATCTGCGTGCACGAATCCTGAGCCAAACCAAATTTCCAGCTGTTCTTCAGGTGATAATGAGACCTCCCCCTCCCCTCCGTCCAGTCGTCAGGCCCCGCTTCGTCATTTTCATCACACCTGACCTGTCGGAGAGTCGTCTGTTGTGCCAGCTCTGCCGGGAATCCCTTACTCTGCTATCTTCCGACCGCCATTCTCAAGGACAAGAGATAATGCGCCCGGATAGCGCGCACTCGAAGACTGCACAGACAGCACCTGATATCTGTATGTGGATTCTCTGCCATGCTCGGCATTCGAACGGCAGCCTTCAGTCTCCTATACGAGTCAAGGATCAAACGATGACCGGATGCACGGCTTTCTGCAGGCGTGCCTCATAGAATCGCTCTTGACTGTCGCCAAGGCTGCTCATATGCTGGGGCGGCCTTGGAAATTCCGTATCATTTTCCAGAGCTCAGTCGAAATGAATAGTTTTATCATCATCACTCCATTCGCTTTATTTCACATACTCTGGAAATGAGTGGGAGGTATACGTAAACCCTTAGTGGCGACGTTATGGCAGTAGCCATCTCATTTTGCTTGAGAGGCTCTATAAAGCGAGAGCGGCCCGAGATCCCACAGCTCTCTCGTTCTGATCACTGTAATAAGAAGCGAACGGCTGCCTGAACAAAGAACACTTGGCACGTCCCGTCGCCTCTCGCCGAAACGTTGCGTGGCCTGCGCACACAATTGGATCACCCGCAGCCTGAATCACTTTATGAAATATAAATGGATAAGCTAAAATATATGTCGCTCTAGCAGTCGTGCAATGTGCCGAACATATGGTGGTCCCGCAACAGTATACTATTAACCCCGAAATTGAGAGACCGAAAAATACAATTCAATCCTGGCCATATAAGAAGCGTAGTCATACCGTGCTTTCAACGTGCAGCTACTTGTGGCCACGAGCCTTTTCGGCGTCTCTAACACAAGAAACGATTTCCAATGCGTTCCCTTTACACACCACATCATTCCAAAAAGCAACTGGCGTCATGTTTTGCAACTTTTCCTTACCATACCATTCTTTTCACTCTTTGTCGCTACCCGCCGCTCAGAGGCTATGTAGTTCAATTGCTGAACGCGAAGGCCACGGCGGACGTCTTTCAACCTGCAGAAATGCTGAAATGCTCATCAACTTGATTAAGTGTACACTAAAATCACGTGATCAAGATTTAACAATGTATTCACTATCACTGCAAATAACGCTCAGCCACCGGTACCACCAGCTCAGCCGCTAGACATACCACACACAAGATGGAAGCTGTCCCATGTATCCATGATGACACGTCGGCTATGTACTCGTTCGCGCGGAAAGGCTTTGGTACTCCTATGTTGTGATGCCGAAGTAGCCGTTGACAGGTTCAGTCACAATAACAAATGGCGGCAGATAAAATAACTTGTTGTTGGGCTAGTTGGTAGATCACTTCCAAAAAATAATTAAAGCGCGAACACACGGCACATTCACACACGCACACACCCAGACATCGAGCACGTACAGCGCTCACTTCTAACTATTTATTCATCGCACGAATGCTTGAATATATACATGTGCCACATGACGCGCATTAGCATCAGAGAAGCCAACTGCACATAATATCAAGAGATGCATTTTTTTTTTAATTTTCCCTCTCTTTCTTCTCACTGCCTAGAATTGATAAATTGAATTTTACCGGGAAGCAAAGATATCGAAGGTGCGCTTACATAGCGTTGCTCATCCTTTTCAATGAAAAAAAGCCTCCAACATTTCACGTGCTCTCTTTCCTGCGCTTCCGCCAAAAATTTTTGCCTGAGATAATCGTGCGTCACAGCCACACAATGTAGCATACGCAAACAGGTGCGTATGCTTGTCGTCCCTTTTAGTTAATTTTTGGACATGCTCCCTCAACAGGTCATTAGCACATCTTTCGATTTGAACGACGTACACCTTGTCGCAGGATAAGTTTTGCCATAGGATAATTTTTTTTCATTCCCGAGTTAACAAGGAGCTGTCGCCGTACAATTCCGCCCATTCAAAGACTGTTAAGAGGGGTGCAGCCTCTCTCTTCTTGGAGTCGGCGCTGACTAGGTCGTGCCCTCCACGGCATTGAATTTAGTTTTAATAATGCGGTGAGCCTATTAGAGGCCGCTGGCTTCCCTCGATCGCTCATTACGGCCGTTGCCGAAACATTCCTGCAGAAGTTTAACGTGGAACACGGGAAGCCATGACTGATACCCAGCCCTCAAGAATTAGGCCACAAGTTGTGCCATATATCCATAAGCTCTTGCACAGTCTCAAGAAAGTCGCAGGAAGGCACGATGTACCGCTGGTGTTTTCGGCACCCGAGAAAATCGGAAAGGTGTGCGCCAACGCATATGCAATCGCAAAAAGCGCGGCTGCGAGAAGAAGCATGACAGGCCTTTTGTGAAAAGTTCCACAGGGGTCGTGTACTCGATACCCTAATCCTGCGGCAAGGTGTACGTCGGTCAAACCGAATAATGTGTTAATGACCAGTTAAGGGAGCGTGCCCAAAAATTAACTAAAAGAGACGACAAGCATGCGCACCTGTTTGCGCATGCTCTATTGTGTGGCTGTGCCGCACGATTTTATCGAACAAAGATTCCTGGCAGAATCGCAAGAAAGACAGCACGTGAAGTGTTAAGGCTTTTTTCATGGAAAAGTATGAACACCGTTCTGCGCTATCGCGCGATAAAACAGTGCGCTATCGCGCACTCTTTTTATTGCTCACACACAAGACATTCTTTTCAAGTATGTCTTGATAGCATGTGCAGTTGGCTTCTCTGACGTTAACGCGCGCATGTGCCACCTGTACCACAGCATTCGTGCGATGAATAAATAGATTGAAGTGAGCGCTGTACGTGCTCGATGCCTGGGTGTGTGCGTGTGTGAATATGCCGTGTGTTTGCGCTTTACTTATTTTTTGGAAAGGCGGCAGATAAGACAAAGGAAACTTTTTGCGACATACGTTCCTTGCGTGCACGAAGTGTTTTAAGAGCTGCCAACAACAGCGCGACAAAGAACTTCCTCGTCAATCAGCGCCCAAATTTTTAGTCGGCAGCTTTACGGCCACATGCTACACTGTGCATGTAGGTCGTTCAGTGAACTGCTGACAGCAAGTTCTTCGAGAGAATGCCGAAACGGGAGGGAGAACATGATGCCTGGCGTGACGCTATCTTTGTTCATAGCAGCGATGGCCGAGCGAGCACTGCGAGAGATCACCCCGAGGAAGGGACCGAACGGGCCCCGAAACGTCGGGGTCATTTCAAAAACTTTGGCTGGAGCCATTGCAGCATTGCAGCTTCTAGTAGCATAACGAAAGCATGACGACAAGCCACGGAGCGGAGATGCCACGGACCCAGCATTGTTTGCCTGGCTGAATTGATTCATAAATTGCGGGGTGGCACGTGCCAAACCCACAGTGCGATTACGGCGCACGCCTCCGCATCCACTCTGAGCTCAGCCTGGGGTTGGCTGAGTGATCAACTGATTGAGTGAATTGAAGGAAGGAAGGACACAGGGAGCTTAACCAGAAAAGCGTCTGGTTGGCTACTTTACGCTCGGCAATCTGGAAAGGGG
Organism: Rhipicephalus appendiculatus; assembly: GCA_030522465.1. NCBI lineage: Eukaryota > Metazoa > Arthropoda > Arachnida > Ixodida > Ixodidae > Rhipicephalus > Rhipicephalus appendiculatus. Next base: position 122,052 of record JALIZH010032419.1, read on the forward strand.
AGTAGCAAGAGGTGAATGAACGATGAACTCACTGACGGAGTGTGGGACAAAAACGAACCTATTATACAGCAACCCAGTGGTTCAATGGAGCATACATTTCCAACAATGTACACAGCCTGTTCTATATACGGCATCAGAAAGTAAGGGCCACGGGTAGTGCATCCTCAGGAGAGAGGAGAATCGTGCAGACGCCTTCCACTGACTGAATAAATTCGAGCCTGAATAGTTTATCGCAGAGCAAGAGGCGCACTTTACCTCGAACGGGTAAAAGAAAAAGAAAAAAGCTCCCTTCAGCTGCCTAAAGAGCAAATAGCCGTAGCCTCATCTTATGTTGTCCTCTAGGCGAAGATTGCGCGGATCAGGAACGTAGCGCAGGAAGTGGCGTATAAACAAAGAAATCGGGAAAGTGGAGAGGGGGTTCGTGCAACGTACGTGCAAAGACACTGCGAAGCCACGTGTGCTAATCAATCTGAAAAAGAAGGCTATAAAAACAGGAGTCTCCAATTAGGCGCCTCAGGCACTGAAAGCTTCATTCGTTTGTATCCTTTTGGGGAAAAAAAAAAGAGAGACAGTGCATACTCACGAGGCAGAGCGCGGTCCCTTTTCAGCCCCGGTAGCCCACAGCGTCGAGTGATCACGCAGCGCTTCGCGTCAATCAGACGGCGGGAGAACACAAGTTACACGTGTCCGCCAGGCGCGCCCAATAAGATATGACGGAAACACTCCGACAATGCATCCACCAGCCGGGAGGAGAGAGAAAAGGCAAGAGAGAGTCGGAGAAGCGTTGTGAGCGCGTGAATGCATCGTTAGAGACTGCGGCGTCTCTGCTTTTATAGCACTCAATGGCGGTTTTGAACCCAGAGCACCAGCTGCGCCTCAAAACATTTGTTTGTGTTGATGCGGCGGTGGTGTATAGTGCGAACCACTGGCTGCTTGACTGCGCCGAGAAAGAATCTGGCTGCATGCCTATGGAGAGTCGTTTCCAAGAAAAAGCAAACGCACTATGTCAAAGCAGTTGGACGCTAATAAGGAGTTTCTGAATGAGCAGAGTCGATGTTACTGAAAACTATCGGCCGAAAACACAAAAGGAAAAGAAAAAGTCGGTAAACACGATACGCGCCCGAAAAAAAAAATTCAGGGCAATGTTTTGGCAATTTTGGTTCTGAGCAATGTACTGTTCGAGGCCCGTATCCTTCGATTTAGGCGAACGTTAAAGAACCATATGTGGCCGAAATTTCTGGAGGCTTCCACAACACCGCCTCTCATAATCATATCGTGGTTTTCGCACGTACAACCGCGGAAATTATTACTATAAATTGTGCTGCAATACTCGAGGAAACTGATTTGATAACCGGACACGAAGCCTGCTTTTCGATAGGGGGGGAAATGCAAAACACCCCTCTGGTTATGTTTATGCTCATGGTAAAAAACCTGAGGTGGTTAAAATTGATTCGAAGACTTCCACGACGGTGTGTCTCAATAATATCCTAGCTTTCGCACGTAAAGCCCTGTATTGAGATTTTAACGTTAGACACACATAATCGGTCTCTTTAGTTACGGCCACCGTTCTTCGAACACCTCATATTTGCCGTTGTACGTTTTCCAAAAGCGTGACGAAGAAGCAGATCTCTTTTAAATGTCAACAACATAGTCGTATTACTGGCCAGATGTCATACACACATCGGAAAGGTCAGGGTGTTCTTACAGGGACACTAAAGAGAAACAATGACGTGGTTTAGATTGACAAACTCCACTCTGAGAACTCTAATGCTACATCACGATGTGCCACATGCTTTGCTATCATAAGTTCATTATTAACGGAGAAAATATAGGCTGAAGTTTCATTTTCAAATTTCGCGCCGAAATCGCCGCGCGCGACGTCAAAATTTTCACAATGTATTTTTTGTATTTTCGCGACATTGGCTCAATGAAATCTTCTGAGAGTTCGTATGCTAGGCTTATGACACCCACCGATGACGATGTACTTCAATTTTATCGATTACAAGCTACGTAGAACCCAGTAGACGCCTTAAAAATTTATAACGTCACGGTGTTTGGTGCAGAAATCTCAAGGTGGCGTCTCCACCCGCATTTTCTTTTCGCGCGTTTTATCGCTTACCGAGCGTCGTGTCGCGGTAAGAGTGGTGTTTTCGGGATTATGAAATTGTACTTTACTAATACGCGAAAAATCGTTTTGCTCATTGTTGTCCCTTTAACAGAAGAGCACGTTTGACGCACGGAATGCACAAGGCCTTGCGAAAAAGGAAACAGCGCACAGGCCTCGGCTTTATATCTCTTCAGCGCTTGAATTTAGGCGAATGTTAAAGCGTGGCCTCCGAGATTAGCCGGCTGCGCGCCGGCTAATCTCGGAGGCCATGGTTAAAGAAACAGGATGTTGAAGGAATCTCGAATTCTCCAGTGCAAAACGCCTCACGTGAAGCCCTGGAATTGTTTATTTAGTTATTCTTGCCGCTACAGACACGTTGCCATGTTATACAAAACGGCTTATTCCAAACAATTGTAATTCTATGACACTTTACATTGTAAAACAAGACAGACATTCTCAAGATAACGAAGGCATAAATAATCTTGTACAAACAGGCATGAATCAGTTCGTATACCTCATAGGCAAAGTAATGAACTTGTAGCCAGTTGGGGATATCCTCAGATTCATTCATTTCTTTTCGACACCCTCTTTTTTATCTTGAGCGAAGAAAGGGGTATTCTGGCGACGATGGATACAGTGGCAATCACCTCTCATACACCTCCGTTCTCTCATAGGCGAAGTAATGCACTTGTAGCCAGTTGGGGATATCCTCACATTTATTCATTTCTTTTCGACACCCTCTTTTCATCTTGAGCGAAGAAAGGGGTATTCTGGCGACGATGGATACAGTTACAATCACATCCCGTACACCTCCGTTCTCTCATAGGCGAAGTAATGCACTTGTAGCCAGTTGGGGATATCCTCACATTTATTCATTTCTTTTCGACACCCTCTTTTCATCTTGAGCGAAGAAAGGGGTATTCTGGCGACGATGGATACAGTTACAATCACATCCCGTACACCTCCGTTCTCTCATAGGCGAAGTAATGCACTTGTAGCCAGTTGGGGATATCCTCACATTTATTCATTTCTTTTCGACACCCTCTTTTCATCTTGAGCGAAGAAAGGGGTATTCTGGCGACGATGGATACAGTTACAATCACATCCCGTACACCTCCGTTCTCTCATAGGCGAAGTAATGCACTTGTAGCCAGTTGGGGATATCCTCACATTTATTCATTTCTTTTCGACACCCTCTTTTCATCTTGAGCGAAGAAAGGGGTATTCTGGCGACGATGGATACAGTTACAATCACATCCCGTACACCTCCGTTCTCTCATAGGCGAAGTAATGCACTTGTAGCCAGTTGGGGATATCCTCACATTCATTCATTTCTTTTCGACACCCTCTTTTTATCTTGAGCGAAGAAAGGGGTATTCTGGCGACGATGGATACAGTTACAATCACATCCCGTACACCTCCGTTCTCTCATAGGCGAAGTAATGCACTTGTAGCCAGTTGGGGATATCCTCACATTTATTCATTTCTTTTCGACACCCTCTTTTCATCTTGAGCGAAGAAAGGGGTATTCTGGCGACGATGGATACAGTTACAATCACATCCCGTACACCTCCGTTCTCTCATAGGCGAAGTAATGCACTTGTAGCCAGTTGGGGATATCCTCACATTTATTCATTTCTTTTCGACACCCTCTTTTCATCTTGAGCGAAGAAAGGGGTATTCTGGCGACGATGGATACAGTTACAATCACATGCCGTACACCTCCGTTCTCTCATAGGCGAAGTAATGCACTTGTAGCCAGTTGGGGATATCCTCACATTCATTCATTTCTTTTCGACACCCTCTTTTTATCTTGAGCGAAGAAAGGGGTATTCTGGCGACGATGGATACAGTTACAATCACATCCCGTACACCTCCGTTCTCTCATAGGCGAAGTAATGCACTTGTAGCCAGTTGGGGATATCCTCACATTTATTCATTTCTTTTCGACACCCTCTTTTCATCTTGAGCGAAGAAAGGGGTATTCTGGCGACGATGGATACAGTTACAATCACATGCCGTACACCTCCGTTCTCTCATAGGCGAAGTAATGCACTTGTAGCCAGTTGGGGATATCCTCACATTCATTCATTTCTTTTCGACACCCTCTTTTTATCTTGAGCGAAGAAAGGGGTATTCTGGCGACGATGGATACAGTTACAATCACATCCCGTACACCTCCGTTCTCTCATAGGCGAAGTAATGCACTTGTAGCCAGTTGGGGATATCCTCACATTTATTCATTTCTTTTCGACACCCTCTTTTCATCTTGAGCGAAGAAAGGGGTATTCTGGCGACGATGGATACAGTTACAATCACATCCCGTACACCTCCGTTCTCTCATAGGCGAAGTAATGCACTTGTAGCCAGTTGGGGATATCCTCACATTTATTCATTTCTTTTCGACACCCTCTTTTTCATCTTGAGCGAAGAAAGGGGTATTCTGGCGACGATGGATACAGTTACAATCACATCCCGTACACCTCCGTTCTCTCATAGGCGAAGTAATGCACTTGTAGCCAGTTGGGGATATCCTCACATTCATTCATTTCTTTTCGACACCCTCTTTTTATCTTGAGCGAAGAAAGGGGTATTCTGGCGACGATGGATACAGTTACAATCACATGCCGTACACCTCCGTTCTCTCATAGGCGAAGTAATGCACTTGTAGCCAGTTGGGGATATCCTCACATTTATTCATTTCTTTTCGACACCCTCTTTTTATCTTGAGCGAAGAAAGGGGTATTCTGGCGACGATGGATACAGTTACAATCACATCCCGTACACCTCCGTTCTCTCATAGGCGAAGTAATGCACTTGTAGCCAGTTGGGGATATCCTCACATTTATTCATTTCTTTTCGACACCCTCTTTTTCATCTTGAGCGAAGAAAGGGGTATTCTGGCGACGATGGATACAGTTACAATCACATCCCGTACACCTCCGTTCTCTCATAGGCGAAGTAATGCACTTGTAGCCAGTTGGGGATATCCTCACATTTATTCATTTCTTTTCGACACCCTCTTTTCATCTTGAGCGAAGAAAGGGGTATTCTGGCGACGATGGATACAGTTACAATCACATCCCGTACACCTCCGTTCTCTCATAGGCGAAGTAATGCACTTGTAGCCAGTTGGGGATATCCTCACATTTATTCATTTCTTTTCGACACCCTCTTTTCATCTTGAGCGAAGAAAGGGGTATTCTGGCGACGATGGATACAGTGGCAATCACGTCTCATACACCTCCGTTCTCTCATAGGCGAAGTAATGCACTTGTAGCCAGTTGGGGATATCCTCACATTTATTCATTTCTTTTCGACACCCTCTTTTCATCTTGAGCGAAGAAAGGGGTATTCTGGCGACGATGGATACAGTTACAATCACATCCCGTACACCTCCGTTCTCTCATAGGCGAAGTAATGCACTTGTAGCCAGTTGGGGATATCCTCACATTTATTCATTTCTTTTCGACACCCTCTTTTCATCTTGAGCGAAGAAAGGGGTATTCTGGCGACGATGGATACAGTTACAATCACATCCCGTACACCTCCGTTCTCTCATAGGCGAAGTAATGCACTTGTAGCCAGTTGGGGATATCCTCACATTTATTCATTTCTTTTCGACACCCTCTTTTTCATCTTGAGCGAAGAAAGGGGTATTCTGGCGACGATGGATACAGTTACAATCACATCCCGTACACCTCCGTTCTCTCATAGGCGAAGTAATGCACTTGTAGCCAGTTGGGGATATCCTCACATTTATTCATTTCTTTTCGACACCCTCTTTTCATCTTGAGCGAAGAAAGGGGTATTCTGGCGACGATGGATACAGTTACAATCACATCCCGTACACCTCCGTTCTCTCATAGGCGAAGTAATGCACTTGTAGCCAGTTGGGGATATCCTCACATTTATTCATTTCTTTTCGACACCCTCTTTTCATCTTGAGCGAAGAAAGGGGTATTCTGGCGACGATGGATACAGTTACAATCACATCCCGTACACCTCCGTTCTCTCATAGGCGAAGTAATGCACTTGTAGCCAGTTGGGGATATCCTCACATTTATTCATTTCTTTTCGACACCCTCTTTTCATCTTGAGCGAAGAAAGGGGTATTCTGGCGACGATGGATACAGTTACAATCACATCCCGTACACCTCCGTTCTCTCATAGGCGAAGTAATGCACTTGTAGCCAGTTGGGGATATCCTCACATTTATTCATTTCTTTTCGACACCCTCTTTTCATCTTGAGCGAAGAAAGGGGTATTCTGGCGACGATGGATACAGTTACAATCACATCCCGTACACCTCCGTTCTCTCATAGGCGAAGTAATGCACTTGTAGCCAGTTGGGGATATCCTCACATTTATTCATTTCTTTTCGACACCCTCTTTTCATCTTGAGCGAAGAAAGGGGTATTCTGGCGACGATGGATACAGTTACAATCACATCCCGTACACCTCCGTTCTCTCATAGGCGAAGTAATGCACTTGTAGCCAGTTGGGGATATCCTCACATTTATTCATTTCTTTTCGACACCCTCTTTTCATCTTGAGCGAAGAAAGGGGTATTCTGGCGACGATGGATACAGTTACAATCACATCCCGTACACCTCCGTTCTCTCATAGGCGAAGTAATGCACTTGTAGCCAGTTGGGGATATCCTCACATTTATTCATTTCTTTTCGACACCCTCTTTTCATCTTGAGCGAAGAAAGGGGTATTCTGGCGACGATGGATACAGTTACAATCACATCCCGTACACCTCCGTTCTCTCATAGGCGAAGTAATGCACTTGTAGCCAGTTGGGGATATCCTCACATTTATTCATTTCTTTTCGACACCCTCTTTTCATCTTGAGCGAAGAAAGGGGTATTCTGGCGACGATGGATACAGTTACAATCACATCCCGTACACCTCCGTTCTCTCATAGGCGAAGTAATGCACTTGTAGCCAGTTGGGGATATCCTCACATTTATTCATTTCTTTTCGACACCCTCTTTTCATCTTGAGCGAAGAAAGGGGTATTCTGGCGACGATGGATACAGTTACAATCACATCCCGTACACCTCCGTTCTCTCATAGGCGAAGTAATGCACTTGTAGCCAGTTGGGGATATCCTCACATTTATTCATTTCTTTTCGACACCCTCTTTTCATCTTGAGCGAAGAAAGGGGTATTCTGGCGACGATGGATACAGTTACAATCACATCCCGTACACCTCCGTTCTCTCATAGGCGAAGTAATGCACTTGTAGCCAGTTGGGGATATCCTCACATTTATTCATTTCTTTTCGACACCCTCTTTTCATCTTGAGCGAAGAAAGGGGTATTCTGGCGACGATGGATACAGTTACAATCACATCCCGTACACCTCCGTTCTCTCATAGGCGAAGTAATGCACTTGTAGCCAGTTGGGGATATCCTCACATTTATTCATTTCTTTTCGACACCCTCTTTTCATCTTGAGCGAAGAAAGGGGTATTCTGGCGACGATGGATACAGTTACAATCACATCCCGTACACCTCCGTTCTCTCATAGGCGAAGTAATGCACTTGTAGCCAGTTGGGGATATCCTCACATTTATTCATTTCTTTTCGACACCCTCTTTTCATCTTGAGCGAAGAAAGGGGTATTCTGGCGACGATGGATACAGTTACAATCACATCCCGTACACCTCCGTTCTCTCATAGGCGAAGTAATGCACTTGTAGCCAGTTGGGGATATCCTCACATTTATTCATTTCTTTTCGACACCCTCTTTTCATCTTGAGCGAAGAAAGGGGTATTCTGGCGACGATGGATACAGTTACAATCACATCCCGTACACCTCCGTTCTCTCATAGGCGAAGTAATGCACTTGTAGCCAGTTGGGGATATCTTCAGAGTCGACTTGTTTTGCTTACGTTAGATAATGCGGCCAAACTGTATCGTAGAAAGCCATGAAAAAGCACCTAGCCTCTCTACCCGCGAACAGACATCACACTTCCTTTGGCCGAAGAGTAACCGAGCATGGTGATTTTCTACCAACTGGCTTCACGCCTGCGTCGAGACCTTCGGTTCCTCCATGGTACCTCAAACAGCTAGTCATCAACCTGACAATACCAGGCATACAGAAAACGCCAGCCCTTAAGCAGCTCGCCTTACTTCTATTGTACGAAAAGTACCAAGTCTGTACCCACGTCTACACCGACGGCTCCGTCCTGCCGAACAGCTCAACAGCGGCGGTCGTGACTCCAACGCACGCCACAACCATCAAATTCAGGACAGCTCACCCAACATCAACAGCAGCAGAGCTTGCAGCGCTTCGCGCCGCGCTGCGTTTCATTAAAGACCAAAGGACGCAAAGGTGGACAGTTTTCTGCGACTGCAAGGCGGCACTGCAGTCTCTTCTGTCAAGTCTACGCCACGGTCTGCACGAACAGTTCGTTTTTGAGACGGCAGAAATGCTACACCACATAACCGAGAAAGGGCACCACATTATACTAGATTACGCTCCCTTGATCCTACGTTAAGCCATAGTCCCTCAATACTTTTTACTGGTCACGAAACTTCTCCATCACTCTATGGGAGAGCTTTGTGTGCTGCCAACTTTGACCGCGGCCCGGCGCCACCGGTGCTAAGGGGGGCGCTCGTCGAGGCCAGAGAGGCGACGGCATGGTGTGTGTGCTCTGCTGGCATCGCGTTTTATCGTGAGTGTGTGGTGCTGTATGTACCTGTTACCATTTTCGAACGCGACGAATAGTTAGCGGCAGCTTGACAAACGATGCCGAAGACATGCTGTGTGCCGCACTGTCACTCCGGCTAAGGAGGCGCTCGTCGAGGCCAGCGAGACGACGGCGTCGTGTGTTGGCTCTGTTGGGTTGGTGTCGTGTTTTATCGCGAGTGTGCGGAGCTGTGTGTACTTGTTACCTGTTTTGAACGCGACGAATAGTTAGCGGCAGCTTGACAAACGATGCCGAACTTATGCTCTGTATCGCACTGTCCCTCCGGCTACAGAGAAACCACCAAAAAAGTGTCGTTCGCGTTTCCCAGTGACCCCGAAGGACGAGAGAAGTGGAAACGGGGCGACACCACGTCAAGAAACAGGTACATTTTCGTTTAGCTCACCGAACGTTCGCGTATACGAAACATATTTCGATAAGGAGGACATCATTCGTAAAGACGAGCGCGTTATACAAGACACCGTTGTTAGATTGCCGCGTGAAAGAGCAAAGCTGTGGGCAGACGCAATTCCTCGATTGTTTGATGGCCTCTCGGAATGTTTGTCGAAGGTGTCAGCACCTCGGCGCACAGGCAGCAGGTCTAGCTTCCTCGGGAGTCATCAGATAATTCCACTGGGGTAAAAGTATGCGCATGTAGGCTCCGACGAATTGGATGCAGTGAATGGCGGTAAATATTGCAGTTTTACACGGCTTGCTCTTCTGCGCATATCCTCGAGAATCTATCTGCGTTCAACTTGAACCTTACTACATATTTTTAATGGCGTGGAAGTTGTTTGTGCTGCTAAATAATTCGCTGCTAGTTCTCACTAATCGCTGTTTCTGATGCATTTCGTGAGCTTGTAATCATGCATATTCATTCATACTTCTGCACCTGTATGTATGCCTTCTTCAGTTTCTGTTTTGAAAATAAAATGCTTTCAGCCTGAAATGCGTTGTTTGTTATGAAAATATAAAATAATTGAAGCTTACTGGTTTTTACTAAGGTGCTAAAAGATTTCAATAGTTCCTAGATCAATCAGCCGCTAAAGACCCTTGTTTCACTTTCGTCCAAGTGAAAGCAGCTGTTGTACAGCATGGCTAGGAAAATACATTAAACAATCGCTTGGCAGTTTGCAGCGTGCGAGGGCCCTTAGGCATTTTACAAAAAAAGAAAACCACCACATGTAGCTCTTAAATGTGCTCGTAAACCTTACATAGTACATGGGTCTTCGCGCTTGATCCCTTTTGAAATGCGAGCGCTGTGACCAGGCATGTTTAGCAGCAAACCTTGGCTACCACGTCACCGAGCCGGTATAAGAGAAATATCAGGTTCCTTGCTTGTGTGCAGGCATTATTACAATATTCTTGTGATATTCGCTTCATAGTTTTGTACATGCAGTCTCTGTCCGAGACAGTGAACCCAGCGATGTCCAGGCAATCAACAATTTTTCCCCTAACGCCGTATTTACTAAGCCGGGCATCGGTGCCACGCCATAATGTACCTAAAAGTAACTTTTAACTCAGTCATATATATTCTGAAGAGTATCAGGCTAAGTATTTTCAACGCCTCTTAGAAAAAAACGATGCCTGGGACGTCGCTAGCTGTGCCATTAAAGGCACGCTGCCACGCGCTTCGAGCGGGCGCCGTGTGGTGGCGCTAGCGACTCTACCAGCGAGAGCGACGGTGTCGGCAACGTTGTGTCGGTGGAGCGGCGCCGCTGGATGCTTTGTGCAGGCGTTTGATATGCGCGTTCGTAACGCGCGCTGGAGGAACGCCAGTCTAACAGATGTCAGTCATTTCCTTGCAGAAAGTTCGGCTAGAGCTTAAGAACATTTAGCAACAGAGGTTTGCTTTCAAGCAGCTTTGCGGCAGCGTCCTGTCGGTTACTGCTTACTGCAAACTACAGGGTTATTTGTTAATGAGAACTAACAGACCAAAGATGCCAAGGAAAGTATAGGGGATGTTATTAGGAGTAATTGTAATGTAAATGTGAAAAAAGAAAAGTGGACGAAAAGATAACTTCCATTTCTTGAGTCATGGCCGAGAGCACAGAGAGGCTGCTTAGCAATGGCTAGGCAGGTGGTGTATGTCGCCCAGGTTGACCCAATTCCTTAATCTTGCTTGCATGTATTTGGAGGGGGCTTAGTCCGTCCCTCCTTCCCGCGTCCCATACCACCACAGCGCATGCGCGTCCCCTCCCCCTATCTCTCCTACGCTCACCCCCCTTTCTCTCCTCTAGGAATCCTCTACTCTACGGAGCGGCCCCGCGTCCCACACCCCCCCCACAGCGCATGCGCGTCCCCTCCCCTATCCTCTCCTACGCTTACCCCCCTTCCTCTACTCTAGGAATCATCTACTCTACGGAGCGGCGCCCGCGTCCCACATCCCCACAGCGCATGCGCGTCCTCTCCCCCCTCTCTCCTCTAGGAATTCTCTACTCTACGGAGCGGCTCCCGCGTCCCACACACCCACAGCGCATGCACGTCCCCTCCCCTCTATCTTCTCTCCTACGGTCCCCCCCCCCCCGTCCTTTCCTCTAGGAATCCTCTACGGAGCGGCGCGCACGACAGGTGGTGTGACAGCTGCGTACTCCGCTGGGGGGCGCCACGGTAGTTCCGCGGTATGAAAATGACGGAGCGCGCGCGCCTCATTCTCTCTCCTGTGCAGCACCGCGATGAGCGCCCGGACCGCTGCCGTGAAATGAGAGCGGCGACGTTCCTCCCGCTCAAGCTAATTATCTCCCCGCTGCTTCGCATCCACACATGGTTCCCTTTAGCGGGAGATGGGGAATTTTTTCCATCAGACGCTCGCACGATTTGGTAAGCGCCGATTTGATGCACGACGTCGCTACGCCATTCTCCATTATTCTAGAATGTGCTGAATTATCGTTTAATAGCGGTTTTTTCGTTCTAGGGTGGTACATCCAGCAAGTCTTGTCAGGCAGAAATTTAATTAGCAAATCTAGAAACTGAATTTCACATTCTTTCGGTAACTCGAAGGTGAACTCAAGGCCGAATCCTTTCTCTTTAAACGTTTTTAAAACATTCACAAGGGTGCTGCTGCTAGACATATTTCATCAAAACAAGGTAGTCATCTACAAATCTGAAAACCTTCAAATCCATGCCATCTAGCTGCTTTTTAATAGCTCTATCCACCTTGCTTAAAAATATATTCCAAAGGACTGCGGCGACACGAGAGCCGATACATATGCCATCTTTTTGGACATACACCCCGTCATTCCATCCCACCTAGGTGGACTTGAGATAAAGAGCCAGCAGCTCCAAAAAGCCTTCAACAGACACCCCGCTGGCGTTACGAAAGGTAACTTCATCGTTGTACTCTAAGATGCACTCTTTTACACTTTGTAGTAAATGAGCCTGAGGTATTGAGTCCTTAGATACTGAACGACATCCATGGAATTAGGCACTAAAAATGGATCTTTTAGCGCTTCACCATCATGAACGTATACCATCACGCCCAACTGGCAGTTATTCTAAAAGTTGTAAATCTCCCCAGCCCCAACCATCACAGTGCTCATCGAAGGGACGCCCATCCCATAAGTGGCGCACGCGCATCGTTGGAATTTACATACGGGCCGATGGGAGGGCTGACCACATCATCTACCCACTGTCACGCCAGACAGACCAAATCCTCGCCATGCTCCGATGCGTGATCAACCGACGCTCAAGACTAGGGGAGCGGGACATGCTTCGCCTGGTAGACGCGTGCACTCTGAGCCGCTACAACCAACATTCCCCGTTTCATCGACTAACGCGAGGACAACACGATCGAGTGGACACGCTCATAGTCGCGCTGGGGCTTCCACACTGTACTCCCCCCGCAGCGTCTTTTGTCGCCGGAAGGGCATAACACCCGCCTCTCCACTCCAACGGGAAGACAGCCTCGCATACGCCTTGACCACCAGGTTCCTTCCGCACCTCACGATATGCGAGAGACCTGCGTACCGAACCCATAGCTTATGTGCTTTGGCTATAGACTGCGCAACGTGCACCCGGAACACAATTTTGGCCGACAGCGAGCGCAGGTGAGATACCTGAGTCGCACTCTCGTCGAAGTTGAAGAGGATAGAATGCTCTACACTAGAGCACTCCACGGGCATTGATTCTCTGCCCGGGCCTGACCCGGGCCCGGAACTCGTTGAAGTTTACCTGCCCGAACACGGCCTGGTGACTCAAAGCGAGACGCGGGCCCGGCCCGAACCCGAGAAAAAGTCTTAATAATAATAATAATAATAATAATAATAATAATAATAATAATAATAATAATAATAATAATAATAATAATAATAATAATATGTGGGGTTTTACGTCCCAAAACCACGACATGATTATGGGGGGACGCCGTAGTGGAGAACTCCCCGGAAATTCTGACCATCTAATGTTCTTTAACGTGCACTAACATCGCACAGTGCACGGGTCTTTACCATTTCACCTCCATCGAAACGTGAGCGCCGCGGCACCGGGAAAAATTGACGGCAGATCCACGAGGTGAATGATGATGAGATTGGGCGAAGCTCCTGGAAGTAATCATCGGTTAAACCGTGAAATTTCTTCCGTTAATTCGCCCGATAAAAATGACGTGAAACGATTGATTAAATGTTTTATCAAACTTTTATTGCTGGTTTCCGTTGTCCTTTCATTATGACCGCTTTGTGGTCGGTGAAATGTAAGCTAAGTGGTTCTTGCACTGGTTGCAGCGGCATCCTTATCCATACGAGCACACACCGACGGCAACGAGCATCGTCAACTACAAACCTGTATCGCGATATGGTTTTGATTATAAAACCATTGCTTTAGAAAACACCTGGCGTCTTTCGTTAAGCAGCTGGCGTCTTTTCGTTTTGCTTTAGAAACATCTGGCGTCTTTTCGTTTTGCTTTTAGAAAACATCTGGCGTCTTTCGTTGGTTTATTTCATCAATCAACGGCGTTTTGAACAAAATTTTTATTGTTTAATCACGCACAGGAGAAATCTCACCAGGCACTACCTTGGAGGTAAACAATGGCTGCTACTGGGAATGAGAGACAGCAGAAGTCGGCTTTTTTTTTTAACGTTTCCTACTGGAACATGCCAATGGCTGCTAATGGGGAATGAGAGACAGAAGAATTCGGCTTTTAGTTAACGCGCACGCTGCGAATTTTTTATTGTTCAACAACGCACAGGAGAAATCTCCCACCGGCACCACCTTGGAGGTCAAAGCGTAAGACTGGTTACGCACTACGACTACGACAACGACGAGGGACGAACGGGTGCCGCTTTAAGGAGCTTCGCCCCTAAAAGTCTTACCTACCAGGTCCGACCCTGCCCGAACGCAGATTGGGACCGACAGCGGCCCGAGCCAATAATCGAGCTGGTGTTGCCCGAACATGGAATCGACAGCAAGGCGTTTTATGTGGCAAATATCTACGCTCTGTTGGGGCATGCTTTGCTACAATCATATTTTAACCTACCATAATTCCTTGCAGAAAGGAGGCTCACCGTGGGAACAGCTGAGTGGACACAGTGAATACGATGAACGTTTGTTCGGCAGTAGTTTAGGTCCTGTAGGGTACCTAAATATTTTAGATGCGGAGCATCTCTTGGTCGGGGCCATGTCCCGCGGCGTCAGCGACGGCGTCCGCACTCACACTACGCATGCGCAACTCTCGTCCTTCCCTGTCTCCAACAGCTGCGCGTTACTCTCTCCACTTCTCTCCTACCCCCTGCTTGCGCTTCTCCTGCGTTCTCGCTTCTTCTCTCGCGGCGCATGCGCTACTCTCCTCCTCTAGTCTCCTCTCCTTCAAGTGTGAATATAAAGCGGGTAGAGCGCTCCTGCTCCCCCGCGCTGCGGCCGCGCACTCTTCTCCTTTACGCGGGCGTTTACGCAGGCGTTCGATCGTCTTCTCTCCTCTCCTCCCCACGCGCTGCAGCCTGTAAACCCACTCCATCCTCTCCCTCCCCCATTTCATGTAACCGCGTGCGCTCGGTCGAGGAAGTACCGCTTGAATTGTGCGGTCGCTCCGTCGGTTCCCGGCCGCTGCAGTTGTCTCGAAAGCCTCGCTACCCTCGCCGCAGACTCGCGTTGTCTCTCTGTAGCGTAAGCGGTAGCTCGACGCCGACGCTTGGCTTCGACGGCCGAGTGAACGTAAACAGAAACTTGGTGTGCACCCCCCAATGCTGCTTCGCATCCCCTTATGGTTCCCTTTAGTGGGACATGGTGTAATTTTTTTTTCTGCAAATACAATGGGGATCGTCAAGAGCGTTTTGTAACAGATATTGCAGCAAGGAAAGTTTATTTGCAGCATGAGAGGAGACAAAAAAAAGATCAGACAGAGAACAGAACGCTCTCCATTTTGCTTTTATTGCGCTCTCTATTGAAATTTATGGCATGCTCCAACGACAAAGCGAATCGTGCACCCTTCTGGATTTGTAGCACCTGTCTTCAGCATATAGCACCTTGCCGCACCAAGAAAAATAGACGGAAAAATGCCAAATTTATTTCATTTGCTGTAAGTACATTAACTAGATAAAAGTATAACGGACCGCGTGCACCTGTTCCTTTTAGAAATACCTATGAGCAGCCGAAAGGGAGAAAAAAAATGCTATTTAAAGCTATTTCCCATAGCGTTCGTTTTATATCTCACACCACCGCTAGTATATACACTCTATAAGTTTTTTTTGTGGCATAGTTTATAGTTTATGTTTTCTTCAAATGTTCAAAAATTCAAATTATCAAGAGATTCCGGCTTTAAGCACGCCGTGCGCTGCTGCATCACATATCCCGCCACGGTAAGCCGCAGGGGCGCATATCTGCCTTGGGAATTGTGAAGGCGTCGACAGTCGTTAATTCAAATTATTCGTAAAGATCGTGGAACCCGTGGTGGTGGAGTAGCAATTGTCTACAAAAAGATATTGAGCTTGTGACATTACCCGGATGTCCCGATAATGAAAGTATTTGGTGTAGATCAACGCTGCATGGCTCTCATTGCGTAATTGGTGATATTTATAGACCTCCTAATGCCCCTCTTGCTTTTCTAAAATCTATTCACGACTTCTTGATTGAAAATGTGCCAGGAAACACACGCCTAATTATAGCAGGTGATTTTAACTTACCGCATATCCGCTGGGACGTACGGCAGACTGACTCTACCGACCTCAATCACTGTGATGTTTTACTTGACATGGTATTCAGCAAGGACCTAACGCAGGTTGTTAACGAAGCAACTAGAATTGGGGCTACCGCTCATTCAGTCCTTGACCTTGTATTTATAGGCAGCAGAATTACTGATTATGCCCTTTCTGTTAATGATGGACTATCAGACCACCAGCTTGCAAAGTATTTGAGATGCAGATACAAGATACTTCCGCAATTATTGTATCCGATACGATACTTCCCAAATGTATTTTAAGATACTTCGATACATTTGCCAATTAGCTATTATAGATCTATATGAACCAGCAAAGCCCAATGTACAAATGTGCTTGCTTCAAATTTCTTAACTGCGGCCAACTTTGTTTAATTTTAACGAAATACCTGTTTGTATGACAAAAGGTATATAACAGCTGCATCTTCCGGTACTTACCTACGGAGCAGAAACCTGGAGACTTACAAAGAGGGTTCAACTTAAATTGAGGACGACGCAGCGAGCGACGGAAAGGAAAATGATAGGTGTAACCTTAAGAGACAGGAAGAGAGCAGAGTGGGTCAGGGAAAAAACGGGGGTTAAGGATATCATAGTTGAAATCAAGAAGAAATGGACATGGGCCGGACATGTAGCGTCTAGGCAGGATAACCGCTGGTCATTAAGGGTAACTGACTGGATTCCAAGAGATGGCAAACGCGTGAGGGGGGAGACAGAAAATTAGGTGGGCAGATGAGATTAAGAAGCTTGCAGGTATAACGTGGCAGCAGAAAGCACAGCACCGGGCTTATTGGCGGAACATGGGAGAGGCCTTTGCCCTGCAGTGGGCGTAGTCAGGCTGATGGTGATGATGATGACAAAATTTCTGTCTTTTGAGATTTGTTTGGCGGCTTAACATGACAGCCCTTAACCATCGCGTTGTTAGTGGCGTTTGCTTAACACTTTTGTAATAGATGGGTGTCGCTGCTCTACTTGTCGACAAGCTAATGAAGAGGTATCAAACACGCGGCCCGCCAACCTTTTGCCGGCGGCCCGCGGCCCGCGCGTGACTATCTTCGCCCCATATTTTTTTTTTACTTCTTAGTAAGTGTATTCGTGAGATACAGAGACATGACTGGTCTCGAGCATTTTATGTTTCGAGAGGCACCCCATGCGGTCACTATGTAGTGAAACATGACCGTGAAAGAAAAGCTCTAGAGATATTTCGGAATCGGCGACCAGGCCAATATGTGGTCGGTATCGATATGCTGCTGGAATCCTGGCGTCAAATCCTCTTCGATCACCTATATATGAGATTAGGGCAATGCCGCCTTTTAAATGTCAACAGTAGCCGAAATCTTGTACAAACTAACCCCCTTTCTCCCTTCGCTCTCGAAGGTCACGAAACTTAGCCCTAACGTAACTAAATTTTGTGACTGCGGCCCGCAGCTGAGGTGAGTTTCAGACCCCTGAGCTAATGGGTTGGCATCTACTTGTAAGGACGTTATTAAGATGTCTGCGCACGATGGCGCAAATGTCGCTGTGCAGTCTTACCTTGTCCGCAAGCATATTACCGTTTTCGTTATACCGCATCAACCGACAGGTGTGGAGCAGCAATAACGTTGGTAGCTATATTGTTTGTGACGCATCATGTGAAGACGATAACTACAGAGTGAGCGCTCACAATTCATTAAGGACATAAGACTGAAATGATTTTTCATATTCTACATATTTGCCGGCGTAAAGCGTTCGTTATCAACATTCACTGTCGTGCAATCTTTTACCATTTCTTCTCCGAGAGAACTTGAGCCGCTCAGAAACGTCTCAGACATATTGCAGTGGGACAAAGCGCTGGCGGTATATCACTGCTATTCACTATTGCCACTTCTAGCTCCGCTTACCTGCAGATTTGTAACAAGAATACTTTACGGTGACCAAGAAAAGAGGATAAGGAATATATTAAAGTCCAACAGCTAGGCGTTTCCGTATTAAACGGCCAAAATGAATAAGTAGGCAGGGTGTTTCACGTAAGTATAACGAATTCGGACTGGAACAAACAGCGCTGGAGACAGGACGGAGAAAGAACGACAGCGCTCTCGCCTGTCGTTCTTTCTCCGTCCTGTGTGCAGCGCTGTTTGTTCCAGTGCGAACCATGTACCAACCAGCCCAGTTTGAAGTATAACCAAATATTAAAGAAAAACAAGTGGTGCACCGTCGCTGAATGAAATCAAAGATATAGCGTTTATTGTCATGTGCACCTCGTTATGGTATTTTTATACCGAGCTTAATTGGTTAATTAAATAACGCCGATTTTAGCACATTTTTAATATTCACTTTAGGGCCAACTGCGCTTCGACACATCGTAGAGCACATTTAAAAACGAACCCATCCTTTTTTTTTTTTTTGGCAGCAGACATGCTGCGTGATGAATATTTTCAAGCTTTTACAGAAAGCCCGCGAAATACGAGATAAAACCACGTTCGCAGACGATTAAAAAATAAGAAAAAAGTAGAGAACGTATTGTAGCAGCAGGTTACAAAAGACATTACAATATACAGACGGGCGAAACTATACAGAGGCCCAGCTAATGTATGAGATGCAAACGGAGAACAGCAAAGAAAGCACTTGGGCTGACATTGAAACTATCTTTAAAGGAACTTCTCGAATAATCCAGCAGGAAGAACAAAGACACAGTATGTCAAAATACTCCCTGCTACGTAAATGCTTGTTCTATTGCATCTAACATCGGCACCAGTAGTGCGATGGTTGTTAGAATCTCATACGCATGTAAGTCAATCTGATCGTATGTAAGTCATGCTTACGTCCACATGATCTTTCAAATCGCTGATGAGTGAAAGCCGTGAGACGTAAAGCAGCCCCATTCTTTCATTCTTGAGACTTAGCAACGAAGCACAACGCAAGCCAAACTTCGATAACGAAACTATAGCGACACCAGAATTTGAGCGAAAGACGCCGCATGCATTGGAGTACACAGCGCAGTACCGCGGCTACGAACAAACGGCATGGTATCGACACAAATAAAAAGAAAGAAAACATCGACAAAACAAAAGGTAGGCTGTGCGTAGACGTTTGCCAGCTTATTTTGGTCGATATGTCTCGAGCGCAATCACGTGACTCTGCTTCACCCCAATAGGGACGCGTAAACCTTACCGTCTGTGTTCGCTGGAGCGCTCTGGCGGAAGTATACAAGAATGTCACTGTCGTTAGTTTTATTCGGGTGGCTTAGTGGCAGCAATATCAGCTTGAGAACCGGAATTCAGGTCGACATTTATTGTTTCGTACGGTAGTGTTTCTACAGCAGTATCTTGTATCTTAAGACACACGATACATTAATGAATGTATCGGAAATACAGATACATGTACTCGTTTTGCGACACGTATCGCGATACAAACACAACATACCCAAAGAGTATATAAAATACGTGTATCTTCGATACTGCCCAGCACTGCCCGAGATCACAGAGTCGCTGCTTAGCAATGGCTAGGTAGGAGGTGGGTGGCCGCAAAGAATAACAGCCACCACCGGTGGTATCTGTTTCCCAGGTTGACGCCATCACTTCATCTTGAAAAGCGAGGTTGAGGCACGGAACCTTACCCCGCTGTGATAGGTGCTAATGCTTGGTTGATGATGGTAGTAAGAGTGGCCGACGTTTCTAGAATTTTCTTTTCATTTCTTTCTTATTTCGTGCGATAGCCGTTACAGACACCGGCGGCGGCGGCGGCGGACGGCGACTTCACTGCCACTGCCGTTGTGATCTGAGAAAAGCTTTCGCTGTAAAAAAAAAAAGAAAAGAAAGAAAAACACCCCATAAATGTCATGTAGCCTATAGCGGGAGGAGTCTTTTTGATGCGAGCAATATTACGCGCCAGAATCGTAGAATCGCACCAGGTGTCAAAACATGTGAATTGCGCAACGAGTGCGTGTTTTAAAAGCCCGCCCACTACAAAGCGCTCAGATATATTTAATCGTCGTCATCAGCAAAAGCATCAACAAAGTGAGCAGCTGCGGAGGTTGGAGTGTTGCCTTACGGACGCGCAGCGGGCCCTTCGCTGATTCAGAAAAGGAAGAATTATAACGTATGTAGTGGGCACTGCGCGACTGTACTTGAAGTGGGCATTCTAGGATGGTTTGAAACGGCTAATGTTACGGGTACAGACGTTCGTTTCCTTGCGGCACGGATGAAGCATGCACCGAGAACCGAAGCGAGGCTAGCAATTGAGAAGGATATATGCGCGCGGGGCCCGATTACGCTATCACGTTTTACTCTTGAAGGTGAAGCTCAAGCGACCTCCCAAGATTTCGTTTTTTTTTTTTTTTTCAGTTGACAGCCAGCGCTCGTGCGTGTCCCTTTTATTTTACTCCTTCTTCGTCGTTCTCGCGCCGTACCTAAACATGCATTTTTGAAGCTGAGAGCCTCGCAAATAGCGGGATGCCAAGGAATCCGCGGACAAAAAACCTAGACGGAGATGCGTGAGTGTGTGTCGGTGTGAGTAACTCCACGTCAAAAGCCGCCATGTGAGCACAGTAGCAGTACAGACTAGCGCTAAGTGTATTTCTTAAGGTCCAACAGAGCTGCAACTACTTTGTAGAGACGCATTTTACCTTCGGGTCATGAATTTTAACGCGATAGCGTTAAAGAGCTCGTTTCGCAGAAATTCCGGCGTCGGCGTCGGTGTCGGCGTCGGCGTCGTTGGTTGTGAGCGAAAAATCATCATCTTTTCCGTGACCGAAAAATCATCATCTTGTCCGTGACCGAAAAATCGAGAAAGGTGCAAATAAAATAAATAATAAAAATTTTCGGGTCCGAGTGAGGATCGAACCCGGGTTGTCTGCGTGGCAAGCAGGCGTTCTACCACACAGCCATGCCTCTGCTTGGAAATACTGTGAAAATAACTTCCTCTGCTTGGAAATGCAGTGAAAATAACTTCCATGCTTCGCAAACGCAAGCGTCCTTTATATAGGCGTCGCAATATAACATGTAATATCCCAGGAATATTGCGTGGTACAAGCGTAAATTGCCATCGGGCGTCAGAATATGTGACTATCATAACGATTTCATAGTTTAAAGCCAGCCACCCATTACAAACGGCACACACCTTACTGCGCGTATTCCTTTAACACCACGTAGTGGGTGCATAGCAAGTTCGAAAACATTTCCCACATTTGCCGCGCATAATTTCTCCTGGTTTAAAGCATACTACCCATTACATAGTATGCACTAAGTGATTGAAGTACGCACTAGGGACGGGATATCGCTATCGCGTTCAACTCTTAAAGGCGAAGCTTAAGGGTCCCCCCAATTTTTTACCTTCGGGTTATGAACAATAGCTGTGAACGAGGCTACTCACCCCTAAGGGGGGTTTTCGGAGTGTCGCTCATCAGGACCAGCATAAATTGTCTCTGTGGTGAAAACTTGCCACCCGTCACACTGCTTCCAGTTACAGGAAGCAGTGTGACGGGTGGAAATCAATTAACACGCTTCTGCGACGCTGAAGCACCTCAGAGACATGGACATCGCAAACGCTATGTGATGTACACAAATAGGCAGTTCTAGAACAGAGTACGACGGTAGCGTTCGTTGCGTACACTCTTAAAAACCCCACGCTTAATGTCACGCTAAACTGCAAATTTAAGCGTGATGCGCATGTAAATGAGCCGTGCATGACGTTTTAAGCACCACGTGACCGAAAATAAGCGTGACGTTTGTTCAGATTCGCGTGAGGGCAAGGCTGCGTGCCATGGGCAAGCGTGAGCGAGCCGCGTACGCGTGTGGACCGGATATCACACGCTTACTATTCCGCGGAGCACACGCGTAGACGTTAGCATCACGCATATACAAATCCTAATAGCGGAGCCACGACATGCCGTGCCGTCTGCACGAAGCATGAGCATGCGCATTCTCGACGAGGTGCATGCGCCTTCTTCCCGCGCCTATTGCGACGAATACAGAACTTTACTTCGGGAGGCTCTCGAAGGACGTGTGTCTGGAAGACTGCGTTTGTTGCGGGTTGTTTGCAACGGGTTGTAACACCGTTCAGCCACTGCAGGGCAGAGATTTCTGCCATGTTTACTTCCGTAGATATTCTTGGCGTGCAACGCGGGCGGTGCAAGCACACGGATTTTGATTGAGCCGAGTTCATGAGAGAAAAAATTGGGGGACCCTTAAGCTTCGCCTTTAAGTGTTGAACGCGATAGCGATATCCCGTCCCTAGTGCGTACTTCAATCACTTAGTGCATACTATGTAATGGGTAGTATGCTTTAAACCAGGAGAAATTATGCGCGGCAAATGTGGGAAATGTTTTCGAACTTGCTATGCACCCACTACGTGGTGTTAAGGGAATACGCGCAGTAAGGTGTGTGCCGTTTGTAATGGGTGGCTGGTTTTAAACTATGGAATCGTTATGATAGTCCCATATTCTGACGGCCGATGGCAATGTACGCTTGTACCACACAATATTCCTGGGATATTACATGTTATATTGCGACGCCTATAAAGGACGCTTGCGTTTGCGAAGCATGGAAGTTATTTTCACTGCATTTCCAAGCAGAGGAAGTTATTTTCCCAGTATTTCCAGGCAGAGGCATGGCTGTGTGGTAGAACGCCTGCTTGCCACGCAGACAACCCGGGTTCGATCCTCACTCGGACCCGAAAATTTTTATTATTTATTTTATTTGCATCTTTCTCGATTTTTCGGTCACGGACAAGATGATGATTTTTCGCTCACAACCAACGACGCCGACGCCGACGCCGACGTCGGCATTTCTGCGAAACGAGCTCTTTAACGCTATCGCGTTAAAATCCGCCGCGGTCTGACGGCGCCGGAGCAGCAATTCCCCATGGATGGTGTGTATACTGCGGCCACTCACCTGCGATTCATGGACGGTTGGAATACATAGGTAAGAACGTTAGTCATCTTTCGGTCATACTCAATTACAGCAAACATTAAGGATTTGCAACGGTTTCTTGTGTCAGCTTATCACATGTGTGGTACGAAATGGGCCTATTTTGTTCAGCGGGGACGAGAACCTCCTATGGGAGCAATAACGGTTCGAAACAAAAATTATATTCGCCATCATGTTTTCGTAAACAGTTTCAAGGCCGGACCAGTGAATTCCTCAAAGATGTGTTTGTAGTGGTGAAGTACCGAACGGAAAACTATAACAGCGCGTTAAGGCAGTTCATTTTCGAAAACATGTGCGTTTTTTTTTCTTTGTGTCAGTATCGTGTTCCGCACATGTCACTTGCCTCCTCGCTCATTTATAGCGGCGATTTCAATAACAAGTCGTCTTTTGAAAGGCAGCGCTTACCCGTATATTTTTCCTGTGTAGTTGGTGCCCTGTCGCGACGGTATTAGATTTCCCTATGGAATACCATGCAACAGGCCCAGCGTTCCGTTCTGTTGAAGAATCAAACTATCACGATTACAACACGAGGTTATGTGATAAATTTCTGAAGTCAGAATGCACCCTGCGTTGCAGGCTCGCTCATGACTCGTACATTACGTGCTCTCTTTCATTAATTTTATCCTCCAGCTTTCCGCACCCACTGCCATTACAACAAGGGTTTCGGTGGCGAGCTCGGAGTTACTACTGTAAACTCTGTACTGTGTTTATTCTCATGATTTATAACTCTGCTAGTGCGGCGTCAGTGTTGTTACGGCATATGCATCTTAACTGAGAACAATACAATCGACGCCATAGTGCAGGTGTATTCAAGCGACCACTCTTCTTGTCGCGTGGTGCACGACCATGTCATCCGTGAAAGCCTTGCCGTGGTCGATTGTGACGCGGACACTAATGAATGATAGAGTGTAGGTTTGGGCAGTTCGGTTGCCCATTTTTTTTCTTTATTTTAGCGCTCTTGTTAACAAAACAGAGGTCTGAAGAACGACACGAACACAGCGCACGTGTGGACATAGCGCTGTGTCAGGGTCGTTCTTCTGCCCTCTATTTTGTTAACAAGTAGGCCAAAATTGAATTCTGAATAATTTTTGAACCAATGCCGCTAGTCGGTGTCACGTGGGAATGCGCCGATCTCACTGACAGGGGAAAAGGCGTCAGCTTTCGGGCTTCCATTTCATTTTGCGAAGGTTCCTCACAGTAACGGTGCTTATTGTTCGAGCAGTAGTATATGTCGCTTATAGTATGCTGTTGCCGGTAAAGGAAAAGTGCATATAATTTGTTCAGCTGTTTGCCGACTGATGTAACCTGCATCTCAGAAGCAATGCATGAATTGCTCTCTGTATGAGGATATCCCTTTGTGTCCAGTTCCAATTTTAATTTAGAATTTGGGCTTTAAAGAGAGTAACTATAAGTGTTACCGTGCTTAGTGAACATTAATATTCGATGCCCGTGCTTGTTTAAGCAACCTTTCAGTACTTTTCAGTATACTTTTATCATTTGTGCTGTTATTTGATTTGTGATGACCTTAAATTGCATTAACATGTTTATCCTGAGGCAGCACTTTGCGCTGCCGGTACACAAGTGAGAATAAGATTGTGTTTGTTCTCGTCAGTTTTGATTTGTGATGTGCTTTTACTCTCTGCTGAAACATGAAGCCATAATTGCTTTTTATGTGTTGCTTTTGCATTGCATGTCTCTGTTGCATTGTATCTAGGGGCTACGGCTCAGTCACACTGCTCGTTAAAGCTTTTTGAGTGGCTCCCCTGACCCTGTACTTCGTGAGGCAGGTTATTATTATCATTTTTATTATTATTATTATTATTATTATTATTATTATTATTATTATTATTATTATTATTATTATTATTATTATTATTATTTTCTAGCTGAAAACCCAGCTGTTCCCTACCCGCAACACAATGAGCAGCAGTTCAATGCTATTGACCCACTATTTTGCCATGGAGGCGCAGAAATGGCAGAAGAACATATTTGTTTGCCGACAATGTCTTTTCGTGGTAAGCAGTCTTAATGAATATATCACTGCAACAGAAAATGCATGCGATTGACATGCGATTTGGTTTTTTTGACATTTACGATGACATACAACAGTGTGACGTCCATTTTTACTTGCTGCACCTTTTTCGAAGCTGAAAAAATGCGTAATTTTCTTTAAATGAAGGTATTATTCTGCAAAGTAAGTAACCTTAGTCTTCGATTTATTCAACAGGCACAAGCTCAACAGATGTCATTCAGGGCTCGGTTGATGTACAACCTACCATTAGTGGCCGTGACATGGAAAGTGACCACTGCAACGCAACTGTCCCATCTGACGATTCCCATGCAGAAAACGCCACTGCACCCGTGCGTGAAAACGAACTGGTCAGCCATTTAGGTTGCCGTCGTTGTCATCCTATGCTGACCGAGCCAGTGATTGATACTGTTGAACAAGGCAGTTTCATGAAATACTTATGCAAAAATTGTGGTTCAAGATTTAGGTTTTTGAGAGCCTACAGTCGTCACTTATCAGAGTGCAGATCAGCTACACACCATTTTTTGGAAAGTGACAGCGTCAGTGTTGCTGATGAATGCACAGATTTGGAATCAATTGCCACTGAAGAGCCCCGGTACTTAGTGTCTCCCTGCCCGACACTCACTAATCAATACTAGGCTCAGTGACCTGTGTCTAGAACTCGAAGGACGTCATCGGTGCTGCAAAGCAGCTATAGATACAGTCGTACAGGGCGTAAAGAGGATAGCATTAGAGCAAGGCATTTCAATAAATGCGGATTGCTTGACGTCTGACCGGAACAGAAAACTTTACTATCATAGGTGCGGAATATATGTCCCCCCGAAAGGCAGTAACACTTTCTTCTGGCAAGAAATCCTACTTTGTTCCCCTGGAGAACCTTCTAAGGAACTTACTAAAGCATCCCGAAATTGCTGCTTATGCCCAGGCGACAGCTGATACGTCAGCAGATGGAATAATGTATGACTTTAAAGACGGCGCATATTATTCATCGCACCCAGTGCTAAGCCAGCATCGCAACAACGTGCTTGCATTGAACATTTATTGCGATGATTTGGAAATTGCGAATCCTATTGGAACAAAAGAGGCGACAAAGGCAAACTCGCAGTATTTTATATTGCAATTCTGAATTTGCCTCCACACCTACGATTTAGTCTGAACCAAATTTTTCTGCTTGCAGTAGGGTATTCACGCTATTTGAAAACATCTACTGAAAAAGCTGAGGTTCTTGAGGATGCGATAGATGTAATGCAGAGACAAGCAACTACGGGGAGATAGAGTTCGCTACACCTAGTGGGGAAGCTTTGTTCCGTGGTTTTGTCGCATGCTTCACAGGTGATGCATTGGCAGCAAACAATATAACTGGGTTTAAAGAATCATTTGGTTCCTAATGTTCTTCGTTGTTGTAGAACGTGCTCTGTGATCACAAAAATGATATCTCAGTACAGCTATCATTCGCAGTGCCCTCTAAGAAATGAGCATGAAATCAATACGCAGTGGGAAAAGATCAAAGCTGCTGCAGGTCCGGAAGAAAAGAAGGCGCTCTCAAGGGAATACGGTATAAACGGGGATTCAGTCCTCAAACAATTCCCACATTTTCGTCTCACTAAAGCTGTGTTGTACGATCAAATGCATATCATCCTTGAGGGCCTTGTACAGAAAGAGATTACACAGTTCCTCAATGTTGCAGTGAAAAAGAAAAAAAAATTGAACAACACCCTAAAAGATTTCCAGTTTCATTCTTCTGTGTCACGAAGCGATTACCCAAGAGCATTTGAAACGGACCTCCAAGTAATTGCTTCTGCGAGCACGGCGTTGATTCTAATCTTGCATTTTCCTCTCATTGTACATCCCTTGCTCCCTGCAGAGGCAGAGGTGTTTGTGAAATGTCTGACCCTTCTTGCCCAAATCACGCAGATTTGTTTATCACCACTCGTGCGTGCTGACACGGCCTGTGATCTAGAAGAGCTCATTGCAGAACACCATCGTCTGTACTGCATGTGTTATGGGTCTGACGCGCTAACAGCAAAGCATCACATGTTAATTCACATTCCAGACCAAATTAGAAATTTTGGCCCTGGGAGACACCACTGGACGATGCGGATGGAAAGCAAGAATTCTATACCTAAAGGGAAAAAAATTTTCAACTTCAAGAACATTCCATACTCAGTAGCATGTTACTATCAAATTAATCAGTCATTTGCGCTTTGGCATGGAAGCGGTAAGGCGAAAGCTCTTTGCTCACACGAAACACTGTCATCAAAGGCAAAAGGGCGATTTGTCTTGGACAAAAGATTTTTAGCTGTTGGCATACGTGACTATGTCGGAAAAATTGGCCTATCAGTCGACGTTGTTCACGTCAACAAGGTCAAAATTCAGCCCATGCATATTCTCCTAGTCGCATCATCCAGTGGAGGAGAAGGGTTTGCTAAAGTGAATGACATTGTTGTATATGAGGACATAGCATTTTTTTGTATGCATGCTTATGTCGGCTGTGCACCACGATAGCGCCAGAAACGTGTTTGCCCTCAAAGAAACGGGTCTCACAAAAGTTGTTCGTTCAAACCAGTTTTTGCACCCATGGCCTATATATACGTACCCCGAAGCTGACTGCTTACTTGCCATTCCGCCTTCCATTCATTTCTCGTCTCATCTTTCTTTGGCATAATATGCATAGGCAAATGTGTACATACCCGGTTTTACCACTTGAAACTTTTACTGCAAGAGCCATTCGTTATTTAGTCGGCTGTGCTGTGGTCATTCTCTCTGCCGCCCCACTCCTCTAAAGTGCATCGGCCATCATTTTTTTATAAACAACTGTAGGCTTCATTTGCTGCTGATATCAGGGGGGCCACTCTGTTCGTACATATACGCAGTTCTTTCAGAATTAGAGAACCTGCTACTTTGTTATCGCATTATGTGCGTACGGTTGTGGCATACTTTGAAAATTCTGCCAGTAACTACGGTTCACGAACACATGGCTTCAGTGCTAGATGTACTATCATGCTTTGTATTATCTACACCATGCAACATAGTCGCGTGTGCTTTGACGGTCGATACTGAGGGCAAAAATATTTTACCACTCCGTGTTATAACTGATTGTACTAGTTGACCTCGCTGATGCCTTCGATATCGCATATAATGCTTCTGAAGCTGAACTACGTTTGTGAAATTAAGGGCTACAGAATATTGCGTGTACACCATGTTTTTTTTTGTTTTTTTTTCACATTTTCTGACACTTAGTATTTTTGTAGTGCACCCACAGCATCCACTACTGTGACACGAATTTCTTCTCTGCATTCATTTTGCCGCTAGATATAACGTTTTATTGACATGTCTCTCGCTTATGGTTATGGCCGAACAATCTTTGAAGGATGTTATTAAAACAGCAGTAATGACATGTGAAAATGGTTCATCCATCTGCTAGTTCCTGTGTGGAGCTGTAGACATCTCAGTTTTGCACTGCAGTACCACTGCATTTGCACTTGACAGAAAGAGCATGCATGTGTTATTTGCTTCATATGTGAAAACCTTGCAATGTGACCTGAACGTTGGCCTACATTAGAGGCGAATACTGTTGTGATGCTTGGGTAATGTGAAGTAATAAACTTTGCCTCAAAAACATAGCCTTTTTCGTCAGTGTATTGATAAACAGTTTCTAATATTTCATTACAATTTAGGACTCCAAAAGCAAACATAATGCTCCCATAAAAAACACATGGAGCGCCACACGCCAGCTACCTATATTCTCGAACGCCCTGCTGCCGCTTCTGGAAGGAAATATTCCTCCTGACAACATCCGGCACAAACATTTATCCATGCAGATGCGGCATGAACTCATCGCTTTTTTGAAGTAAGTACACTAGTGCCAGTGCATATTTTTTGGCAGCACATTACCAGGTTTGCATTTACAGAGGCTATGCATGTGTCTATGCAGTTCACAAAACTTGATCAATGATGCATCACACGCTGTCCGGCGATGGAAGTACAATGATCTCGGTCGGTGCATTGCTGCAAAATACCCAGACATGATGTGGGAACGAGCAAGCCCTGGCACACGTCTTCGCTTCAATGGAAGAAATAAATGGGTAAGCAATATAGCACACTTATAGAACTGCTTGTAACTTCAGTTTTTTGTTTGTTTTTTAGGGCCTCTTTATCGGTCGACTGCCAGAGGCGAGGCGAGGACTGGCGTACAGACAACGACAAGCCACGGAGAAACAGCAGCAGCTAAGTAGCCAAGCTAGAGCAGAAACCACACCTGAAGAGTATTCCTCGGAATCTGCAGTGCTCATTTTGCAGGCAAGTAAAATCGTATAAACGAGGGTCACTTACTATAAACTTTGTTTATAACATTTCTAAGATTGATTATGCTTTATTATTATTATATATTTTCTTTGTAAACGGCATTTCAAGAGCTTTTCCAAATGCATGCATGTATCGGGTTGCAAGGCAGCATATGTCGGAGGGGCGTGAAAGCATCCAGTCTCACTCTGTATGCCATTTGTTCTACTTCTGTACAGTAGTAGCTGGTTATGAGTTACTGGAGTGTGTTTTTTTAGCTTTTTTACCCTTAGAGCCACTATTTATTTACAAGATCAAACAGATCTTTCCTCGGTAACAACACTTTTTTACAGTAAAGCCTCAAAAGCTGAGTAATTTTAATATGTCTTTTGGGCAACTTCGCGCAATTTCCTTACTTCACAGAAAAAAAATCAGATTCCCATTTTCATCTGTTCATTGCAAAAAAAAGTTTCCCTCGTTTGCTGTTCTCTAACTGAACGTAGAGGGCTTTGAAGATGTCACCTTGACTGTACAACTTTATTGCAGAGGTTGGTTTCGGAGTTCCGTTCACTTATGTTTATTTTTTTTTCTATAACAGACCCTAGAAAGAGAATCTGCTTCGCAGTCCGAGATATCCATTGAGCGTATAAAAATGCTGATGAAAGCATCATTCCCAGTCCGACGCCAGAAAGCACTGAGAGTGATGCCCCCCATATATGCTACACGAAGAACTGGTATGAAGAACATTTATATTGTTTGGGACACCTTATGTAGCCGATATGTGATAGTGTCCACAGCTTGTGACGGGCAACACGGCACACAGAAAACACAACCTTATAAATTGTTATAAACATTCTGTTTCTGCATGCCACCTAAAACTTTTTTGAGGCTTACTGCGGTTTTCGCACATAGCCCATTACGAAATATAAACGCAATTACTTTTTATTCATTCCTGATTCTGCCCACATGAGTGCGTGTAGGATAACATTGCGGTCAAATTATAAGTTTCCTTCTCCGACTGCGTTAAAAATTTAGCTTAACTATGTATTTAAGCTCATTTCAGCTTGAAATGAAAACGTTTTGTTCAATGTATGGTCGGTTATTTTTCGTATTTTTAACCTTAGTTTTTAAGGGACGCATGACGAGCTGAAATCGAAAGCTGCTCTTTGTCTCGCTTATATGCATTCAGTACACTGTTTTTTTTTCCAGGTTGCATTTGAAAGCGAATGGGTGTTTAGATGCGGAATTGACGAAAATGAGCGAAAATTGAAAAGGTTCCTTGAAGTCGCATCAGAAGTACTAAAATTTACTGACCCATCATATATGGCTTTGGACGCTTACCTGCGACCCAGGTTTTCAAAGCATGCGCTCATGGCTGCGGTGAGTTGACCTCATTCTCCGTACAGGGTACTTCTAAAAGTTTCCGAAATGAAACATTTCAAAGTCGTTACCAGAAGGAATTTGAGAAATGGATTCAATGTTAAACTGGGCAAAAAAGTTAGCACAGCTTGCACTAACTCCTATAAGGCTGTGTCATAGCAGAGCTGGTGGGCGCCTAGCTCATCCTCATCCGACAAGTTGACCCTTCAATAATTTTTAGCTGACTTTGAGAATTTATTGCGAATTCCAGGCCGCGCGCTGCGCTATAATATTTGGCTCGCGTGTTCCCGGGAGCCTCGACTACCGATCGGCAGCTTTTTCTGGCCATGTTCAAAAAGTGCTGCAGGGCCCCTTAACCAGCAAAAATATCCAATTTTCGCAAGTGTGCACGTTTTATTCTGACAAAGGTCATGCTACTGCCGAAATGTTAAGCAGCAAAATATCCAATTTTCGTGAGCTCCTTCATTTCATGACTAGGTAGATAGATAGATAGATAGATAGATAGATAGATAGATAGATAGATAGATAGATAGATAGATAGATAGATAGATAGATAGATAGATAGATAGATAGATAGATAGATAGATAGATAGATAGATAGATAGATAGATAGATAGATACTCGGAACCTGCCGGCGATAATGCACCTGGAGCGTACAGTCAACAGCAAGCTTAACTGGAACGCTCAGCCGCGTGGCCTGGTCTGGTTTGACTGATGCCACCCACGAAGCGGTGTACGCTGTTGTCGAGATGACACCCTAGGTATGCTTGGATAGTATGTCGGCATGCATTCCAACATCTCGGCAACAGTTCACAAAGCTACGCCGCGCTGACGTCAATCAAACCGCTTCAGGACACGCTGCGGAGCGTTACAATTAAGCCTTGCTGACGAATGTACATATTATGACACCCACGTATGACGTCTCGGTCGGAACGACGCTTATTTGGTCGCGAACTCGGGAGCGAACAAGCGCCGCGGATCCGGTAATGAAGAGCACACCTTGAAGACGATGATGATGATCACACAAACGGATGATGATGATTTAGTAACGAACAGATGAGGAAGGATGTCCCCGTGCAGCCTAGAGCTTTGGGACCTCCTTCTGTATATTTGTTGCTATGTAACATTTTTTTTGAATGAATAAAATTCTTCTTCTTCTTCTTCTTCAAGAAGTGCATAATAGACGCCGACCATAGGTCGGCGAACTCACTCATGAGTCGACTCACTCGGACTCACTCAGACTCAGATTGAGCCGTGAGTCCGAGTCTGAGTGAGCCCGAGTGAGCAATATTTTGGTGAGTTTGAGTCCGAGTGAGTCCAGTTGAAGAAAATGTTCGTGAGTGCGAGTCCGAGTGAGTTCGGCTCAGGAAAATTCTGGTGAGTCTGGGTCCGAGTGAGTCCAAAGCGAAAGATATATTTCTTGAGTGAGTCTGAGTGAGTTCCACTTTTTTTGCCAACCTATGGTCATGTCTACTCATCTTCAACATTACTATCATTACTTTTGCTGCAGTTAATTACTATCAGCCTTGCCTGGATTCACGTTTATACTCACGTCTACTCACACGTATTCCAAAGCAGTATCTTTCATACACCTTTTCAATATTTATTGATCAGAGGCGCGAATTACGTAGGGGAGTGCCTTGACCTACCCCCCCTGGGGACTCTTCGAAGTTCTTGATAAATATATCTTATGTTGGCATCTCTTTCAAGAAAAATGACGTTACTGCTTTACGAGTACTATTAACTCGTCTTCGAAGGTACTATATCAAAAGACGACAAGAAGAGCACCGATTACGTGACATATTGGTGTTAAAGAGCATTGACATCATGATCGAAACAGATAATTCTAGGCTAACGGAGTCATGAGTCGACTCACTTGGACTCACTCAGACTCGGATCGAGCCTTGAGTCTGAGTCTGAGTGAGTCCGGGTGCGTAATGTTTTGGTGAGTTTGAGTCCGAGTGAGTCCGGTTGAAGAAAATTTTCGTTAGTGTGAGTCTGAGTGAGTCTGGCTCAGAAAAATTTTGGTGAGTCTGAGTTCGAGTGAGCCCAAGGCGCAATATATATCAGAAGAGTGGTAAGCTGGGCTAGTTGGTATGGATGCATTATAATAATTAACAGCGCGAAAAACGAGACACAAAAGGAGGAGAACTACACAGGACAAGCGCTGACTTCCAACTGAAACATTTATTGCGCATAACCCATGCTTAAATAACAAAACTACGCACCACGTGTACATGAGAGGCCAGGATCGAAAACAACAGCCCTCGATTACCTTGCTTGCCAAAGAGCTGGACTATCTGAGCTTACGCAGATAAATTTTCAATCTTGCCATCTTTTTTGTATAGTATTTTTCTATGTTGTTTTCGATCCTGGCCTCTCATGTACACGTGGTGCGTAGTTTTGTTATTTAAGCATGGGTTATGCGCAATAAATGTTTCAGTTGGAAGTCAGCGCTTGTCCTGTGTAGTTCTCCTCCTTTTGTGTCTCGTTTTTCGCGCTGTTAATTATTATAACGCAAATATATATTTCATGAGTGAGTCTGAGTGAGCTCCACAAGTTTTGCCGACCTATGACGCCGACAGTATAATTGCTATGGCAGTAAAGAAAGAGTGACGAGGGCTGATTGTTGTTATGGGCAGTAGAGTGCGATAACATTCAGATTCGTGTGCGAGGGGTGCGTTCACAGCTTTCAACATGGTCTTGTGTTATTGAAAAATTTCGAGAGCATCAACACGCCCCGCACCGTTTTAATATAATGCGTGCTCAAGGGCCCAACAACAGTTCTACTTTGCACAGGCTGTCGCTTACTAGCGCTAAACAGGGTCCATTGCCTGCTGTTCCCCCCTGTCATATGTGGGAGCGAGAACGTGCTTTCCTGTCTCGGGCAGCCGGCACGTTTAACAAAGTGGAGAGCCTGGGCGATGCCAGTACTGTCGAGTCTAAGCAAAAGGCTTGCATCCGACGTCGCAACGTGATCGAGCACATGTAGGCAATCCAGGGCATTTTCTTGCAGCGCGATATGGCTCCCTGTCGCTTTGCACGTAGTCTCGGTGACAAAGAAATTGAAAGTCTAGCTAACATAAACTAAACAACATAAAGTACTTTTAGGCTGCTTTCAGGAGTAGCACACGACATCTTCATCGCAAACACACACGCACAAAAAAAAGAAACCTATCTCGTAGAGCTGTCTAACTTGTGACGGCCTTGTCAGCTTAACGAGCGCTGTATCATCGTCTCCAAGCTGCTCCCAGTCGTAAAGGCAAGATGTTTTCAGCCAGCTGTTCTTCGCGCACTCAGGACAAGATTAGTTTTCACAGCAGGTCATCTCAAAGTCAGCTCGAATTGTTAACACACGCGCGCCTAGACAACAACAACAAAAAAAAATCTTTCTTGCACGGGGCATGCGACAACCGGCGTTATCGTGTGCTTTTCTGGTTCATACATATTACGAGGGGCCGAGAAAGAAAGGAAAACTGTAATGCGAAGCCAAGTGACAAGGAAGCCGGCGAAAGCATACAAATTCGATGCATTTACGTTCGCTTGCAAATATAAGGAATGTTTATACATTCTTTTCCCTTTCGAAGCCTGATACAGAAACATATTACTTGTGCAGAAAAATAATTTGTTTCTGCAGGTCATACGGAACGAGCCATGCATCCATCGTTCAATGTCCGGAGAGCATCCTGAGCGAAGCGTATCCAACAATTGAATACGGGTTGCAGTCGTGGTCAAACCAGAGCAGCCGCATTATTTGGGACCCGTTCACTGAGACCATCCCTAATGCTCTGAAAGGATACAGAGAAGAGCCGTACGTTTTATTTTTTCCTAATTACGACCGAGATGACTATGTGGCTGAAGAAGCGTGAACTGTTCGGACACTTTGTGTAGTTTTTGAAGAGCAATAACTGAACGATGAAACTACATCGTCGAAAGCGAGTACAATCCGGAAAGACGCTCTCTACTCGCTTTCCTAGATTTCATCGTCAATTGACCATTTGCAAAAATCTGCAAGGCGGCTTTCCTGCAAGGTTGTTTTCCAACCAAAAACTCTCGTGCACAGACTGCTTTCCAGGCTCACTGTGCTTTTACTGAAGGCACGCGGGTACGACAAAACGGTGAATGGAAAAAATTGTTTGCGTGCCAGTCTGTGGTCGAGGTTATCTGGTGGAAAATAAACTTGCTCGCGCATGCGCCGTAACTATTTTGCAAGCTGTCCATTCCCGCTCTTCAAAAATCACATCTGTAACGGAACTATCCCGTTCTCAAGGCACTTCAAAGCAGGCGAAAATTATCACGACTGAAGTTCTTTAGTCCTTAAAATCGCATATTTTTTTATACATACACACATAATCCTTTCGGCAATCAGGACAACCCGTCATTCTCACCCACTCATAATTTATTATTTATTTATTTACGGCATACTGCAGACCAAGAATCGGCCCAAGCAGGACAGGTACAAAAGGCAGGATATAAGCAAAAACACAAGAAATAACATGGGAAAATATTAGGAAAAATAGAAACAAAACATGTGTTAACAGTACGCGTCAAGGTGAACACGGAAAAATATTACATAAAATGGAAACATAGCACAAATTAGCAGTACATATTGAAGCTCTAAGTTACAGAAAATGGGCTCAGATCAGTTAGGCAGTTCCGCTCTAATACAGCACGCGGGAAAAAGGAAAACTTAAACGCGTTAGTTACAGCAATATACAGAGTTAAAGAGTGGGCATGATGATGTCATACATGCCTAGTGGACAGAGGAGATACATATGCACGCGGGTCAAGGGCTAACGAAAGATTAACAATGAGATACAGAAAGTTCAGGCGGTTCCTCTGTCGTCGCAGTTTTTCAATGTTGTTAGCAGTTACGAGTTCCGTCGGCGAGTCCGTCATTTTAAATTTAGAATAAGCAAACCTAACAGCCTTTTCTGCACGGCTTCAAACATTTTTTAATGTTACTTATAGTAAAGGGGTCCCATTCAACACAAGAGTATTCTAGTTTAGGTCTTATATATGTAAAGTAACAAAGAAGCTTAATGTTAGGAGAATTTTTAAGCTAATGTTTCAGAAAACACAACTTACTGAAGCCAGCATAACATACCTTGTCTCTGTGTAGGCTCCAAGGCAGGTCATTAGCTACTGTTACGCCGAGATACTTGTAGTTGGTTACCTGTTGTTGTGAGCCGAGGTTATCAGTAAAATGAAGAGCTGCTGTTGTACGAGTCACACAAAGATAAAGTTTTTTTTTCGTATTTTTACAGCCATAACATTGTCATTACGCCAGTTTAATATGTTATCAAGACTTAACGGCCAACTCCGGCGATTTTGAAATTCACTGGGTACGTTCACTGAAATTCGCTGGGTACGTTCATTTGAATGTTTCCGCAATTTACGCCAAATTACAGGCTTGAGAGGTTCGCAGGTTGTTTTCAAATGAATTTTATAAATTGCCTCTAAACGCCCACCTGGCTTGCCGGAATTCGCGGCAACATTGTGTGTGTGACGTCGATTCCTGCAAGGCGACGGAAGTGACGGAACTGATGTGTCACTGCAGCGTCTGCTTGTCTGCTATTGATCGTGTGTGTTTGGCCGGCGCTTCCTTGGTTGAACGTGCGATTTCTTTTTCCATGTGGGTGGGCGTGCGATGGGTGCCAAGTATTGCGTTGTGGGCAGCACACGATTCGCCGTATATTCACCATAACAGCTACTAAACACTCCCAAATGATAACACTTCGTCTCAATGGTAGAGTGTTTTAGCTAGCACTGCCGGCTTACCGCGCGGAAAGTACGGTAATACCGTGCCGGTTGAAGAATGCACATACGCGAACTTTAACGCACTAAAACACTTTCCGTAACAAATGCCGGGTCCACCGTGACCGCGTCTATATCTGTATACGGTAAAAGCCTGACCACGCGTGCGCGTTGCAGCGTGTCAGCGCGTGGCTTTTTGACGCGGCGCCGCGCCCTCTCCTTACGGAGAGAGGGGGGCGCGCGGCTACGCGAAGATGCGCGCCCTCTCTCTCCATGGGGAGAGGGCGTGACGCCACGTTAAAAAAAGTCACAGTTTCGCCGCGAGGGCGAAGCAATGAATGCGATAGCAACAACTTGGAATTTCATGCGAAGAACGCCAAGGAGATCGAAATTTGGAGCGCGCTGCTCAAGCGCGAAGGACGCCCGAAAACAACAAACACCGGACGAGCGCGAACTAACAACGTTCACAGCTCGACACTTAACGCTGCGCTCAAACACAAAGGGCGCACGAAACATACGCACAGGTATACACAGGACGAGCGCGAACTAACAAGTGTCACACTTGTTACTTCACCGTGTTTGAACAGCGCGCTTCTTTCGCGAACGGGGCCTCTGCAGCGAGCGAAGTGACCTTTGTGCGCTATGTAAACAAAACGCAATCTTTCCGGCGACAGCACACGACGTAAAAACGCCCCCCATCCCTCTCCCAAGATAAGAGAGCGCGCACGGGCACGAGCGACTACACCGCGAGGGCAAAGGGCAGGTTGAGCAGCCAATGCATCGCAACGAGTGGCGCCCAGCACGCACTTCGCGCCATCGCGCTGGTAATATAGAGAACACGCTGATGTTCCCCCCTGAGATCGGCGTACCGCCAGCGGTGAATGGTGTATATAAATGGCTCGCCGTTAGCATGCTGAACGACGTACGCTTCTGTGTCCTAGCGGTTAGCGCCGCGCGCTGTGGAGCGAGAAGGCGCCCGTTCGATTCCGCGCGTCGGAAAGTATTTTTTGAATTATTTTTCTTCGCGGCTTTTATATTTATATATATACATATACGGGGCATATATATATTTATATATATACATATACGGGGCACACCGTGAATACATACACCACGTAGTTTGATAACGACAACAAAAGTTTATTGCCCTTCCGTATATATAAACGACAGAGCCTCTACAAACGCGATACGATGCCCACGGCGCTTGTTATGTAACGCGCGTCAGAAGCCAAAAACAGAAGTTCACGTGCACATGTGTTCCTGAGTTGTCACAATGCGTAAGAAGCAACAGAGCGCACATCTGAGAGCTTCGCATGCAAGTACCATGCATTAGTGATCAGCAATGAAGCGATCGTACGTACGCGTGAAAAGTGACACGCGGTACTTTCCGCAGAACAGCGCAGCTTTCCTAAAAACACACACAGAAGGAGCAGCACGAGTGAACTGACTGCGCCGCTTGCACGGCGAAAAAAAAAAGGCTGTAAGGTTCCGCGATTCGCCAACTCGCTCGGTGCACGCATGCGCTTGCCAACGACGCGACGGAAATGGTTAGCTGCTCCTTCGCTAGGAGGCGATGCGGGTGTTTGCGAGAACGTTGATATTAGCAAGGGGCTAAGACAAGGGTGTCCTTTGTCCCCGCTGTTATTCATGCTGTACATGGTGAGGATGGAAAAGGCGCTAGAACTAGGTAGCAACATTGGTTTTAATCTGTCACACAAACAAGGCAGCGTGATGATTGAGAAGAACCTTCTAGGTTTATTTTATGCGGACGATATTGTCTTATTTGCGGGCAATCAAAAAGATATACAGCGGATGGCGGATATATGCGGAAGGAAAGGTGAAATTCTTGGACTAGGATTTAGTGCAACAAAATGTGGATTGGTGGTATTCAATGATCCCCAAGGATCAGGCGGTGTCAATACAGGGCCAAGACATACCGAGGGTAAGCGAATACAAGTACCTCGGTGCATGGGTAAATGAGGGTGATAGATACGTGGAGGTACAGGAAAAAGTCTCGGCAGCAAAGGGAATGCTGTAATAATGAAGCACAGAGCGTTGTGCGGACACAATAGGTAAGAGGTGCTTCGAGGTTTGTGGAGAGGTGTAATGGTTCCGGGACTTACATTTGGGAACTCAGTGGTGTGCATGCATGAGATCAGAGGTGCAATGAGGAATGGATGTAAATCAAAGGACTGTGGGACGCCTTGCGTTGGGCGCTCACGGGAAGACGACGAATGAGGCTGTAAAGGGCGATATGGGGTGGACAAGTTATGAGGCGAGGGAAGCTCAGAGCCAAATAAGGTTCGAAGAGAGGCTGAGGAATATGAAAGAGAGTAGATGGGCAGAGAAGGTGTTCCGTTATTTGTATAGGAAGAGCGTTGACACACAGTGGAGAAGAAGAACTAGGAGGCTCACTAGTAAATATACGGCTGGCAGTGTAAGTGGTATGGCAACAAAGAGCGTTAAACGAAAAGTCAGACAGGCGGAGAGGATTTACTGGATGGCAGCGATGGAGAAAAAACCGGCTCTGAGTAACTACCAAAAGGGCAAAAATGAAATAAGGAGGCAGGCATTTTATGATAATTCAAGGGGAAGCACATTACTGTTTGAAGCGAGATCAGGTTGCCTTAGAACGCCCTCTTATAAAGCGAGATTTAGTAAAGAACAACAACAATGCATATGCTATGGGCAAGATAAGGAAACGATGGAGCATGTTCTGATTGAATGTGGAGATATACACTCTAAGGCAAAATTACCCGAAAGAATAGTAACGGCGCCCAATAAGCGCGCGCGATGAACGGATAGACCGTTGAAAGAGTAACCAAAGAGGGATGCGTGCCGTGTGCAAACCATTTAGTCTCCAAAGGCACCAAAGGGATGAACCGCGCGATACGTCACGTGTGCAAACCGTTGTCAAGGAAACTAACCGTCCTCCTCGCTCTTGGTCAGTCTTCTCACTTGTTTTCATGGAGGCGCGTTGGCGGTTGTCTCGCGCTCGGAGAGTTCGACGATTTAGGAACTACGGCGCAGTGCCTTAGATAAACACGTATGCTGCGTATGCGTGGATGAGCGTGTCAGTGGCGTAGCCAAGGGGGGAGGTTGGGGGGGGGTTCAAACCCCCCCGAAATTTTTCAGTTTTGCTTGGATATATATACACGCACACATACAAACGCACGCACGAACATACATAAAGTATGGTTGAACCTCCCCCCCCCCCCCCCGAAAAAAATTTCTAGCTACGCCCCCGGAGCGTGTGGTGCTGCTTTTACGTTTACGTACCCGTGAAGTTTAGAGCTGGTCTCGACACGCCGTGACGACGCCGTGACGACGCCGCGCTGTATTTCTCCGGCCACGGTGCTCCGGCGTTGCAACGGCACTGCGTCGACACCGGCTGGGAATGG
Organism: Rhipicephalus appendiculatus; assembly: GCA_030522465.1. NCBI lineage: Eukaryota > Metazoa > Arthropoda > Arachnida > Ixodida > Ixodidae > Rhipicephalus > Rhipicephalus appendiculatus. The sequence goes on from JALIZH010032419.1 coordinate 161,756, forward strand.
CGGCCGAGACATGAATTCAATCTGACTCTGGGCAGAAATCGGCGCTGGATTATTTCACAAGTAAGTTATCATACTTTATTCTTCCGTACCTGTCGCTTGCGCGAAACGCATCGCGCTTGTTGGCAACGGGCTGCGTCGTGCTGTATATATCGCGCGCACGAAATGCACCGCGAAGGTCGGCTTGGGCGTCAGCTCGCCTGTGCTTTGTGACTGCCTGGAAATTGGCCGCCATTGCCGTCGGCCGCCTGCACGCTCTCGCCGCGGTGATGAGCTGCGGGCTCGCGATATGGGGCAGAGGCCTCGCCGCTGCGGTGCGACTCGTCCAAAACGCATTGCGGTTGCCGTAAACGAGCTCGGTTGTATGTCGCGCGCTTGAAGTGCACCGGCAGCTGGCGGGTGCTTTAGCTAGCCGACTTAAGCTGTGCTTCGGAACTCTGTGGACAGTTTTCGCCATTACCGTTGGCTTCCCCGTCAATCGGTCGCAAGCAGCTCAGCGCCGTTCGTCGCGGTGGTCCCGGCGGTGGCCTCGCGTTCGCTCGTTGTACTCTGCCGCTCACTCCAGGAACTTAGTGAAAATTTGTCGCCATTATCGTCGGCTTCCGCGGCGCTCGCTCGAAAGCAGCTCTGCGCCGTTTGTGGCGGCGGCCCCGCGTTCGCTCGCTCCTCTGTTCGAGGTTCACTGGCGGCAGAAGCAGCAGAAGCTACGCGTTCGGCCCCGCGTTCGCTTGATCAAGCTGCACGCACAGAACTCGCCGACTCGTTGGCGACTCGCCGGTCGCGGCGCCTAGGCATGATGGCTGCGGCTGCCGCACTTGAGCTGTTGCGCTATCTGACTCGAAATGCGTTTTCGATTATGCATGACATCACGGTGAAAATATTTGCATGCCATGTTTTAGACGTGCGTATTTATTTCACCTTGCACGTATTTGCCATGTGCGTGTATCTTCATCCTCTCTGTCACGTGTGACTAACTATTTGCAATCTTTTTGTGCAGCCGTTGTCCACTACGTGCAGACGGCTGCGTGCGCTGGTGCGCGCAATGCCAGTCATCTATCGCTTCAGTTGGAGCAGCTTCACAAAGACGACTGTACGATATATGACAACGCGGCTGGACCTGAATTTCACATCTGGCAGCGAATTCACTGAAAGAATGCAGAAACTTAATATGTATATAGAAGAATAAAACATTTCATTGTCTCACTTTTGTCTTTCGTTGTTGCATTGACTGCGAAAGCAGTGAAACAAGCATGACTAAATATTTTTTTCGCGTGTTCTTTTCCGCGCCATTTGTTGCTCACTGCGGAGAAAAACACGCGAGAAAAGTATTAAGCCTTGCAGAGAGTAACTGTGCAAAATCATCCCTGTGCATTAACGCATCATTCGAACTGCGGATAAAAAGTTCATCCCAGTGGAGTATTTGAGTAGACCAACCGTTCGTCCGGTGAGACGCAACTGTGGGGACTAACGGTTGCCCGCGAAGGTGTAAATGTGAGGACTAAATGTTAGTCCCTTGAGGTGGTCTGTGGGGACTAACTGTTAGACCTAGAGTGCCTCGATGCAAGCGCGGGCATCGAGGCACCCTAGTTAGACCCGGTGCCGTTAGTCCTTAAAGGGACTAATGGTTGTGGCAGCCCCATTAGTCCCCAGTAGTCCCCAAACGGCACACCCTTTTAACACCCTTTTGCCTTAGACTGTACACCCAGATGTACGCTTCGGCACGAGCCTACATGAAGCCTTGGGTTTTAGAGACGACAATGGGAAGCTGAACACGCACGCGATAGAAATAAGTAAGAGACGGTTAGTGTATTGGTGGCAGAAAGCTAAAGAGAAGGGACAAAAATAAATAGCGGGAAAAATAAGGACATTCTGTCGTAAAGGGCAGATAACTGGGCTATGAATTCGCGTTTTTTTTTTCCTATAGTAAGATAGATTTAATCGAAATAGACAATGAAGGCATTAGGCCAACTTAAAAATAAAGAGAGAGAAAGGCGAAACTTTCTTTTTTTGTTTTTATTTATCGAGCCTGGTGGCACACCTGTCACCGCCCTGTTACAAAGGGGACGCTCATAGCATCCATCCAGGTGCAGGCTTCACGAATGTGACGTCAGGGCCTCTCCTTAGTATTCCTTCCTCCATGGTCTGCTCTTCGCGGCTTTCGCAGTTTTCGTACTCCGCGCTGGCGGGACCGGCATGCCTTGCACGATTTCCGATTCTTGCCAATTTATACGTCACGCGAAGACAGTATTGGTCGGCTAGGTTTTGGTTTCGGTGTTGCGCTTTCATGCTTATTCAAAATTATTTTGGAATTTCCTGAGTATTTATACTATCGCGTCCGTGGCAGGAGCGTCTGAGGAACATAGAACCACCATTACTTTCACATGGTCGAAAAATCGCCGGAGTTGGCCTGTTCCGCTTCTGTTGACCATTAGTACAAGTACTTGACGAAAAAGCACACAATCGTCCTGGTGTAGTAGTGTGTTAACAATGTCATTTACATAAATTAAAAACAATTCGCAATGCCCATAGACTGTCGCGCCACCAAGCGGAATTCAGGAGCGTCCTCTCGAGGAGGGTCACTATGGCAGCACTACGAATCGCTCCCGTGTTCGGCTGCGCTAGCCTCAGTGTTAACACGTTAGCAAGAAACGAACACTACGACTTAGCATGTTTCCTGCATCAGTGAACAAACCGGGCCCTCGTGACACGATAAACCAGCTGATCCGTTCTGGACGCGAAGTCTTCGTGAAAATACGTGGCAACTCACGCTTTCAATGATAGCCCACAGCGTACACATATCAGCTTCGCGAGGTTATCTGTAGCCACGTAGGTTAGTTAAATTTATCGTCTGACCTATTCAGTTGAAACTCACCTTGCTTTACTTGCATATAGCATTCGTCAGTGCTTTTGTACCACATGAATCCCATAACATCGTACGCGGGAAGTCGCGCGGACTCGCGATTTGCTCTTCTATAACTGAGCAATCTCAAATTTGCCAGCGCTGCACCCTGCTGCACCGCTTGTGTTTGTATGTTTGTTGATAGGTGGCAGCACACTGCAAGCAATGTGCTTCTTGACGGGTTTGAGATCAAAATGTTCTCCGCGCCCAGATTTAACGCGGTGACGCGGAGTGGTCGAAGTCGTTCGGCGGAGGAAATTCTTCAGATTGCTTTTAGCAGCGATGTTGAAAGAAACCATCTGACGACGAGGATTTTTCACTGGACGTAGAACGCTGTGAAAGCACCGAGAGTGACAGCAACGATGAACGATCAGCTGCTAACTCGCGAGGAGCGAGTTGCAGCTCAGGTCCCCCTCGTGCGTTAGTTTCTTCACGCTCGTAAATCCCTTTGATTGTATTTAATGTATAATATCCTTCAGCGAGATCAAAATAAAAGCATACTTTTTCTTGTGCATTGCATGTAGCGCAATTATTGTGGACATTACGGAGCGCCGCATACCGCCAATACGATCGAGCTCGACGAGCGAAGCGAAATGGTTAGAGCGATGAAACGTGCAGTCACGGCCACAATCCACGCCTCTGGGCTAACTTCTCCTCTGCTTTACCGGTACCTTCCGAACGGCATAGTTGTTCGACGCATTTTCCCAACGTCGAAAAATTCATCGTTGCGAAAGGCATACGGGTGTATTCTTTTCGATATTCATGTTTCTATCGTGCTGATCGAACCTGCAACATCCGAGTGCAGTGAATTGCGCACGGCTGTAGTCTGACCACGGCTGTGACACAAGCGCTACTGAATGGGATGTTAAATGCTTGTGTTCCGTTGAAGAAGCAACTCCGCGTTCCTTAATGCGCAAGTAATGACGACGGCGTATGTTTGCAAACCATCATCACGTTAAACATTCAGTCCCGTGCAGCAGCGATGGCGCTACTCGCTAG